>JAOANR010000003.1:2693111-2738213 GCA_030278955.1 Hygrophila difformis
CATCAACATACCTGCGTGTAGGCTTCCGTGATCTCTTATGTGTAGGGAAAGTATCACCCCCACTACTTGGTTTAACTGGCAATATTGCTTCTTCCCCGTGCCCATTAACCTTGTTTGTCTGTTCTTCTTGGTCCGCCAGCTCACATTCATTATTTCTAGGATTATTTAAACCAGAGAAAACTTGAAGTGATGATGGGGACAGTATACTACCATTCTCATCATCAGACACAGTATCTTGAAGAGAACATCTTGAATTCTTATGAAAATTGCTGACATTTTGAAAGGTAAATCTATGCGAAACAGAAAGCGCCCCCTCAACAAGCATTTGATGGTCATGGAATCTAGGAAGATAACCTAATTTAGAACTCTGAGCATTAAATTGTTCACTGGAGCTGTTGGGCCCTTCTGTTATCCTAAATGGATCTGATTTCCATGTTGTATCAGAACGAACACTATATACTTGCATTTGACTGCCTGAAATAGAAGTCCGCAAACCTTCACTGGAGCCATACTCCATATTTGAAATATTTTCATCAAAATCACCACCTGAACCTAATGAATAATTTCTTTGTTATTTTCCCAGGAGAGTTTATATGAGATACCAGATTCCAAAAAAATTGAACACACAATAACTGGATCAATGCTCACCTAAAAGATAGTCGTCTCCCATGCTACAGAAATTACTATGCAATCGAAAATATCCAGCTTCAACTTGGGTGGGACTGGGCATTACATCAAGGACCTACATGGGGACCATCTTACTAAGATTAAAATGACATCATAAAACATAGAAAAATAAAGCAAACTCTATTCTATAAGGTCAAATACATAGCAAAGACATAAGGTCAAATAAAACTTCATGAAAATACAATTTTGTAACACAATATTGAGACCAAGTTGAGTTTTGGTTGCTGTAAAGATTGGATATCAATTGATTTTTGTAATGCATGGTCATGATGGTTATACTATATTATGAAAACAAGGTTCTTCATGAACATGAATATCCAAGAGCATGCAACAATAACTTTTAGAATAGCAAGACATTATAGTTGCATCCCTCCTAGATATCCATAACAAGAACTAAAGGGGCATATGGAAAAACTGAATAACTAAAATAAAAGACTGGATGATTAAATTATTTTTTGTATGAAGAAACAGAGCTGTTGTTTATTGAACTACTACAAAAGGTAAAGGTTTGAAGATATTTCTTTTACGTGATAAATGGTAGCCTCATCACTTCTTTTTTTTTTCGCCCTGTTTTATTTATGTAATCATAGACATTCTTTTCTGCTGACTGCTGAGACATAGTAGCATAATTTTTTTTGAACCAAAACTATCTCAGATAAAATAGAAAATTACTTTTTTTAAGATCCAATGCAACCACTCGTTAGACTAAGGTCCATAAAGCTACATTTCACATGGAAGCTAGAATCAGAATGAACCAACAGCATGGAAACAACTACCAACAATGGAACCTATACATTGAAAGACAAGTATAAACAAATTATCTCAAGTTAGGAGGAATCTACATCAATCATTAGAAGACAATGAATAACAAATTATGGCATACTTCTTCATTGAGAATATCCTTCCTTTCTTGACAACTTGCACCTTCTGTGAAACCTGCATAGTGTCAGAAGTAAGGACCCATAAAAATCCAAATCCTGGAAAAAATTTGAACCAGACATGACACATGATGGTAGAAGAAAAATGAATTATATTTGCAAAGCAAATGAAAGCATGCAAACAACACTTGGCAAAAAAGAACATGACAGACATTTTAATCATAATCTAACTACATTTTCCCTGCAACATACATAGAGCATATTGAAACTGAAATACTTAATGAAGAGATGCAACTTCCAAGTGTGAATGTAAAGAAATGCATTATAGCATCAGTTGCCAAGATCATGCAGACTCTTTTTACAAGGACCTTCTTCCATTAGGTTTCTCTCATGTATAAAAGGCTAGGTAAATTCGTTTTTAAATCCCTTTTACTGCCATCCAGATTCTCTGATTAGTTGTTTATTGATTTTGTCAGCCAGACTGAGACGGGAGAGTTCACACTCTAAATTTTAAGTTATACCAAAACTGCGGGAAACATCTTCCATGCCCATGACGTTTGCTTGGATCTTCTCATTACAAGAGATCACACAATCCACTGACTCATGCCCATCTTGGGGTTCCCCAAGCAAACGCTCGACATCAGTTATTCCATCTTCCAATCCAGGAGTAGGAGGTTCATTCTCCATGACCTGGTAAATATTGTTTATAGTATGAAAATCATTCTAGTAAAAGTCTTTAGTTTTCCAAGAACATGACAATGATAGGACATTTCATAGGAATCAATGTTTTCCAACTATAACAGATATCAATATCTGCACTGTCTTCCATTGTGTATTTCTAGTTTTCTTTTCAACAAGTCGATTCAACCAAAACAGCACTGATACAACATACGAACAAAAATATGTTCACTCCAAAATCTCATAATAAATAAGCGAATGATAAATTTCATCCAACTGTTAATCAATCAAATAAAATCCACTATTCAATCTAAAACCAGCACCACTCACACCAAACTACACAAATTGGGAAAAGGACTGATACGTTCAGTAACAACACATTGTCAATACATGGCCAATTACAATTGACGACATCCACGCGATCAATTTGATAGAAAATACGCTTGAATCTTTCGCCAAAAAGGATGCAAAAACTATCTCAGCCCCTCATAACAGCAAAATCAACGGGAAACCCCACAATCCAACCAGTCACACAATGCCGACACAATTTACCAATGCATCTAACCACAAATCAGTGGAATGTCCACAAAGCGCACAAGCACGCAACATCAAAATACACAAATAAAAAGCATCAAACAACGCGACATTGTAGCGTACACAGAAAAGAAAGGCAGGGAAAGGAAGAAGGAAGCAGCGTGACCGCTTGAAACCGCCGGGAACACCAAAGAGGTTGGAATCAGAAAGTGACAGGGATTAGGAGCGAGAAGGGAGGGAGAGATAATAGAGAAAGATCGCAGCAGAATAGGAAAGGTAGGTATAAAGATGACGCAACATATTCGACGGACTCCAAAGAGAGATCCAAAGGTGGAATGGAAATTAGGTCTAGCGTCCGCCGTGGCGATACGTAGTTATTGTGACCTGTAGGTTAATGCTGTGACAGTGACACGTAACAGCAATTCCGCTTCCTTAATTATTTTTATTTTCTATATTTAATTATATTTATTTTTAAATACTTTTCATATGTTCTTGACGTTTATCAATGTGTTACTATTCACCCACAGACTTTTACTTAAAGTTTTATCATAGTTATACAAGTTAAAATATAGTCAAGTGGGATATGGTTAGATTCGTCTCGTCGATTAGTTTTTAAATATTGAACTTTTAGAATTTTTACTTGTACCGAACTTGAGTTATTAATGGTTTAAAATGTGCATTGGACTGCGTGAAAAGTGGGTATATAAAAAAGATTTGAAAACGGATGAAGTATATACTACGTCAATGGTTTCGAAATGAGGGATGTATTCGTTTCAGATTTTTATGGATTATAAGTGGTAGATTTAGAAAGTCTATGGACTCCATGTATGGTTGATTGATTTTGTGCAGACTCTATATAGAGTTTGACTAACTTGACAAAATCCCTAGAAATTTGGAGAGATTTTGCATAGTTATAATTTTTAAAATAACCCATTAAAGTCTATGAAGAATTAAAATTCATAAACTGTTGAATACCTCCAAATTTTTAAAGACTTTTAAAATCTGTATTGAATACACCTAGATTTTTAAATACTTTTTAAAATATTTAATGAATACCTCTAGATTTTTTAAAAACTTTTTAAAATCTAAATTGAATATACCCAGACTTTCAAACTCCAAAAAAATCTCATAGACTCTCTATCCAATACACCCCTATACTCTCCCAAAGGCCAAAGTCAAGCAAAAAAAAAAAGAAATATACTCTCCCAAAAATAAACTAGATATGTAGTATATTTCATTTCATTCATTAAATATTAAAAAACCATTTTTATATACATAAAAAGAAGTATGAAGAAAAAATATTAGATGATCCGATACAATATGTTAAAAATTTAAATGTATCAATATTTGGTATTGGTTTTTATAGAGTAAACTATGATGGAGAGGAGATGAGATTACTTTAACGTTAGATAATTAGATTAGTGTGGCTCAATGAATCAAATCCATAATTGATGGCAACTAAAAAAAAAATGAAAACATAAATTGACATAAATCCTTGATTCCTTGTGTGGTATAGAACTCCATGGCTCTATCAATTTGAGACAAGTTAATAGAAGGGTGCATGTTCTGTACATAACGATGTAGTTTATATAAGTGTTCGGTAGAAGTAGTTGTAGTCACATAAATTGTAAATTGATGGGAAAAAAATTAATTAAATTAGAAAGTAGTTGTCGAAAGTTTTGAAAAGCTACTCATTGAAGTTTCTATTTGTAGAATTTTTCGAATCAACAATTTACATCTACAGCCTTTAAAAACTAGTATAAAAATATGAGCTATTGTTTTAATATAAAATATAAAACTTATCAAAACTTTTAGTACATGATAGATCTGAAATCAATGTGAGCTTACACACATTTTAACTAGTTGAAATGGCCCAACCTTGGGATTAGACACGATTAGACTACCTCCAACAATGACCAAATACCTAATAGGATCAACCTCCACCCCATTATATAATAAAAAGAAAAATCAAAATTCTTGTAACCCAACTTTGAAGAGGTCGACCAAAATAGAATTCCAACCCTAAGGTCTTAGACTAACATTATCCATGACCATCCTAACCACCCAACCATCTCATTATTTTATTAATTTATCTCTCATCCAACTCATCAATATTCATCCCAACCCAACCACTCAAATTTTACATACTTTATCAATAATCACTCAACCATCCAACCACAACACTATATATAATTATTTTAAAATTTAAAACAGATTAAATATATTAAAATTGATATATTATGTATTTAATAAAAATTTAGCAAGAGCGGTCTCTATTGGTAGAGAATAAGAAATTATAAAATCTGACATATTTTAAAATTATATTTATTTATTTATATAAAAAATATTCAATTTATTAAATAAATTTAAAAGAATAATTTTGACCAATGAAATGGGGACGAGCGTCTCTATCTTGTCTCTATCCCATTGGCGCAAACAAAAGAGACCAAGTGGGATCATTGATATAGCTAGTCTTAGGCCAACCATCTTCATTTTGATTTTATTTTTATTTTTATTTTTTTAAATGAATACTTATGTGGAGGTTGGGTCTCGTGTTATGGAATCATTGATATAGCTAGTCTTAGGCCCAGCCTAACCTAAACCCAAGGTTATCAACTATCAAGCACCCTCACCCCGTAAAGCTATGACCAAAAGAACCATCATTTTGGAATTACTACTAATTAAGGCTACATGGTACATACATTTATCAATTGGAGTATTGAAATAAATGAAGTTGGAGAGTAATCGACTAGTTAGAGTATTGAATTATGAGTCCCTTGAATTGTCTGGTGGCTTAAACCCATAATCTTGCAAGTCGAATTGTCCTAACATGTATAAAAATCAAGCGAGAATTAACATGTTCCTCTTAAGGTGTGGGAGTAATTTTATATGCACTTTATAAATTCGAAAGCAAACTTTTGGGAGAGGCAAAGAAGGAAGAAAGGAAGCGAGGACTGAGAATAAAGAACATAACAAGTTTGGCGAAGCGAAGTCATATACATATTAGTGGAAACATATGCCACAAAAATTATGTACAAATGGATAAAGGGAATGAATGGGGCCGGATGAAAGAATAAAACCCCCAAAAGAAAACACAGGGATTTTGAAACTTGAACAAGTTCCCGTCCCCATTTAAATAAAGTTGCAAGAAACTGAGAAAGTATCATGAATAATTAATTATTTTATTTATTGTTATTTCTATTTTAATTTTTAGAGGTACACGAGGAAACAAACAATTTACCAATGAAGTTGTTTCAATTATCTCCATTTACTATTATTTTCTATTTTAATGGATTAAGAAAAGGAGAACTTGAGATGATGAAATCCTAATCTAAAGGGCAGGTAGGTTTTTCGCATGGAAATGAATCAAATGTAAATGCAACATAATTAATAGCCTGTTTGACTGCCGAATTACATCAAATATGGGTTCCATCGATTAACAATCAACAAGGCTAAAATAAAAGAAAGTCGAATTATTAAAAAGAATAAGAAAAAAAAAACTAATGGAGGCATAATAATGTCGGATAGATCCATAGTACTCCCTCCGTTCCAGCAAACTCATCTGGTTTGATTTTTTAACACTGTTCATTGTTCCACTTTGACTGAATTTTATTGCAAAATATATTTGAGAAAAATGGTCGAGTTTGGTCTTGTTAGATTCGTCTAATCGTATAGTTTTAGAAAATATACTTTACATAATTTTTAGTCGTATATATTATGAGATATTAACGGTTAAAAAAGTGCATTGGATTGTGTGCAGAAGTCAAACAAGACAAGTTAGTTGGGACAGAGAGAATATATTTTATGGGTTTGGGACTTACCCTAGTGGTCAAGTCTCCATTCTCTCAACCATAGGTTGGGAGTTCGATCCCCACCCGGCCCCCTATCCCATCCCCTTTATCCCCTTTTTAATTTGTGTGGTTTGGGCTCCCACACACCTTTGCCCCCCCTTTTTAATTTGTGTGGTTTGGGCTCCCACACCCCTTTACCGACACATGAGTGTCACTGTTTAAAAAAAAAAAAAAAATTATGAGAAAATAAGTTACATTGGCTAGTGAATTAGTATTAATTAATACAATCACGATCATATACCAAAAGGCAGCTAAAATGATACTATTACCAATTGTTGTTTATTGACATTGACGTAGCATAGTATATTGCAAACCGCAACATTATCTCTATGCTGATATATAGTAAATCAGTAAATCAAAATAATATTTAAAAAGATTTTAAAATATTACGAACAAAATTAATAAAATCTAATTACGAACAAATACGTTAATTGTAGAAACGCATATAAAAGGAAGCACATGCTGGATTATAAGAAGAGTTAAAATGATTTTGGTAATAACCAGTTTTTATCGACAATAAAACTTTCTTTAAAACTTCAGTACAAATCATTTCCTCAACTTATTAGAATATTCTTTTTTTCATTTGACTGTTAAATAGTATGACAAACCCAACCCTTGTCAGGTTCAGATGTCATTAGTACTCATGGATGAAGTTTGACACTTATTCATTTTTTTGGATGTCCCACGAATTTTAACACATTTCCTTTTTAGATAAATTAAATTAATATAAGTTTGATTAAAATTTTAATTATTATCAAATCCCATTAAAAATAATCACTTTTATTATTCTTCATAAATTCCAATACGATTTTACTTTTCTACACAAAGTCTCTTGTATTTATTTAATTCTTAATATTTCAAAATTGATACAGATAAAAATTGTATAAAATATATATTCTAAAACTACACTATTAGATGATTCTAACAAAACCATAATTGATTATTTTTCTCTAATTACATCATTACGATAATATTAAGTCAAAGTTAAATAATAAACAATATCAAATTTTATTAGAATCTTAAATACAAACACTCACGCTACTTTAACTAGTAAACATCACTACCTAAATTACCGTGCCCAAAAGAAAGGTGTCAAACTTCGCGCGGTAGGGAGGAGTATTAGTATTTCTCCGTTGAACTAAATTTTCCACAGCCACCAGCCCCCACCTCAATTTTCTCCGTCAAAATTCCAATTGTATTCCGGTCAATATCAAGGTCAACATCAACTTCAACATCTGATGGCCCATTTTTAATTTTTAATTTTTCATCTTCTACCCATTTGGATTTCATGTCAAGTAGAGATTCTGGACTAGTATATATATATAATGCGTGCATTGGGTTGACGACCTCTTTAAGTCCTTTTTCGGCCTGTAAAAGCTATAATCATTAGATTTTTTGAAGTCCTGCAGTGCGCACACGTTTCAGCTTTTTCCACAAGCCACGGAAACCAGTTTCTGCGAGTACTTGAATTCATGCTGGAGGCCAGAGGAAAAAAGGCACAGTATGATTTATTTATTTATTTATTTATTTAGTTTCAATTTGTTGGTGAAAGCGGTTTACGGTTTGTTCGTGAAATTTGAATTCGTTGATGGACGGCAGAGCTCACGTCTGATTCACTGGCTGATTGATTGATTTGAAGATCGTGAATCTCGATAATCAGGTGCTGAATTTTGTTAATGTGAATGTGAATTTGAATTCACAGGTTTCGGTAACCCTAACTGAAATTGAATTCCATGTTCTGTTGCAGGTGGAATTGGAGTTTCAAACCTTGGCGATGAATTGTTTGTTCCAACTCTGCCGTGGAGAGAAGAAGAACGAGCCGAAGACCACAGGAGAGGTTTCATTTACTGCCGGCGATGATCGGAGGCCGTCGGGATCGGAGTCGGAATCGCGATATGGATCCTCCAATACATCAACATCCACAGGACACAGCCAATCCCCAAATCTGTCCAATAAACCGAACAATCTAAAGATTTTTACACTCGCAGAGCTGAAACAAGCCACCAAAAATTTCAGCTACTCCACAAAACTTGGGGAGGGTGGATTTGGAACCGTTTTCAAGGGGACAATCAGGAGCACGGAGGATCCGTCGAAGAAAATCGCCGTGGCTGTAAAACAGCTCGGTCGAAGGGGACGGCAGGTACATTAGTATTTAGTTTATCAGTTGATTACAGAGAATAGTACGCCTCTGGATTAACATTCTCTCTTTTGTTGCTGCTTCAACATGGTAGGGTCACAAAGAATGGATGACAGAAGTTAACCTTCTAGGGGTTGTGGAGCATCCAAATCTTGTAAAACTGATCGGTATATGTGCCGAGGACGACGAAAGAGGAATCCAACGTCTTCTCATTTATGAATACATGTGCAATGGAAGTGTGGATGCCCATTTATATCACAAGTCCACCACAGCCCTGCCCTGGGCGACGAGGCTGGGGATAGCCTTGGATACTGCTCGTGGTCTTGCGTATCTACACGAGGGAATGGATTTTCAGGTTACATTCAAAAGCCCGATGCTTTTTAATCACTGCACAAGGCTCATATTTACTTGTGTACTCTTGCAGATCATATTCAGGGATTTCAAATCTTCAAATATTCTCCTGGATGAGAAATGGAATGCAAAGCTATCGGATTTTGGATTGGCGCGGTTAGGCCCTTCAGAAGGACGGTCTCATGTATCAACCGCGGTATGCACAATTACAAGCAGATGTGTTGTTATCTACTTTAAATCTGAGATCATGTTTTAATAGTTGGAAGGACTTGTGGTAGGTTTCGGGGACAATGGGATACGCGGCTCCTGAATACGTTCGAACTGGTCATCTGAGAGCAAAGAGTGATGTTTGGAGCTATGGAGTGTTTCTTTATGAACTCATTACTGGTAAACGTCCTTTGGATCAATGTCTCCCCAAAAGCGAGCAGAAACTGTTGAGATGGGTAAAGCCTTACCTATCAAATTCTCAAAAATTTCAGCACATTGTCGATCCAAGGCTTGAAGGGAAGCAAATTGTTAAATCAGCATACAAACTGTCCCTTGTTGCTAACCTGTGTCTAGCTAAAAGTCCAAAGTCACGACCCAAGATGAGCCAAGTTAGGGAAATGGTGAATGAAGTGCTGAGCGCGTCCGCATTTCCCCTTGATGTTCAATCGCCTTTGACAATTCGCGAGGAGTCTGAAGGCAGAGGCAAACGAAAGACGCCTGATTCCAGAACGCGCGAAGGCAGCCCTCAAATCTGTCACAAGTCATCAAAATCGCATAGACATGCTGGATCAGCTGGATGAAACGACATGATCCTTTTTGTAGGTTGATGTTAGAATTGAGTAGCATACTCTCTAATTTGGTGGTGGTTGACACTTGACAACACTAAAACAACCATTGTTTCCTGTAGGATTCATGGGGAGATTGCTGTGATGAACTGAATCACCCTTACAGTCCATCAGGCAACCTCCAAGAGGGCGTCAACTGACAAGTAGTATGATTTTTTCGACAATGCAGATGACGTTCTGTTTACCAACATATAATCACAAGATGGTAAAGTTTTATTGCGTTTATTTTCTTTAGAGCCCAGCAGTGTATTCATATATATAGTTTTGAGTTTTGAGTTTGTTTGCAACATGATGAGCACGCTGTTAGTTTATAATATGGAGTATATATATATTTTTTATTTTATTACAAATTACAGATATACTACTATATTCATAACTCATACGCTGGACGAGCTTAATGAATTCATAATTTATGGATTAATAAACTGAATGGAATATTATTTGGTACTGTACTTTATACCAACCTCGTGCTTTGTAAAACTTTATTTGAGTTGATTTATGGTGTTTTTTGAGTTGATTTGAGCTTTTAAAGGAGTGAGTTTGCGTATGGTGAAAAAGCAGAGCCCATTCACTTGGAAAGAAGATATGTTCATCAACTAAGCTATGCACTTATCAATCCATATACTCTAATCAAGGGCAATGATTTATAAATTGGTGTTTATCATTTTTAAAAGTACCAATATAATCAAGTATGATATCAATGGAAAATTATTTGAGTGTTTTATAGTGTTAAGCTAGTTTTAATTTCCACTATTCTATATGTATACAACATAGTTATTTTTAGTTGAAGGCTTAAAGAGATAAGCAGTAGTAATGTATATTTGGTCTTAAAGAGAGAACTGAATAATGAGATAATCCAAAAGAACATAACTCATGGAGCACTTATGTAGATTTAACGAACAATCTGATGAAGAAACAACTAGGCCAGAATCAAGAAAGGGAGAATTTATGTAAAGCCCACATGAATTTTGGAACCGTTGAGGCTTTACTACTTCATTAGGCCAGAATCAAGAAATGGGGTACTCCATCCGTTTCTTTTTAAGCGTAAGTTTTGATTTTTTTTTTACTGTTTATTGTAGCACTTTGACTTCTATTTTGTTATAGTTATACAATGAAAAAATATAGCCAAGTGAGATCTTGTTTGATTGTCTCATCTTGTAGTTTTTAAATATCAAATTTTTTAGAATGTTTTCCTGAACCGAATTTGAGTTATTGATAGTTTAAAATGTGCATTGGCATACGTGCAAATGAAAAAAGTTACACTTAAAAAGAAATAGACGAAGTATTCTGGTATATGGATCACTTGTAACCTCATTGTTGGGTAGTTTATACATTCTTGAACATACTTCTCGTTTGTGCCATAATGGCCAGAAAGTGTGTCTTTGAGTTTTCTATGAATACAATTTTATTTATTTGTCGTATAAAGATTTGTAGAACCGTGGACGAAATGAATGCCTGAATCTCCACCAAGTCACCAACATGTCTCTTCCTCTTTTATAATTTATGGTGTAAATATTTATACTCATTTGTACTAATATCTAAAATTTGACATTTATCTAGGAGAAACCCTTCATTATAAAGGGTTGAATCTTAGTGAAAATCTCTTAAGAGAGAGTGTTTTATACTGAAAATACCAAATTATACAGAAGTAGTTTTGGCACACAATGAATTAAATTTGGTCCAAAGAAAACAAGAAAACCAGAGGCACAAGATGAGTGTGCCCATCCCTGTTTTAAGAACCTGCAAATTGGGTACACCCTTTTTCCTCACATCTTATTTTGCCATAATTTGACTCAAGCTTTGTCCTTTTCTGTTACCTATTTCCATTTTCCAGAACAAAGTCAAAGGAAAAAGAAAAGATATCTGGAACAAAGTAACAGAAAATATTTCCCAAGTTATTTTGTTACCACCATTTTCCCTGAGTCATATCTCTAGAGATTTTTTCCCTTCGTTTTTACACTTTTACTACCGTTCTTGCTGCATCTGATGAGGCCCATCAATTCTTTTTCAAAGTGAGACCCCGCCAAATTTAATAGGCACCTGGAGATTTTTTCTTTTTCTTTTTATTTCGTTTCATTTTTTTAAATAATAAATAGTAACTTCTTGTTGATTCTTGTTTCGCAAATTTTGTGTTTAAGAGTTAAATTGAGATGATTAATTTTCTTTTGGAGAAATGAGATGAATTATGCATTATTAGTGTGAACCTATACGAAATAAATAAATATTTAATACATCAAAATTAAAGAATAATTAATTGAGTTATCAAACAACTCCAAACAGGGATGATGACTTATTCCCTTTGTAATTTGTGTGACATGGACTCCCACCATCTATTTCCAGGTCTTCAATTGCTCGTCCAAAAAAAAAAACACTCCAAACACAACCCCATATATAACCGACTCTTGTTTTTCAAGAAAAGCCCAAATAATTAAATTGGGCGACTGTATAATATAAGTACTCCCCAATATTTAGATCGATTTCCCATTTCCAGAAATAAAAAAAAAACAAAAACAAAAACAAAATAAATTCAGACTCCCAAATTGAATCCACTCCGATCCCTCTGTCCAATTGTCCCCCCAGTATATATATACACACACCTACGAACCCTAAATATTGAAACCTCCCCAAATGTGGCATCATTCTTAATTTTAAGACAACACATAGTGATCATACGAACATGAGTAATAAGATGGGTTGTGAGATGATGACAGAAAGTTTGAGTGGTGCTGGTGATGGTGGTGGTGGTGGTGGTGCAGCAGCAGAAAGAAGAACAGCATCATCATCATCAATAATGTCATCCTCCTCATTTGGGGAGAAATGCAGCAATCTGGCCAAGAAGCAGAGAGCCAAATTCTACATTCTCCGCCGCTGCGTCGCCATGCTTCTCTGCTGGCATCATCATGATCATGAACATCATCATCATTACACCGACAATGATGATGATGATACTGCAGTTCCCAAACACTGAAATAAATCATCCATAAACCCTAATTGAAGATGGTCAGATATATATATATGTCATGCATAAACCCTAATTTGATTTTCCATTATTGCGTTGTTTTAGGACATTGTTAATTTCATCTTTAATTTAGCTTGTTTTGGTTGGTGGTGTATCGTGTGTGTGTGTGTATTGGTTCGTTGTTATTGAAGATGATTCGTGTTGGAAATTGATTATTGTTGTATACGTTTCTTGGTTACACAATACGCACACCCAACATGTAAGGTGCTTTAATTTACTACTTACTCCGTTTTTTTTTTTTTTTTTTTTTTTTTTTTTTTTTTGTTTTTTTTTTTTGGCTACGTTGGACAAAATGAGTACTGTTCACGCACATACTTTGACTTAAATTTTTATCATGCTTATACAAGTTAAAATATAGCCAAGTGAGATAATCTTGTTAGATTCGTCTCGTCTTGTAGTTTTTAAATATCGAACTTTTAGAATTTCTACTTGTGCCAAATTTGAGGTATTAATGATTTAAAATGTGCATTTGACTACGTGTTGGATGAGTCCGTAGCAATTTTTAAAAAAACAGAGGAAGTATATAATTTTTTATGAATTAATCGGTCAAGACCAAAATTTACATGTTTAGGCTCAATTTTTTATGCTTATAAATTCATGAGTAAATACTTATTGGTAATTCCTATTCATAATCCATACATATATTATTAGCTTGTGCTAGCTACTCAATCAACAATACACAAATCGATCTGTGTACAGTGTATGCCGGCATGGGGCAATTAATTATTTGTATGGCATGTATAACGGCCAAATAAAACCATGAGTTATTACTTAGAAAAAAAAATAAAAAATCAGATTCAATCGCTAAAATTGTGGTAGCTAACGACTTTCGATTGCTAACAAATTTAGATTGCTAATCTCTCAGTAATTGATGAACACTTAAAAAGGAAAAAGTGAATTCAGAGACATTATTGGCAGAACCACGGCCGTTCCTGACATTTTAAGGGCCTTGGAAGAATAACATAATTAGGCCCCATTAAATTTAATAAATACTATATAATTAAAATATTATTAAAGAAAGTATGTCAATACTAAAACTTTTTCTTTTCATTGAATTGAAATAGTAAAAGAAATTAAACTTATTGCAATTTTTAGAGAAGAAAAATCAAATAAAAGATTAATTATTGGTTTTACAAGAATAAAACATAAAAAAGTTCAATGAAAAATTAATAGAAAAAATAAAAAAATATTAAAACTCAAATAATTTTTGGGCCCTCTTTCAAATATGGGCTCTGGACTAGGGGTGAGGAAAACTCGACTCGATACTCGACTAAAACTCGATTTAATTATTAAATTTTAAAAATATAAAAATAAAAAAATTATTAGACATAATTTAAGCTTTATCAAGCCTAACCAACTTATATTTTACAGCATAATAAGTAAAACTGCCAATTTAAATTCAAATTATATATTATATACCCTAGTTAAATCCGGGTAAGAACTTTAAATTTTTTTATTGTTCAAGCTCGAATTACACTGTTCAAACTCGATACTCGACTCGATATCACCCCTACTCTGGACGATTGCACTTTCCGCCGCCCCATCCGGACCGGCCCTGGGCAGAATTAATCCTCCGTTTCCAAGTCCAATTAGGAATCATGTCCGTCAAAAACAATTCTGAGGACCGAAACCAAGAACTATAATTTAATTTCACGAAGCGAAAAGCAAGAAAGTAACTGTACACTTCGTATATTCTGAGGATCGAATTTATTGCAAGGATAAGTTCTTAAAATTGGTACTTGAAGATTTGACGAATAATGAATCTCGATTCAAGTTTTCAAAGACTTCACATCGCAAATTGATTCATTATTACTTATTATTTTCGACAAGCCGTCTTCGATAATATTTCTCGAAATATTCCAAGTACATTCGCTAGCTAATACTCCCTCCGTCCCACCACACTTGTCCTGTTTGACTTTTTTACACTATTTATTGTTCAGCTTTGACTCAACTTTATCACAAGTATATATTTAGAGAAAAATAGTCGAGTTGGGTCTTGTTAGAATCGTATGATCATGTAGTTTTATAATATATATTTTGCAAAATTTTTCATTGTACATATTTTGAGATATTAACAGTTGAAAAAGTGCATTGGATTGTGTGCAAAAGTGAAACAAGACAAGTTAAATGGGACAGAGGGAGTACTACCTAGCTTCTCACGGATTATATTTTATTCCCCGTATTTTTTTTTTTTTTTATTTTTTTCTGGCCTCTGATTTTTAGCTTAAATAACTTAAAATATAAGCTTTAAATAAATGGATTTTCCGGCTAAAAATTGCTTTTATTGTAGTTTCTCCAATCTATATCTACATTATACTATATTTATGTATAATATACTCCCTCCGTTTTCCATTAATTGTAACATTACAAAATTTGACACTATTTACACAGGCACTTTAACTTAAAGTTTTATCATAGTTATACAAGTTAAAATATAGCCAAGTGGGGATCTTATTAGATTCGTCTCGTCGAATAGTTTTTAAATATCGAGTTTTTATAATTTTTACTTGTACCGAATTTGAATTCTTAATGGTTTAAAATGTGCATTGGACTGTGTGCACTGTGAGTCCGTTTTATTTTTGGAAAACGGAGAGAGTACAATTCTCTTCTTCATTTAACTAGTGTACATGTCTAGTTATATACTCCCTCCGTCCCAATATAAGTGGCCCTTTTCTTTTGGGCACGGGAATTTAGGTAGTGAGATTTAGTAGTTAAAGTGGTGTGAGTAAATTTGACTAATTCATCCATCTAATTTATAATGATTACATTTGACTTTTAACCATATTTATTATTTAACTTTGACTTAATGTTATCGTAATGATGTAGAAAGACAAAAATAGGCAAGTGTGATCTTGTTGGAATCGTCTAATCGTATAGTTTTAGAATATATATTTTATATAATTTTTATTTATACCCATTTTGAGATATTAATGGTTAAACATATATAGGGACTTTGTGCAGAAAGTACAATTGTCATTATTGTGGGGTTTTTAATCATGTTTATGTTAATCTAATTTACTTAAAAGGGAAAGTGGCCACTTTTAATGGGACATCCCAAAAAGGAATAGTGGTCACTTTTAATGGGACGGAGGGAGTACATATTTATCCGGTTTCGGCTACGCTAAAAAAAAAAAACAAAAACAAAAAAACAAAAACAAGTAATATACATATATATACGATCTACTTTAATTAAATAAAATTGGTCGCCTATTTTTTTTCCCTTTAATTTTGTGCAGTGGGAATTCTAGAGGAACACATAATAGTCAGAATTATTAATTCTTAATTAGGACGATAAATGCTTTGTAATTAATAAAATGAAATTTAAATAGAGTAGGCATTAGCAATAACGTAGGAGACAGAATCTTATCTCTCACTTAGCTTACTATTCCATTATTTTATTCCCAACAGTATTCATTTTAATATTTTTGGTGGCATGTATTCATTTTAATTATAATACAGTGGTAAACAATCAAATAAATGCCTCATTTTAATACTCCCGCTATACCACCGTATAACGATCCGTTTGATTGGCTTTTGAAAAAAAACAGAAGTGAAAGTCAAAAGCAGAAGCATGTAATTTTTGTGTTTGGATAGAATATTTGAAAAACAGTTTTGTTTTTTCAAAAGTGTGTTTGGATGTTTAAATGTGAAAAGTGTTTTTGAAATGCATAAATTACCAAAAGGATATGCTACTTATTTCGGATAGCATATATTTATAGTGTAATTTAAATAAATGAGTAAGGACATTTATGACTCTGCATACATTAGTAAGTGATTTTGGCTTCTGATTTTATTTTTTTTAAAAAATCAAAACAAACACTATTTTTTCATTAAAAGTCCTTTTGCCAGAAGCAAAATTCCTTATTCCAAACGCCCCCTAATTCAAATCCTTGTTCGGTGTGCCGTGCACGTGCGGCCCCCCTCCTTCCCTCCACTTTTTCCTGTCACTGTCCTTTGATCACTTGTGTACTCTATATTACTTTTACCCCGTTCAAACCGTAAAACTTAAATCCCAGTACTTTTTTTTTTCACCCCTGCATCTTTCTATTTTATTTTGAACCAATGAACACCGTTTTAACAGTTTAATTAGATTGGTATTGCATCACATAAATCATACTATGGTTTTGTTACAGTAGCCCCCATTACTTAGTGATAAAAGTGTTGAGATTTCCAAATCTATTTTATGTCATGAATGAATTATTATGCATGTAAACAAAACATGTGAATGTCTAGTGTTCAACATCCATGTTCATGCCTTGATCATAAGGTTAGACATGTGAAAGTCTTGAAATGTATATGCCTTGATTATGAGGTTAGTAAATAGTGAGAGGATAAAAAAGTTTATAAATAGCCTATGTAATGTATTGAGAAGTTAAGTTAGAAAAATTTTATGCAAGCTTAATACTTGTTTCATTTCATAGCCATAATTATTACACTTTATCCATTTTATTATCCCACCTTTAAACTTCCTTTCTTTCACCATTTAATCCCAATTTCCATTACAATACTTCCACTATAAACACAAGCTAATAAGCCATATACCATTTTATTGTACACATACATAAATAAAGATAGTTATTTCTATAACACGTTATCAGCACGAGGAGACTCTGTCCAGATTATCATTTGAGGTATAATATCTTATTTCTAAACTTTCAATAAGATTATGGCTAACCTTGCAAAGCAGGAATTTGCTCCTTTAACAGTTGAAGGAAGCAATTATATGTCCTGGGCCCGAGATGTAAAAATGCATCTTACTTCAATGGGTCTGGAAGATACTATTGCTGAAGGCAAAAATCCCAGCCATCAAAATCAGGCAAAAGCCATGATTTTCTTGTGCCATCATATCGAAGAGGCACTTAAAATGGAGTACGTGACTGTGGAATCCCCACTGGCATTGTGGGAAAAGCTGAAAGAAAGATATGATAATCTTAAAAAGACGGTGCTTCCAAAAGCCCTTGATGACTGGACAAACCTGAGACTTCAGAATTTTAAAACAGTCCGGGAATATAATTCCGCTGTGTTCAAAATTACGGCCCAATTGCAATTATGTGGGCAAAAGATATCTGAAGCAGAAATGCTTGAAAAAACGTATTCTACGTTTCATGCTAAAAACACAGTATTGAGTGAGACATACCGTCAAAAAGGTTTTCAGAGATATTCTGATCTTATCACCTGCTTATTATTGGCTGAACAAAACAGCCTATTGTTGTTGAGAAATCATGAATCTAGGCCCGCAGGTGCAAAACCGTTCCCTGAGGTGAACGCGGCTCAATCATCGAAATATGTGCGTGATCGTGGGCACTTTAAAAATCAAAATGATGATCGTGGCCAAAATCGGTATCACAATCGAGGCAGAGGTGAATCATCTTGTCAAAATAATTATCGAAATAAGCCTCGATTTGAGCAAAATCGCAGATATGATACCAGAAGGCCTTACAAACCACAACAAAGAAATTATGCAAGAAAGCATAAACAAAATGATGAAATTTGTGATCGTTGTGGAATTAAAGGCCATGTGGCTCAAACATGCCACACAGCTAAACACTTAGCTGAACTGTATCAGGCATCGAAACGAAAAGAAAGATCAGGTGTTGAAGCACACCATAATGCCCACGATGATACTTATGATGATATATTAAATGATAATATCACGCACCTGGAAGCTGATGATTTTGTTGAGCCAGATACTGTTACCAAATAATATATTATATAGCTATATATATATATATTGTACTTATCTTTTATAATTCCTGTTTAATATAAATAATGATATCTTATACTTCCCTTTTATTATCCATGTATAATATAAATATGCTTTTGCATTAATAATATTTATATTGCTGATGTTTAATAACATTCTTATATTCTTATAAAGAAATGGATGCTGGAAATTCAAAAGTCGGAGATGATATCTGCCTCATTGACAGTGCAACAACGCATAGCATTTTCAAAAGCAAAAGCTATTTCTCCAATTTAAAATTGGAAAAGACCGCAGTGAAAACTATAAGCGGTAATGCAAAATGCATTGAAGGCTCCGGTAGAGCTGTTATATTTCTCCCTGAAGGGACAAAAATGGCAATTGAAAATGCCTTGTTCTCATGCAAAGCTCGAAGAAATTTACCGAGCTTCAATGATATTCGAAAAAATGGATATCACATTGAAACTTCAAAAGAGGCAGATCACGAGTATCTTTTGATAACTCGAATTGAAAATGGCAAAAAATTTGTGAATGAAAAATTGCCATGTTACTCCTCTGGCTTATACTATACAAAAATATGTGCCGCAGAAATACATAACCTAGTAGGCTTGAAAGCTACTAGTGAATTTATTACCTGGCACGATAGACTTGGGCATCCTGGCAGTGTAATGCTGAGGCGAATTATTGAAAATTCAAATGGCCATACATTGAAAAGGCAAATGATATTGAACCCAAATGAGTTTAATTGTGCAGCCTGTTCACAAGGGAAATTGATAACCAGACCATCTCCAGTAAAAGTGGGAATTGAATCCCCTACATTCCTAGAAAGAATTCAAGGCGATATATGTGGACCTATTGATCCACCGTGTGGACCTTTCAAGTACCTTATGGTATTAATTGATGCGTCATCACGCTGGTCACACGTTTGTTTATTATCAACTCGCAATTTGGCATTCGCAAGATTACTTGCACAAATTATAAAATTGCGAGCACAGTTTCCAGATCATCCGATAAAGAAAATACGCCTTGATAATGCTGGAGAATATACATCACATGCATTTGATGATTTCTGCATGTCGATTGGAATTACTGTTGAACATCCTGTGCCTCATGTGCACACGCAAAATGGTCTGGCAGAATCATTTATTAAGCGATTGCAATTAATTGCAAGACCCTTGTTAATGAAATCAAGACTCCCTGTTTCTGCTTGGGGACATGCTATATTGCATGCAGCCGCACTTGTGAAAATAAGGCCGACAAGCTATCATAGCTACTCCCCTACACAAATTGTGTTTGGAAAGGAGCCCAATATATCCCACTTGCGAATTTTTGGGTGTGCGGTTTATGTACCGATTGCGCCATCACAACGCACAAAAATGGGACCTCAAAGAAGGTTGGGCATATATGTCGGGTATGAATCACCCTCGATTATTAAATATCTTGAGCCAAAAACGGGTGATTTATTTACTGCAAGATTTGCAGACTGTCACTTTGATGAAACTCAATTCCCGACATTAGGGGGAGGAAATGATCAACTGAAAAAGGAAATATCTTGGCAAAGTCCATTTGATTTCCTTGATCCTCGTACAAGGCAATGCGAACTTGAAGTTCAAAGAATTGTGCATTTGCAGGGAATTGCAAATCAATTACCCGATGCTTTTAATGATGCTGCTAAAGTCACAAGATCATATATAAATGATGCAGCAAATGCACCAGCCAATATAAATGTCCCAGAAGGGCAAATTCCAAGTGCAAATGAACCTACTGCACGCCTGAAGCGTGGTAGGCCTTTGGGTTTCAAGGATAAAAATCCACGAAAGAAGAAAATTATCCATATGGGTGATAAATCAATCACAGATGATACTCCCGAAGGAGAAATTGATTCAACCACCGAAAAGGTTGAACCTGAAAATATTCACCCAGAAGAAAATGAAGTTATTGAAACTTCTTTCAATTATATCAATACTGGGAAATGTTGGAACCGAAAAGAAACAAACGTTGATAATGCCTTTGCATACAACGTTGCACTCGATGTAATGGAAAATAACGAGGATCCTGAACCAAGATCAGTTGAAGAATGTCGGAAAAGAAATGATTGGCCAAAATGGAAAGATGCGATTCAGTCTGAACTAGATTCACTGAATAAACGAAAAGTATTCGGCCCTATTGTCCAAACACCAAAAAATGTGAAGCCTGTTGGCTACAGATGGGTGTTTGTGAGAAAAAGAAATGAAAATAATGAAATTGCCAAATATAAGGCAAGGCTTGTAGCCCAAGGTTTTTCACAACGACCGGGAATTGATTTTGAGGAAACATATTCCCCAGTTATGGATGGAATAACATTCAGGTATCTAATGAGTCTAGCAGTACGAGAAAATCTCGAAATGAGGCTGATGGATGTTGTTACTGCATATTTATATGGCTCATTGGAAAATGATATTTATATGAAAATACCTGAAGGGTTTAAATTACCTGAGTCTTGCAACTCAAAACCCAGAGAAAATTATTCCATCAAACTGCAAAAATCGTTGTATGGGCTCAAGCAATCTGGCCGAATGTGGTACAACCGCCTCAGTGAAAGTTTGATAAAGGAATGCTATACAAATGACCCGATCAGCCCTTGTGTATTTATAAAGAAAAATGGGTCAGAATTTGTGATCGTCGCAGTCTATGTTGACGATTTAAATCTAATTGGAACTCCTGAAGAGTTGAAAAAGGCGGTCGAATATCTGAAAAAGGAGTTTGAAATCAAAGATTTCGGGAAAACGAAATTTTGCCTTGGCCTACAAATTGAGCATTTGGAAATGGGCATATTTGTTCATCAATCAGCTTATACCCAAAAGGTATTAAAGCAATTTCGAATGGATTATGCTCATCCGCTAAATAATCCAATGGTCGTTCGGGCACTTGATCCAGCAAAGGATCCATTTAGGCCAAAAGAAGATAATGAAGAGCAACTTGGCCCAGAAATCCCATATTTAAGCGCAATTGGTGCGTTAATGTATCTTGCAAACAGCACGCGACCTGATATCGCGTTTGCAGTCAATCTACTCGCAAGATTCAGCTCTTGCCCTACTCAACGACATTGGAAAGGCATAAAGCATGTTTTTCGCTATCTCCAAGGAACAATTGATCTTGGGTTATTTTACCCAAAAGACTCTCGACATGAGTTAATTGGCTATGCCGATGCAGGTTATTTATCAGACCCACACAAAGCCAAATCTCAAACAGGCTATATCTTCACGTGTGGTGGAACTGCTATCTTTTGGAGGTCAATGAAGCAGACTCTAACTGCTACTTCTTCTAATCATGCCGAAATATTAGCAATCCATGAAGCAAGTCGAGAATGTGTTTGGTTGAGGTCAATGACTCAACATATATTGAAGAGTTGTGGTTTAATCATTGAACCACAAATGCCCCCAACAATTTTATTTGAAGATAATTCGGCTTGTGTAGCCCAGTTGAAAGGGGGTTATATCAAAGGAGATAGAACGAAGCATATTTCACCAAAATTCTTCTACACTCATGATCTTCAAAAGAATGGTGAAGTCGATGTGCAACAAATTCGATCAGAAAATAATTTAGCGGATCTATTTACCAAGGCATTGCCGACTGCAACATTCGAGAAGCTCGTGAAGAAAATTGGAATGCGGCGGCTTCGAGATTTAAAATGATGTCCAAATCAGGGGGAGCATCTGATACAAGAATACTGTACTCTTTTTCCTTCACTTGGATTTTTTCCCACTGGGTTTTTTCCAAGTAAGGTTTTAACGAGGCATATTCTTCGTATTGACGACATTCAAGGGGGAGTATTATGCATGTAAACAAAACATGTGAATGTCTAGTGTTCAACATCCATGTTCATGCCTTGATCATAAGGTTAGACATGTGAAAGTTTTGAAATGTATATGCCTTGATTATGAGGTTAGTAAATAGTGAGAGGATAAAAAAGTTTATAAATAGCCTATGTAATGTATTGAGAAGTTAAGTTAGAAAAATTTTATGCAAGCTTAATACTTGTTTCATTTCATAGCCATAATTATTACACTTTATCCATTTTATTATCCCACCTTTAAACTTCCTTTCTTTCACCATTTAATCCCAATTTCCATTACAATACTTCCACTATAAACACAAGCTAATAAGCCATATACCATTTTATTGTACACATACATAAATAAAGATAGTTATTTCTATAACATGAATAATGTTTTTTTTTTTTTTTTTTTTTTTTGAGTAGTTGACACCACCAAATAATCAAAGGATTGAAGGATAGTGTTTGCTGCAGGTATATGTCTTGAACATGTTAGAAATTTCAATCTTGCCACCAGAGTGCCATGACGACACTAATAAATAAGATAACCAAAATCATGCATAGTAGTTAAGAGAGTTCGTTGAATTTAGCAAATAAATTTGATTAATTGGCTGTTATGATCGAATGGAACAACATATTCAATCATAATGAAGTTGGCCAATTGACAGACTAACAAACATACCTGGTATATTCAAATTCAAATACAACTAAAAAAAAATATTAGTACATATTTTCAGTATGACCGCTTTCAATAAATTAAATTGTTTTCCCTTTCGGACAATTTTAATAGTACTATTTTGATTACATAAATTATTACGATTATTATTAACCTTCATTTTTGGGGTTATATTAGCCGTAGTGTGAACCTTTGTATTGCTATTATTTATTTTTCATACTACATCCGTTCTCTTTTTTAATTGCTCCATTTCAATCATTGTTTTCAACTAGCTGAATTTTATATGATTCATTATAAGGCTAAATAAAAAAGAATAAAGTAATTGTAAAAATAGAAATTACAAACTACAACACCAGTGATTAAAAGAGCGGAGGTAGTACTTATTACGTGATTATTTTTCATACTATTGCTTTCAACTGATTCACACGAACGCTACATATCCACCCGGGATCGACAAGGTATCCCACCACTTCATATTTCATTACAACCTGACCAGTAATAGGCTAATAGCAAAATAATTTATGATAATTTTTTTTTAAAAAAAAAAGAAAAGAAAAGAAAGAAATGCTGCAGAATGCAGATTTGAACTCCCATTCAACATTATAATGAGCTCAACAAAAATAAAATTCAGTGACAGCAATCAAGTAAGTCTCAACTGTACAAATCGTCCTCATCGGCAGCACCACCAGCTGCTGTTGCTGCTGCTGCCGCAAAGGCATCCGATCCACCAGCGCCACCACTGCTATTCTCAGCAAACCGAAATTCAGTTCCGAACCCTCTCGACTGCTGCAATGTCTGGGCGAATGCCTGGTACTTGCGTATGTCTGCATCGCTAACGCTCCTCCTCGCATACTTCATTGACTCCTCAAAGTGACCCGCCTTGATCTCTGCTATCTCCTCCCCATTGACATCTTCCTCCATCGCCTCAGGATTCTCCCGTCTTCGCTTCTCCTTTTCGATGTCCTAATATGGGAGAATTCAACACATTCAGTATATGCATCTTGGGATGGCAACAAAATATGTACAGAACTTCTTGAATAGGCTCAATTGATGTTTTTCAGGGTTATACAAAAAAGCCAACTCTAAAAAATCTTGAACCCTAAATACAAACATCTGTCCAATTCCAAAGTCCAAACGGCAATCGAACTTAGGCTGGTGAGAAAGTTTGTTATCCGCACTTGAGGTTTAGTGCTTCATCATTTCTGGTGTTTTCGTGTGTGAATTGTGTAGTACGCACATTTAAAAACATCACCAAGGAAAGGCTTACCATTTCGATATTCTCTCGGATGGCGTATTTACAAGCACGTTGGCATATTTCTGTGATATCAGCACCACTGAAACCTTGTGTGTATTTAGCAAGGGCTCTAAGGTCTATGTCTTTGGATAGCGGAGACTTTCTCAAGCATGACTTGAAAATCTGGTAGCGCGACTCCTCATCGGGAAGGGGAATGTAAATGAGTTGATCCAATCGACCAGGGCGGAGCAGAGCAGGATCAATGATATCAGGCCTGTTGGTGGCACCTATGATGAAAACTGTTTTCTTCGCATTCATGCCATCCATTTCTGTCAGTAGTTGATTCAGCACACGGTCAGCAGCACCACCAGCATCTCCTACGCTGCTTCCCCTCTGTAATGGAGTGAAGAGCAGAAGTTGGCATCAAGTTGTCAACGGAAAAACAATAGTCGATTTTAAGTATGAATGTACATCAAGGTCTGGGAAGATTCACCTGAGTAGCAATTGAGTCCAATTCATCGAAAAACAGGACACAGGGAGCAGATTGGCGAGCCTTGTCGAAAATTTCTCTAACATTGGCCTCACTCTCTCCAAACCACATGGTAAGAAGTTCAGGGCCCTTGACGCTGATGAAGTTTGCCTGGCACTCATTGGCAATAGCCTTGGCTAACAAAGTTTTTCCACATCCAGGAGGACCGTAAAAAAGAACCCCTTTGGATGGTGACATGCCAAACTTTTCAAACTTTTCAGGATGCTCCACTGGATATTGAACCGTCTGAATCATGAATAGTAAAGTATAGTTATTCAAATAGTATAGTATAAACAGATGCAACAGACAGGATATCACATGAACGCGACTATTGTTGCAAAGTAATGAGTACCTCTTGGAGTTCACGCTTGACATTCTCGAGGCCTCCAATGTCTTCCCAGCTAACATTGGGCACTTCAACAACCTAAAATGCACAAAGTTGCATATTATTAGGACTTGATGGAACAGATGAAATTTTGAAAAACGACGACAAAAATAAAACTTACAGTTTCACGTAATGCAGATGGATTGCTAGTTCCAAGAGCAGTCTGGAAATGCTCGTTGGTGACAGCCATGGAGTTGAGTATTTCTGCATCAATGGTATCATCTTCCAAGTCAATCACATCCATCTTCTCCCTGATACACTGAAGGGCAGCCTCAGTGCACAAAGCAGCTAAATCTGCACCTACATAACCATGTGTATCCTTTGCAATTTTTTCCAAATCGACCTAAAAAGCCAATTAGATGTTAGATGTGCATTTCGAAATCCAACAAAAGTCAGAAGCAGGTAGTATCCAAAAAATATTGTAATACGTCAGAACCTACCTCTTCAGAAAGTTTCATGTTCTTGGTGTGAATACGAAGGACCTCGAGACGGCCTACTTCATCAGGAACACCAATGTCAATTTCCCTATCAAATCTCCCAAACCTTCTCAGGGCAGGGTCAATGCTATTGGGCCGATTTGTAGCTCCCATCACAATAACATGGGAACGAGCTTTCA
Source organism: Hygrophila difformis (assembly GCA_030278955.1). NCBI lineage: Eukaryota > Viridiplantae > Streptophyta > Magnoliopsida > Lamiales > Acanthaceae > Hygrophila > Hygrophila difformis. The sequence continues at coordinate 2,719,035 of JAOANR010000003.1, forward strand.
GTCCATCCATCAACGTCAGCAGTTGAGAAACAATTCTCCTTTCAACCTCTCCATTTGTTTTCTCTCTCTTGGGAGCAATGGAGTCGATTTCATCAATAAATATAATGGAGGGTGCATTCTTCTCAGCTTCTTCAAATGCTTTTCTTAGATTACTTTCACTTTCTCCAGCCAATTTGGACATAATTTCGGGTCCATTGATACAGAAGAAGAAAGCTCCAGTTTCATTGGCCACTGCTCGAGCTATCAGTGTCTTTCCAGAACCTGGAGGGCCATAAAGCAGTATCCCTTTTGGAGGCTTGACACCAATCGACTTGAAAAGTTGTGGATGCCTTAGAGGAAGTTCTACTAACTCCCGAATCTGAGCCATCTGTTTCCGAACACCACCCACATCATCATAGCCTACTTCATCCAGCCTGTCCTCATCCTCCCTTCTTACAGGTTCTCCCTCACAGAAGATCTCAGTATCGGGAGAAACGACACAGTATTCAGGAGGATCAGTCTCAATAACCTTAAACTCCACACTTCGCATTCCTCCTCTCACAAGAAAAAGATCACCTTTCCTCACAGGCCGGTATGCCTCAAGGAAATATGCTGCCATCAAAGGAAGCAGGTATAAAAGAAAAATATTTAGCACCCATGCATGACAGAAGGTTGAAGCAGGAACACCAAAATTTTTCAATCAGCCATGCCAAAATGTCTATGATGCAATTATATAAGAAAATATAGTAAACCAAATCATATTATCTACAAACAGGCTGCAAAGGACAGATAAATTCAGTAAATTAATTAGCAGCATGCGTTAAGAAATGAATGTAATGGTTAATAAGCTAGACGAAAGACAGATTCCACATGCAAAGTTCAAATTGGCAATACCCAAAACATGGAACTCAAATGTCATAGCGCCATTAAACGAATAGCACAAAGTAAAGGCAAACTCACGTTTCAAGTAAGCGTCAAACAGGTTTCCAGTAACTCCTTCTATAGTATCATCCACAGGAAGAATATGGACCCGCTTCCCATACTTCACATCGGGACATTGGTGCACTGAAACAACATCTCCTAGTCTAACCCTAAGGTTGTTCCTGACGACCTTGTTCATTCGAATCTTTGGTTCTTCACAAGAATCGTCAGCAAGGGCAATGCAAATCGTGTCCTTCCTTTTCTTACCCTATACGCAGGACAATCAGCAAGTGGATACAGGACTATAATAATATTAAGAACCATTCTATTTGCTCCAGAAAATAAATCCAAGTTCAGGTAACAAAAATCAAGAAGTTTCTTATTTAAAGCATCTAAAAGCCCCCCCGAGAGAGAGAGAGAGAGAGAGAGAGAGAGAGAGAGAGAGAGAGAGAGAGAGAGAGATGTTTAGGAGAATAAGAACATCCTTAAATGAATGAGGTCTATTTTAAATCCACTCTCAAATCCATCCAAACATATGAATCGAGATGTTATTGTTCCTTTCAAATGACACCCTAAAGCATGTACAAAAGGAAAAAAGAAAAAAGAAAAAAGAAATAGTAATACCTTGATCAAGATAGTGTCACCACGGAAGAATTGAAGCTTTTCCATGGTGTCAGGGTGAAGAGAAACCACGGAGTTATCATCATTGATCGCCTCATCCACAACCAATCTATTGGGCGACTTCTTCCTCTCAAGAATCGCCGTGCTAAAATCCCTTTTCGTACCCTTACTGTAATTCACCCACAAAAACAACAATCAGTTTAAAAACCAAAAAAACAATCACAACAAAAAAGCAACATATCAAACACTCACGAATCGGATGATTCAGCTTGATTACTGCCCATGGTGCTGAATTTCAAAAACACAATTATGGAAACCGTATTGCGGTTGCCGATGAATCAACGAGTGACAATGAGGGAACCATAGGCTAAGGCCACATATATATAGCGAGGGGGGCTTCGTTTCTTGTTCGGAAAGAAATGGTTAAACTGAAGTATTTCCTACTTTAGATGCCATTTTTTGACCAGATACCTTTCCCCCAACTTTGGTAAGAAATTCGAATTTTAGGGATTGTAATTGTTTGGTCAATTCGCGTCAGTTGCAATTAGGGTTCTTGCGTTGCCCCCCAACTTTTGTCACGGAACTTTCATCTCCGTCGGCAAAGGGCCGGTGGTTAGTTTGTTACCGCCTTACAGGTTATATGGACTTCAATACTTGATGAGGTGGGAAGCCAATATAGAACTTTCTAGAATTGGTAATTCAAAGCTTCTTCCGTTTGCTTTTTACGAAGGCCCAATAATACACAAAGGCCCAACAGAAATCAGGCCTTGAGAGAAAGAAAGGCCCATAACTTTTCAGTTGCATCGGCCCAAAACTTTTCAAACAGTGTTTTATCGTCGGTCCATAAAAATATTCACACTTTTTAAAAAAGAATTAGGAGTAGTTTATAGTAACAAAACCTATAAAAAAAAAAAAAAAGAAAGAAAGAAGAAGTCAACGGAAGATTGGAGGTTCGATTCCCACCGGCCCCCTATCCCTTCCTTTAATTCCCCTTTATAGTTGTGTGGCATAGGCTCCCACCACCCATTTCCAGACCTTCAATGCTCCTTAGAAAAAACTGAACCGATCGCCGTTGGTTTATAATTCGGTAGAGCTTAGGTCTGGTTCCACATTCAACCGGCCGAACCGAACATTTAATTTGAACATGATGAAAAGCTTGTAATCTTCCCTGCAAATATCTATCCTTGTATTATAGTGTACTCTGTAGTAATAACCAGGCCAGATGTAACAAAAACTAATTTAAAACTGCAACTGACAGGCATCACAAAAACTAGAGTTTCATGCACCACTCACAATAATCCAAAATTCCAAACCATTACAACATAGATAGATTGATACATGCACAAAAAAACCACTCAAAAAATTCGACAACAAAATGACACACAAACATATATATATATAGTCCTGTAAATTAAAGCACAAGAAGTCATCATCATCATCATGCACTCCTCTCAATTATAATTGGAAACCCTAACCTTAGCTTGCTTGCTTGCTTTTCTCATCAATTTTGTCCTTCAAATCCCCAAGAAAGCCATTGAAATTCCTGACAGACGACCCTTCTTCCCCGGCCACCGCATCTTCCAGAACCTTCCTCACTTTCCTCACCCTCTCCTTCATCTCCATGTTCCCCATCAGTACCCATCTCACCTTCCTGCTAACCTCCTCCGCCGCCACGCTCCCCCTCCCGCTCCCGCCGTCGCACAGGTTCACGCCGATCCTCATATCATCCACCACCACCTTCCGATTCGTGAACTGATCCGTCAGCAGCGGGTAGCATATCATCGGCACCCCGCACCACACGCTCTCCAGGATCGAATTCCACCCGCAGTGCGTCAGAAACCCCCCCACGGCCGGATTCGACAGCACCTCCTTCTGCCCGCACCACGCCACGATCAAACCACGCCCGCTCTTTTCCATCTCCGCCTGGAATCCCTCCGGCAGTATGTCCGCCTCGCCCGATCCCACTATATCGGGTCGGAGCACCCATATGAAGTTGACCCGGCTGAGGGATAACCCGTTGGCGATCTCCTCGAGCTCCCGCCGGGTCGTGTGCGCGTAGCTTCCGAAGGAGACGTACAGGACCGAACCGGGAGGCTTCCCGCCGAGCCAGGCGGCGCAGTCGGTCTCCGGCCAGAGGCTCGTGGTGATGGAAACGGATGATGAGGTGTTGAAAATCGGGCCGATTGCGTAGCACGGCTGCTTCCGGCGGAGCGCCGCTAGGGTTTCCTCCTCGAACTCCTGCACCGTGTTACACAGGATCATATCCGCCTTCTTAACGTCCTCAAAGGCTGCATATAGAATTCGATGAACAGTTCCATTGATGTCGATCTTGGCCTGCAGATACGACATCAAATCCGTCGGCTTTATCGACTTCACTCCGGGTATATAATCAATTTCATCTTCCCGATTTTCTGCCATAGAAAAACCCATTGAATTAAAAAAAAAAAAAAAAGTTGCAATCTTTATCGACAGGACTAGTAGTAATAATTCGTAGAAAAGTCACCGGACGAGCCGAAATGGCCGTGTTTGCGGAGGAGGTTGAGGTGGTAATACAGAGTGAGGACCAGAGCGGGTTCGGTGAAGAAGGAGACGTTGACGAGGTTATACTTGCGGGCGATTTTGGAAGGCCATACGTAGAAGGTGTCGACGATGAAGGTGTTAATGGTGGGGTCATTCTGGATGAGTTTCCCGATGAGGTGGTCGAGGTGGGCGGGGAAGACGTGAATAATCCCTTCGAAGAACTGGTCGTGGTTGAGGGAGCGGTCGAATTCTAAAGGGAAGCCGTCGGTGACGGTGGTGTAGCGTATGTCGAGGCCGGACCGGCGTGCTTCGGCGAAGATATCGTGGTCGTCGTCCTGCTGGTGGCGGCGGCGGCAGGTGGCGTTGCAGATTTGGTGGTGGATGAAAAGGGTGTTGATGAAGGTGATGGTGACGCCGGAGGAGGCGAGTTTGAGGGCGAGGTTGGCGGCGGGGATGACGTGGCCTTGGAGAGGGTAGGGAAGGAATATAGCATGAGGACGGTTTCCGGTGATTTCCTTCATTTCTTTTTTTTTTTAAAAATATATTTTCCGGGCAACAAGTGTGTGGAATTTTTTGGTTGAGGTGGAGAGATTTATAGAGGGGCGTCAATTTTGGACCGAAGCCGATACTAAAATATTGCAGATTTAAATTTAGTTTTTTTTTTTTATTTATTTCTCTAATTAAGTCGATCCGACGATCTGAAAATTTTTAGATTTTATCCGAGTTTGGTATTTTAGTTTTATTTTCGAGTTTCAGTCGAGTTCGAGCTTACAAATGTTGTGCTATACTCTGCTCGACACCACCGCTATTTATATAACTAGAGGAGGACTATTGAACAAATAAGACTCACCTGTAGTATAGTATATTTGAATCTGGTGTTAACTTTTAATACCTGTAGTGTTGTACAGATATTTTTATGGGGGGTGTGTGCCCACATCGATCGACATATTTAAGGAATACTCATCAGTACTACACATGTAGAGATATAACAGGCATGGATTATTTCACTTTCTGTATGCCTGGTGTTTGGCTCGGCCAAAAATCGGACCGTCCAAGGACTTTTTTCTCTTCGAGGGAAGCGGCCGGAAAAGGATCAAACCGGCTCGGGTTCGAATTATACTTAGAGAAAATGCGCCCATAAAAAATATATGAAATATCAGTATCAATTATTGCATCCAATCCAATGAAATACCCATTCCGTCGCCACTCATCAGGAAAGGCAATAATACTCACATTATGCAGGGAACAAAATGAAGCATCTATCATTGATATTGATCCTCTATTCAAAGAACAAATACAGTTACAGATCTGGAGTTATTGTACATTCTCAACTAACCGAATATGCGACCAGAACGCAGGAAGTCCAATTAGCTGGGAATTTTTGATAACCAAGCGTGATACCCGTGTTCTTGGCTTGAATCCACCAGACTTGAATATGCGTTAGATCTTGAATGCGCAGGAAGTCCAAATCTCATGAATCTCTCTATAATCGAACGGATACACACCATTAAGGAATTTGAAACAATGAATTTACCGTCGACCAAGGGGAAGCGGCTAATTCATTTAGAATTGAGCTAGCTAAACTAGGAAAGCTGTAAAAGGAAAGCAATAAAGGTACTAAAAAGTAAAATACAAAGATAAAGTAAATTGGGGGTTGACCAAGGGGTAGCTTTTCTTCTCCATGAGTTGGGTATTTATAGATGTCTTGAAAAAATAACTCCCACTTGATAAAATAACCGCTCATCTGGATATAATCTCTCTTCCAGCTATGCTTCTGTAACCGACCCTTTCGGCCGAATTCAGACCTATGGCTTTTTCTGCCGAATCTGGGTTGTTTTTTTTTCACTGAGTTCGGCCTATGGATTTTCAGCTGGATTTATACTCAAATTAGCCAGGTTCATCCAATAGCTTTTCTGCCGAGTCCGGCCTATGCCTTCATGATCGAGTTCCTTTCTTTTCCTGATTTTGACCGGCTTGATCGGTTGGTCCCAACAGATGCCCCCGTACTTAGTTCGAATACTTTAATGGATGAGAACTAAGTAATTCATTTCCTCATTGCGGTGCATTTCGGCCCTCATTCTTTCAGGCTATTATTTTTCCACCACAGCCGAAAATACATTCCCAGCAACAAACAGGTCTTTGGACAATTCTTGAATCCCATTTGCTGGCTTGGCTCAGTCGTTCGGCCGACTCTCCACAATAATATTTATCCGCACAACCATCAGGACTTCTAGTTTTGGAGTAGTGAAACATAGATTTCTTTTTTCACCTCAACCAATTTCAAGTGGACCGACAAGTGATTTTAATACCCCAATATTGTTCCATTGCTAGTAACATCCACTGTATACTTCAACATCTTCTAACTTTATCATTTTCGCTTCTCAAATACTGAGTCTTAGTGCTCAAAATCCACCATCAAATGCCAAGACCCATTAAACTTCATCAACCTGGTTAACTTTGGCCCAACTTTCCGGCCATCCCTATAATCTCCAATCAACTTTACAGATTCCGATCAATCTTGTATGCGTATCTTCCATTAATATTCGTTTTCTCTTTTGGCCGAGATACTCTTCCGCATCCTCAAATATGTCAATTCTTTTTCCTGCTTCATTGAAAAGCACTCACCTTGTGTTGACTACACGGCTCATAGAGGTTTATCACTGCGAAAACTCTTCTAGAATAATCCACGTAAAATTAATTAACTTTTCTTTTCTCACTCTGGAGCCGTTGATTCAAAGATACTGCCGAAGCTTATTGCCTCTGCCCGTCCATGTCGGCGTCATTGAGCTTCTGCTCAATCAATAAATAGCTACGGACGATCCCAACTGGTATACGCCTTGGTCTTTTAATTGAGTACAATACTCAACATTTACAATTCTTCTCATCACCGCAGCCAATAAGCGGTATATCAAACTCAATTTATATGGATCGTCTCAGTCATCTAAGTGACTACAAATTGTTTCGGCCGAAACCATATCGTAAGTCGGCCTAGTTTCATACTCTAGCCGAGTGGTACAGTCAGATGTCGACCGAAATCTCTTTGTTCAGATATCGGCCGAACAATCCAATCAGCTGAGTTTCATTTTCGGACTCACTTCTCAAGCTTAAAAATTTTCATCAGAGCATCCATACTCATACTTCACTCTCTTGTTTGAGTATTATGTCTCGCTTCTCTAGATGATAATTTGTCTTCTCCAATTCTTTTCTTGCCTCAGCCGAGAAAACTCATTAGATGAACTTCATCGATAAAACCTATGCGAGTCTCGGTCGGTAATATTCATAGACTTGTCTCTGTACAAATTCTTGAACTCCGCTAGCATGGCTTCATCTTTCCAACCGACGCCATCAGATGATAATGAAGTGTGACACGATGACTTTTAACGTCACTCATCTGAACTCCATCACATTAACCATGTATAAAAAATATAAGCTTTTTTTTATCCATTTCCTGTAATCTCCTTTAGACAGTGAATATCTTCCATTCCTCAATCCAAGAAATCCATAAAGTTAAATCCATTGCTTCTGCATTCTTATTTCCACCCGACCACCACACTGCACATATTCTAAAGAACTACTGAATAGAGCTTCTCATTTTGATCTGCGATAATCGGGGTCACACACATTACTTGTCAAAATGAGCTCCTCGAATATCCCAACAATCTATGGATTCGGCCTAAATACCATGCTCGGCCGAGCCGAGTGAACACTCTCACTTATTGCTTGGACTCTATCGCTTGGCGTAATTCTATACTCAATTGCATGGCCAAATCGAGTTTCTATTCCAGACGCTTCAAATCATCGTTTTGTCTGCGCATTCCATCTGTCTATCCATTTTCTCTTGAAATAATGAGTCTGAATACATAGCACCTCATAGAATGGTTGGCTGATCCTTTTTGACTTCCAAGTAACTAATCCCAAAAATGCTTAATATATTAAACACTAGAAACCATATGGCCACCATTGGATACAAATTCGTGAATCATGTATACTCCTAGGCCATTCCTGTAGCTTAATCTGGCTCGTGGGAAAAGTGCAAAGTCTTCCGAAAAAGCCCTTGATTATTGAAACTTTTGACAAGTTTCGTTAACACGAGCTTTTTCTAAAATTATACCAGGTTAGATTTATTACAAGAAAAGCGTTATGATTAACGGGAAAGGGTTTAGGGATACATCAAGATTATTAGTCTTTTTATTACTCAAGTATGGTGCTTTGGTTTCAAATGGCGCTGTGGTCCTCTCTGTCATGAAATGTTGACAAATCTCATGGCATAGCCGGGATAGGTTGACCTTCAGCCTGTCACATTGAGGATCCCCGGCAAATATGCCATGATACTTCTCATCAATTCTTGCCATAAGATTTCCTGCCATGAAACTTTTGACTAATTCCCACTACATGAGTATTTTCTGAAAATTCGTGATCCTGGTTTAGGTTTTATTTAATGAAACCAATTTATGATGGCGGTGTTGTGATTAGGGATATATTTATACGTAGTCATGTTTTTATTGCTCGTAGTTAAGAAACTGTGCTCCCGAAAGCGCACGGAGTCAAAAATTGCAGTAATTTATAGTAAGACCGGATCGTTCACTGGAGGATGTGCGATAGAAGCAGGTCCCACGTCGTTTTACTAGATTTTCCATTCGTATTGCTCAATAGGTTTGAAAGGTGATTAATATCTACTGACGGGAATTTAAACTAGAACTCGAAAGCAGTTAAATTAATCTACAAAGCAAATAAATCTATTCTAGAAAGCGGGTAAGAATTATTCTAGGAATGCAGTAAACATTATCTACGAAAGCAGGGAAAAGGTGCATTGTGCCAACCGTGAAGTTGAGTCACAATGTAGACAGAAAGGACAGGAAGAAAAGAATGAAAATTGGACAAGAGTGAGATACAGCAATATTAAACTTCCATTTTTATACGCAGATCTTTGTTTGGGATGATTCTATCAGATAGCTAATTCTCATGCTCTCAACAAGGCTTTCCCTTTAGCAGACAGGTACTTGCAATATGAGTTTACATGTTCTTAAGACCGCAAATTCTAAGATACCACAAATTCGTAACTGCCCTGGCCTGGGCGTGTTACTTCATCTGTGGTGGAAAAGCAACACCCGACATATCATTTATTGAAATGCCAAGTACCACTATCATTCTCCCATGTCACACCCAAAGATTTGAATTCAGCCCTAAACTATCCCTTAACTGTCAATCCTAGTAGCAGTTACACAACTCTCAATACAACCGAGTGACCTCTGATGAAAGCGGTTAAAAGAAAGCGGTAAAGAAAGCATTTAAACCTATCACTCGGAGGTTTTGAAAATCTGACCCTGGTAGTAAAAGACAGCTCCCCCTCAGGATGAGGGAGTATGGATCAAGAATTCCCGGCTCTCGGTGAACCACTAGTGTGTTCACTTCCTTCCGGGTGATTATGAGATACAAACTAATGAAACGAACTAATAAATTAGTTCGTTCCGGATGCACTCACTCAGGACTCAAAAGTAGGCTTTGGCAGAAGAGGATAGCAGTTGAAAGAAAACTCAACCCTATCTTGGAAAATAACCAAGGCCTGGATGATGTTCCTCTAAGATTATTCACTACACTGTATTTGAATCCAAGTGGACCCCATCTCGGTGTAGCGCTTAATCTTACATTTCCATCAACCAGCAATTTTGGAAAATAATGGATTTGAAAATCATTCCCTGTCAGGTACTAGACTCTCAGTTAAAACACAGACCCTTTCAGTCTAGGCGAGACCTAATCGCTGAATCTGCTTCTTAATTCCCCAAAATACAACCCTTGACAGAATATGAATTAGTCATAACTGATGAATTTATCCCTTACTCAGATCCGGATTTTATAAAGAGGTTTTTGTTGGAAATTTATAAAGCAATATCTGTTTGAAGCAATATTTGTTTAAGATCTATACTTTATTGTCCAAGGGAAGGATCCCAAAATAAGTACAGACCACAATAGTATATAATATTATCATGCATAAAGATATATGGAAGTGTAAAATTAATTGACCCAAAATATAGATGCGGGTCTAGACAGAAGGTGAAACACAGAATGAAGTGGTCAAGGGACCAAAACAATGGCAGAATAATCAGGTGGACTGTAAACATCTACTGTCCAATTTCCCAATCACTCGGATGGAGCGAATTTAGACTGCTTAGACCCTATAATGGTGGTGTCAACACCAGTTGGGCCTCCACTGTCTGTGAATTCGGATAAAAACCTACATGCTTCCCTTCTATAATGATCATCAGTTGGCATTGACTGATGCCAACTGACTCCCAGTACGGATTGGGATTCAGGTTTGGAAATTAAGATAATAAAAAAAATAAAACTGTATCTGGATGGGAGTCAGCCGAGCAGCTATTATAACCCCGGATGGGCGAACCGCCAAGGCTTCCACTGACAATCGTCCAGACCATGCAAAATAACAATTAGTAACTAATATCCAGAATACGAGCTAGTTATCCATGAGGGAGTACCCGCCAACATTAGTCTGATGTATTCTTTACTAATGGTTCCACGCAACACACAAAGACAAAATAAATAAGAAACAAAAGAAGATCCATTGTATGAGAGACATTGGTTTCTCATGCAAGGTTGTGGATTGGGTCCACAATTGATGGTCTTAAATAATCCTTCCTACCATAATTAATTACAGTCCATATTATCTGTTTAAGCCATCGAGATTTTGCTTATACAAGAATGTTTTAATGGCAATTGAACAAAGGTCCTTTAGTCATGATGATTATTGAAGTTGATTATTGCTAATCTCAATCTTTAATCATTAATGAGTCAAGGGTTCAATCAGTTAAGTGATGCAAATGGAGAATCAAAATTTGGGCAGCATAACACCCTATATTGCAATTCCAGAATGTTACATCCTAACCCGTGGGGCTATGATGTGAGTGTTGCAATATAAAATAGGGAGAGAATGAAATTTGTTTGCGATTAAATAGAGGGAGAGGACCCTTGTCGCGATATCATAAATTTTGTCGCGGACCGAGATCCGCGACATGGACATCCCGACAAGTTTTTAGAATTTTTGGCAGCATAACGCCTCTTTGTCGCTATGTGAGATTTTGTCGCGGAACGTGGTTCCGCGACAAGGGTGACATCGCGACAAAGTGTTTCAGAAAATTCCTAAAGCATTTGAACCCTTGTCGCTATGCATGGAAATTTTGTCGCGGAACGTGGTTCCGCGACAAGGTGTTCCGCGACAAGGTGTTCAAAAATCAAGGAACATGGCATAATTTTTCTGTCTCAGAATGGAATTTTGTCGCGGAACGTGGCTCCGCGACAAGATGATTCCGCGACAAGAAGCCATGAAGACAAAATGCAAGAGTTTGGCTCCTTTGTCGCTATGCATGGACAGTTTTGTCGCGGAACGTGGCTCCGCGACAAGGTATTCCGCGACAAAGGGTTTTAAATTATGGAGACAATTGTCTTGAAACACCTTGGTCGCGGAACAGCCATTTTGTCGCGGAACGTGGTTCCGCGCCAGAAGGCGGTTGGCGCCCAAGGTGGTTCAGGACAGAAGTCAGAAAAAGCAGAAATGAACAGTGGCATGCAAACAGCGTGATCTCACCCTATTTCAGATCAAAAAGCTATTCTAAGCTAAAAATAAGCAAGAAACATTTAAAATAAAGAAGAACATGCTTAAACAAAAATAACAAGGAAGGGCAGAATATTAAAATAAAGCAGGAGTCCTAATCTAGGGTTTGATCACATATCCACACAACATTATCCATAATATGCCAACAGTAAACATAGAAATAACAAAATGGGGGTCAAATGACCCCAAAATGAAAAAGAAAGCATAAATCCATGGGGTGTGAGACCCATTTCATGATTTGGGACACAAATGATGAATGTTTTCCCATATTATTGAAGAGGTATTGTTAATACCCATGATTTGGGTATTACAAACCCTAAAACAAGAGTTTAGAAACCAAAACATGGTGTAAAGTGGCTATCTAAACAACTGTGAACAGTAAAAACACTAAACTAAACTAAACTAAGAGGAAGAATTAAATAATACAAGAAAAATAAACTAAGCTACACTACCTAAGAGAGAACTCCTACTGCTTTGCCTTCAAGAACTTCTAATCAACAAAATTCCAACCAACCCTTAGCTCATGGGAGACACCTCATATTTATAGATGTGTAACCCTAAGCCCATGGGCCTTGATTCTAGCCCATTGTGTCTTAAGACATCACACACATCACAGCTTTGTCTCGGAGTATCAAGTTGGTCGCGGAACACACTGCATGTGGCAAGGCTTCTCGACTGGGTCTTGTGTCTCTATTTGTGCATCTTGGTCGCGGAACATGCCTTTGTCGCGGAGCATGCCATCGCGACAAAGGTCATCGCGCCAAGGGGCTTGGCTGGTTTCTTCTTCATTTGAGCCACTTGGTCGCGGAACATGTCTTTGTCGCGGAACACTGCATCGCGCCAAGGGGCTTCCGCGACAAAGGTCTTCCTGGGCCTGCTGGATTGGGCCGGATGGGCCGAAAATATTCTTTTTGTGGGTTTTTCTATCTTTTTCCCATCTTTTTGTTTCCTTTTCTTTTTCTCATGTTTTTGGATTTTTCTAACATAAATATGTAATAAAATTACATATTTATGTCTTTTTCACACCAGCTTATTATTTTTACAATTATGCATAAATTAGTCCAATTCGACTGCTTTCTTACTTATTGTAAGACCGGAATGCGATCAAATGCCCGTTTAAGACACGGAAATGGATTGAAAATAATGGTCATTTCTGGCCATTATCAACATCCTCACATTTAATACTGATCGTCCCCGAGCAGTCAGAGTCAATGTTCCTAGGAACACGGACTCTACATATTCAATTCATTTTCGTGGCTTCATAAATCACGTCTTTTTGGATTGGGATAAGACAATCAAAAATTACAAGTATTGAATTCCCTTGATTGCAGTGTTTAATGAAATGATACTTGCTCACTATATCGGGCCTACAAATCAAACATTATTATCAATCCTTCATGAACATCATGTTTGAAAAATGCAAAGATTAGGCATGGGAATTAAAGGATGACATGAACATGTGTAATAAGACAAGGCCTCACATATAAGAGAATCGGAAAATTTCACTCACTCTCAATTGGGGCTTAATCATGAATGCTCAAAATCACATTTAATTAAATTATCCCATAAGCTTGCAATCAGACCAATTCGCCACCGGCTCATTTCTTCAAATCGAGATCACGAGGTCTTTTTTGAGGGTTATAACGGGGCGTACGGTTGTAACATTAGGTGGGAAAAGGGAATTATTGGGCTAGAAGTGGCAAAGATTTACTCTATCATAACTTGGCATATTTTTATTTAAAAATTTATGATCATCAATGTTTCTCTCTTTCTTTTTGATTTTCTTTCTATTGCATGACATTAGACTATTGTCCAATTGCTTGTCATTCGCAATTCATTGATGTTGAATGAAATTCAACTTCTCTCTTTTTTTTTTTTTTGATCATAATTTTAATGCCTTTGATAGAATTCATCCTTGCACACTTGGGTTTGAATTTCTTGGTCTTTTTGTAAGGCTAGGAATAATATGAAGGGCTTCAAAGAAAAATTAGGCTTATAGGCTCAAATTGGTTAATCCTAAAGGGAAATATTTTTGGGTTTGGATTTCAAACGAAGGCCAAAAATTTGGGGTTTTCTAGGTGCCTCGATCATATGCTCGATTTCGGGAATATGGCATGGTCTTGGATCGGTCACAATTGCAAGTTCTAGTTTCCTTTAATCAAAATGATTCACACATCAAAGAAAATGAATGAGTAAAAGTGACTCATGGCTCAAATCTCACAAGGTTGGGTTAATTCATGTCATACAATATTCTCAAATTTAATCCAAGCTTAATTCTAACAATTTATTCAATCGAAATCTCTAACATGCAGATTTATTACCCAATAAGCTGATCGCATCATTAAATTTTTATAGCTCAAAACCTCAGGAATTCATGTCATGCATGTCTTCAATTATATTATCCCAATTTGAAAGTCTGAAAATTTAATCATAAGCCTAAATTCAACCTGTGAATTTAGAGCAAGTTTATGCATATTTTTGCTGGTTATTTAATTGAAAGCAGTAAAGAGGCACTGCTGACATACTGAGTATGTCAACAGCATATTTTTGGTCTGACAGTCACTTATTCATCTCGGACTGTGCAGACATCTTTTCAAAGGAAAGCAGTAAAGAGTTGTTCAGTGGTCTCAAAAGATGAGTTCCAATTTAGGGAAAGCAGTAAATACATCCGTGGCAAGGGATTCTCGTGCAGTTAATACAAACTTGCGCACACAAAAGGAGGATTCCCTTGCAGATTACTACTACTAGAATGGAAATGAAATAAAACCTAATAGACTGGGATTCATCTTCTTCCTTCAGAATAGGAATCTGGCCCAGTGGATGTAACTGGTCAACTCACACCGCAGACACCAGCCGTTATGGATCATCATGGGCTCGTTCCTCCTTGGGCAGTAGATTCTGTTTCCTTGATTAGCCCATAGGTACGGAGTGTCTGGGTTATCCGTCATCCATCCGAGGACGTTAGTAGACGTGTACTGAAGGATTGACCGATCTGTTACCATCCTTTCGATCATTCTGATTCCTTGTTCAACTTGCCTTTCATCCGTCTTACTCATAAGCATCAGTCCCTGGGTGAAGATTGACGCCTTGTGGTTGTCCTCAATTCCTGGGCGCAGCAGTTCACAAGCGTGCTCCTCATTCCCTTCTACAAACGCCATAAGTGCTGGAATGATCTGGAGATTGAAGTTTCCTGCAGCTATGCATGTTTGCAGGAATCTCTCCTTCTGCCAACGGATTCTTTCTTGCCCTCTCTTCACAGTGGAGGAGTCAACCTCGCATCGCTTGTATACGATGGCAAGGTTTCCAGCATCCCTGAGCTTCTTGCATATCCGTTGCGCGGCAAACACCTCCCTGATTTCATCCTCTCATATCCGGGAGAGAATCCCACCAAGGAGTTCTAGCGGTAAGTCCAGCAACTTAGTTCCCTCTGGAGCAGGGTCTGGAATGGGAGGATTACCCCTGAAAAGATAAGAAGCGATGAATCCAATTTTTATGTAATTTTCGGGAATTATTCAAGTTCAGAAACCAACATCCTCACATTTAGAGCTTTGCTCTAGATGTGAGATTATTAAATTTCTGACTTGAATTTTAATTTAAAGCACATGCAGATAATATTTGGTTTTAAATGGGCTAAAGAGCCCAAAATAAAATAAAATTGGCCATTGGGACTAAAATCTTTTTAATGGGCCATAGGGCCCAAAAGTTTTCAGTTTTATTAAACAAGTCCGAGACACTTGTTGAGAGTGGAATGAGATGGATAGATGGAAATGGAATGCTCGAATATTGGAATGTGCAATGAAGACGTGGCGTAACGGATCTGCTATTTCTGGATAGCTTGGACTGTTTGGACAGTTAAAGCATCCAAAAATTTGCAAACACTGTTTTTAATTTTAAAATGGTTGACTTGTTTTATTTAACAAAGGTGGGATGTGAGTGGTCCCATTTTTGGATTTTTGAAAAGGATAGCAGTTGGGTGACAAAAATACTGCTATCTTACTCACACTAGTGTTCCATTGGGAACAAAAACTCAAGTCAAACATTAAACAAAAATAACTCTTTTTGTCTTTTTCTAAAAGTTTGCTTTTATTAAAAGTGGAAGCTTCCTATTGGGTGTTTGTACTGTGTTTCCATAAACAAACAAACATTTATTCCCATGAGATTTCTAACATGGGAACAAATGTGCCCAAAAAGATCTTACCTCTTTTATTACACCAACTCAACTCTGTGCACATCACATCAAGATCAATCAAACCAATAACATCAAGATATTCAAAACAATACCCAAATGTTCATCAGTTTGTTCTTTCCAGTTTTAAACCTTCAAAAACTTATCCATTAACAGTTTTAACGCCATTAATCAGTTTTCAAAACAAGTTCTCAAAAACTTCAAAATGGTGCTCAAAGCCGGGAGCACTCAAAACCTCCAAAAATCTAAAGTTAAATGCACATATACACCACATCACACCAAGAACACAACAAAATAAAAACAAGACAAACGGGTCCGAATGGGTGCTATGAACATGGCGAAAACAGGGTTTACCCTCTCCTCCTTGGCTCGGGTCTAGGCACGGGTCCAAGGTTTGGGAGGAGTCCATGAAATCGGTCCATAGTTTCCCCTTGGAAAATGGAGTGCAAGAGTGCGAAGAACACGTGGTGTTCGTTCGGATGAGAGAAAAATGGGGGAAAAGAAGATGGAGAGGTTGGAGGAAGTTGAAATGACAAGAGAAAGTGAAAAGAAACTGGAGGGGGTGGGGGGGTATAAATACTTGAACTTTTGTCGCGGAATCCGAGACTTTGTCGCGGAACCAGGTTCCGCGACAAGGCATAGCGACATCAGAGAGGTCGCGGAGTTGAGGGTTGGTCGCGGAGTCATGCTCCGCGACAAGGCTACCGCGACAAAGCTCAGTATGGGGACAGGGTCAACGCAAATCATGTCGCGGAGCAGGGCTTGGTCGCGGAGTCATGCTCCGCGACAAGGTGTATCGCGACAATTACCGGAGAATGGTTAAGGAAAAGGGAGTTTGTCGCGGAACAGGGCCTGGTCGCGATGTATGACATCGCGACAAAGGACCTTCCGCGACAAAGAATTTTTGAATTTTCAAATTTTCTTGGATTGGGCCCGAGTATGATGTGGGCCTGAGTCCATTTTATTTGATTTGGGCTGAATAAACTCAGTCCAAGTAAATTCAAAATGCTGGGCTGAAAATTAAGCAATCCACTTGCATAAAATTAGGTTGGGTTAGTTCCATTTATCTGTGAATTTTGTTTCGGGTATTGAATTTCTTCAATTCCCGAAAACGTTTTCTTAGACTTATGGAACTAATCCAACCAAGAACCTGGTTTTCCATGTTACTTTTATCTGCTCCTCTTTTTGGTGGTTCCGAACTTCTGCAAGATAGATGAATGAAATGCATTAGATTTTCTCCAAATATCAACATCCTCACATTTAGAGTCTTAGTACTCTAAATGTTTAATTGATCTTTGGGTACTTGCTCGTCATGAAATAAGTACTGTAAATATATACTATATATATATATGTAAACTAAAATTTTTGTGTTTTTAAATGCTGCTTCTTATTGAGTGTAAGCCGGGTCTGCCACTGCTTGGCTTTCTTTTTCCGGATCGAACTGTCCAAGGTACTCTTTTAATCGTTGTCCATTCACCACTATATCGCCCCTATCAGTTCGGATCCTGACAGCTCCATTTTTGAACACCTCTAGTACTTCATGTGGTCCTTCCCATCTAGATTTGAGCTTTCCGGGGAACAGCTTCAACCTAGTATTGAACAATAACACATGTTGACCAACATAAAAATACTTAGGTTTGATCCGGCGATCGTGCAACTTCTGGGTCCGCTCCTTGTAAATTCGAGAGCTTTCATAAGCTTGCGCTCGTATTTCCTCAATTTCATTGAGGTCCAACTTACGTTTGCTCTGAGCAACTTTCGGATCGAAGTTAAGCGTTTTAACGGCCCAGTAAGCTTTATGCTCTAGCTCTACGGGTAAATGACAGGCTTTTCCGAAGACCAGCCTATATGGAGACATCCCGATGGGAGTCTTATATGCTGTGCGGTATGCCCATAGAGCATCATTGAGCTTACGTGCCCAATCCTTACGGGTTATCCCGACAGTGGCTTCGAGTATGTGTTTGATTTCGCGATTGGATACTTCGACTTGACCACTAGTCTGAGGATGGTAAGGCGTGCCTATCTTATGGAGGATCCCATTTTTACTCATTAAAGTTTCAAAACCTTTATTAATAAAGTGTGTTCCTCCATCAGATATCACCACCCTAGGTACGCCAAATCGACTGAAAATGTTGTTCTTGAGGAACTTGATGACTTGGCTACCATCATTGGTCGGTAATGCGACAGCCTCGACCCATTTGGATACGTAATCGACAGCTACCAAGATATAGTAGTTTCCACCAGATGGTGGAAACGGTCCCATGAAGTCAATGCCCCATACATCAAAGATCTCAAGTGTGAGAATCCCCTTTTGAGGCATCTCATCCCTCTTGGAGATGTTTCCTAATCTTTGGCATCTGTCACAGCCCTTAACAAATGTCCTGCAATCCTCATAGATGTGAGGCCAATAAAATCCACATTCGAGGACATTGTGGGCCGTTCGAGCGGGACCATGGTGACCTCCATATTCTGATTCATGGCATTTTCTGACAATTTGATAAGCTTCATGCTCGGTCACACATCGCCTGATTATTAAATCAGGGCAGTGTTTGAAGAGATAAGGTTCTTCCCAGAAGTAACTTAATACATCTCGTTTGAACTTATTCCTCTGATGATAGTTCGAAAACTGTGGGGTTACTCCGCATGCCAAGAAGTTAGCGATGTCGGAAAACCATGGACAAGCTTGATTATGCAGATGCAACGCGAACAACTGTTCGTCCGGGAAATCTTCATTGACGGCTTTTTCCTTTTTATCATTATCTAATCGAGATAAGTGGTCAGCAGCACCATTATCTCGACCTCGCCTATCTTTTATTATGATGTCGAATTCTTGCAACAGAAGTACCCACCTGATTAATCGAGGTTTTGCATCTTGTTTGCTAAACAAGTATCTCAATGCTGTATGATCGGTGTATACTATGGTCTTTGTACCTATCAGGTACTGTCTGAACTTGTCAAACGCAAAGACTACATCATACATTTCTTTCTCCGTTGTGGTGTAGTTAACTTGGGCTTCATTCAGGGCATGACTTGCGTAATGAATTACGCAGTGTCTCCCATCCTTATGTTGTCCAAGAACTGCGCCTACGGCGAGACCACTAGCATCGCACATTACCTCGAAAGGCAGTGACCAATCGGGTGGTTGCACTATCGGTGCAGAAACCAACATCTTCTTGAGCGTGTCAAAGGCTTGGACACACGCTTCATTTATTAAGAAAGAATTTTCTTTACAAAGCAGATTAGTGAGTGATAATGGCCAAAATTGACCATTATTTTCAATCTATTTCCGTGTCTAATACGGACATTTGATCGCATTCCGGTCTTATTT
>JAOANR010000003.1:2738713-2864356 GCA_030278955.1 Hygrophila difformis
CATGAGTCATTTTATCATTCTTTTCTTTTGATGTTTTGTGAAAATCATTTTGATTAAAGGAAACTAGAACTTGCGATTTGGGACCGATTCAAGACTATGCCATAGAAATTCCAAGAATCGAGCATTATGATCGAGGCACCTAGAAAACCCAAATTTTGGCCTTCTCTTGAAATCCAAACCCAAAAATATTTTCCCTTTAGGATTAACCACTTTGAGCCTTTAAGCCCTAAATTTTTCTTTGAAGCCCTCTATATTATTCCTAGCCTTCTAAAAAGACCAAAAAATTCAAACCCAAGTGTGTGAGAATGAATTTTATCAAGGCATTGAATTTATGATCATCAATTTATCAGTCGGTATTCAATAAACCGATTCAAAAAAAAAAAAAAAAAGAAAAAAAAGAAGAAGAAAGAAAAAAAATATATAAATAAATAAATAAAATTGTTGAATTCAATTCAACACAAATAAATTGCAAATGACAAAAGCAAATTAGACATAGTCTAATGTCATGCATTATTGAAAAGAGAAAAACAAAAGAAAAAAAAAGAAAAAATGTTGATGATCATAAATTTTAATAAATATGCCAAGTTATGATAGAATTAATTCTTGCCACTTTTTAGCCCAATAATTTCCTTTTCCTACCGAATGTTACAACCGTATGCCCGTTATAACCCTTAAATAAGACCTCATGATCTCGATTTGAAGAAATGAGCCGGTGGCGAGTTGGTCAATTGCAAGCTTATGGGATAATTTAATTTAAATTTGATTTATGAGTGCTCATTGATAAAACCCCTTTTTGAGAGTGAGTGAAATTTCCGTTTCCACTATATGTGAGGCTCTGCTTTTAAGTATATTCATGTCATACTTTAATTTGAATTAAATCAATGAATTTTTCTAAAATGATATTCATGAAAAATTATCAATAGTGACTGATTTGTAGGCCTGATTAGTGAGAAGTATCATTTTATTAAACACTGCAATCAAGAGAATTTAATACTTGTAGTTTTCGATTGTCTCATCCCAGTATAAAAAGAATGAAATTTTTGAAAGCCACGAAAATAGATTGAATATGTAGAGTCCGTGTTCTTAGGAACATTGACTCTGACTGCTCTTTTTTTTTACGGGGACGATCAGTATTAAATGTGAGGATGTTGATAATGGCAAAATTGACCATTATTTTCAATCTATTTCCGTGTCTATACGGACATTTGATCGCATTCCGGTCTTATTTAAAACAAGAAAGCAGTTGAATTTGACAGATATATGCAAGTTTGTATAAATAATAAGCTGGTATTGAAAAATACAAAAATATTGTTATTTCTATTATTTTTATATTAAAAAACCCAAAAAACATGATAAAAATACTAAAAATCCCACATTTGATAATTATGGTCTAGTAATATTTGTTCGGTGGAAAAACACGGGTCCATTAAAACGAATTCTCTAGCCAAATAATCAAGTGGAAAAATATTATATTATATTATTTTTACATTTTGATGTATATATTTTTAAAAAAAAAATTTTTATGTTTAGTTATTTCTATGCCCATTTTTGCTTTAATTAGAAATAATTAGTCCACTAATCCTTTCATTTTCATTAATTGCAGGTGTTTAATTGACTTGAGTCCAATGCAGTCATAGTCCAATCCTGATAGCCCAGTCCAAATTTAGTCCACTTGGCCCAATAACCACCCCTAAAGCCCAATCACCTAAGCCCAAAGCCCAACCCTAAAAACAAACCTAGCCCTAACCTGATTTTCCCCCGCCGCCGGCGCCGCCGCCGCCGGCGGCGGCCGCCTCCACCGCACACAGCCCTCTTTTCCGGCGGCGTCCTCTCTGTTCCGGCCAAGCTTTCACACCACTTGCCTTCCGCCACCGTCCCTTCTCCACCATTTCTCCGCCGCCGCCACTTCTCGCCACCATTTCCGAACCGACCACCAACACCAAATCCGCCACTAACCAGCAGCAGCCCCCCTCTCCACCGAACTCAGAGCCACCGCGCCACCAACCGGATCGGGGCCATCCGTCACCTTCAACCAGTCCGGCCACCACCGCAACACCAAATCCAACCTCCGCCATAGCCGGCGGCCAACACCCCAAATCATTCCCACAGCCGCGCGACAGCCACCAACCCCGCATCTCACCATTTCCAGCGCGTCCAGCTCCGCCACCGCCTCGAGCCTCCAACATCCAGCTCCGCCGCCGCTCGCCTCCGCCGTCGCCTCCGCCGTCGCCCTCCCCAACCGAGCCACCCATCCATGGCCTCCATAGCTCATTTCAACTTCCAATTTCAAAGAGAGAAAATGAAGAAGAAAATCGAGAAGGAAAGAAGAAAAATCGAGACAGAAGAAGAAGATGAACGAAGAAGAAGATTGAACGAAGAAGAAGAAAGAATTGGAGGAAGAAAACTGAGAAAAGAAAGAATGAAGAAGGGAGAGAGGAAAATGAATGAAAGAATTAATGGAGGAAAGAAATAAAAGAAATGAGAGAAAGAGAGGAAATTAATTCACTTTGTCGCGGAGTAGTACATCGCGACAAAGTGCTCCGCGCCCAAAAATATGCTCCGCGCCCAAAATCTTGCTCCGAGACTGTGAGAGAAGTAGCAAGAAATAAAATTTGTCGCGGGAACAATGTTCCGCGACAAATGCATCGCGCCCCAGAGAGAGACAGCCACTCCGCGCCAGTGAGAGAAAAAGAAAAGCAAGCAGCTCACGTGATCTCCCATGTGCCATTAATTCCCACATGCAAATTACTCAGGAGTCCATGGAGCTGAAGTCCCACAAGCTTAGAATTTTCGTCTTCTTCCTCTGGACCTCGAGCACCCGCCCCCTCCTGGCGCCATCTTGGAGCTGAAAATTGTTTTGTCCTATGGCAATTTGTTCGCGACAAAGCAGTTGTTTTAGCGACCATGTGGGCCTTGAATGGGCCTAGGGGCTAATTTTCCACCTCTATAAATATACCTCCCACCCCCCTTGAACAGTAACCTAGCTACACTTAGTTTAGTTTTACTGTTTTGGAGGCACCACTGTGCTCTCCAAAAATATGTTAGAGTAGGTAGTTTAATTTATGCCATGTAGAAATAGACTTTAGCTAGTTTTAATTTATGCTTTGTAATAAATAAGTGTAGCTAGTGTTCATTTTATTTTTTTCAGTTTTATATTTTGTATTTTTGGGTTGAAAAACACTTAATCAATGGGTGTGTTTAACCCATTTTTGGTTTTAGATGTTATAAAGAAAATGTTCCACCAAAAATTGTGTTATGGATCTCCATAATATTTACTGCTTTATTTTTGTATTTTTGGTCACTTGACCACTTTTATTATTTTTTAGTTAGGTTTAATGCTTTATTAGGTTTAATCAATGCATGAGTGTTTGATATTATCCCTTGATAGATTTAGTGTATGTGCTATTTTAATACTAGTATAGGCAGTTTGTTTTCTTCTTGCTGCTAGTACTTGTTTTAGTTTTCTTTTATTTTTATTTTATTTTATTTTACTGTTTATGTTCTTCTTAGTCTAGGTATTTTTCCTTACTTTATATTTTCTCTTTCTTGTGCATTAGATCTAAAAGGGATATTTATTAAAGTGTTTATGCATATTTATTTAAAAATTTGCATCTCCTATATTGTATTGCATCACATTGTAACCCCCACGGGTTGCAATGTAATTTTCCCGTTGTGATCCCACGGATCACAACGCACTCCCCCGCAATGCAATATTAGGCGTTATGCTGCCAAAATTTTTATAAATTTTTGAACCCTTTGTCGCCATACACCTTGTCGCGGAACCACGTTCCGCGACAAAACCCATGTTTAGCGACAGAGGACCAAATTCTTGCAATTTGTCTGCATGGCTTTTGTCGCGGAGCACCCTTGTCGCGGAACCACGTTCCGCGACAAAAATCTTATTCCGAGACAGAAAATTATGCCTTGCCATTATTTTGAAACTCCTTGGTCGCGATGCAACATCTTGTCGCGGAACCACGTTCCGCGACAAAATCCTTGATTAGCGACCAAGGACCCAAATACTTGTAATTTATTCTGGGGTGAGGTGATGACGAGGACTCTGGCTGTCTGGAGTCTTCGAGCTTTGTCGCGGAGGAGCCACGTACCGCGACAAAATCCTTATTCCCACCAGGAATTATTCCTTACCAATTTTCATACACCCTCTTTTGTCGCTAGTCCCCTTGGCGCAGGAACATGTTCCGCACATTGACAATTTTTGTTTAGCGTCAAAGCAAACCCTAATTTTCAAGAATATTATTTCTCTTATTCCACACCCTTTGTCGCGAAACCTTGTCGCGGAACCATGCTCCGCGACACAAACGCTATTCCGCGACAAAGTGGCACCTTTTTGCCAAATTTCTATGCTCCATCTCACGCCAGTAATTAATTGAACCTTTATATTATATTTTGAGGTTGAAATCCAATGATTTCAACCCAGGATTAATTTGATATAAAGAACTTTGTTCATTTCCCCTTTAAAAGATTCTTCTACAAATGATTAAACTCTAATGATCTAAGGTATAATCCGGACTGTAATTAATTAATTAATTATGGAATGAGTGATTATTTAGACATGAAGAGTGAATATGGAAGCATTTCCATATCCTTGCATGAGAAACCAATGTCTCTCATGCAAGATGACCCAGAAATATTTTTCTTTTATTATTTTGTCTTTTCCCGTAATGTGTGAAACAGCTAATAAGGAATATATCAGATTAATGTTGGCGGGTATTCCCACACGGATAACTAGCTCGTGGTCTGTATATTAATTATTAGATGTTATTTTGCATGGTCCGAATAGCGGTCGGTCGAAGCCTTGCGGTTCGTCCATCCGGGATGATAATAGCTGCTCAGCTGACTCCTATCCGGATACAGTTTTATTTTCTTTATCGTAATTTCAAACCCGAATCGGAGCTGTAGTAATGTTAGATGATATTTGCCAATGTCATCTAATAATTATTGCAGTGATAGAACATGTGGGTTTTTTATCCAAATTCACAGATAGTGGAGTTTAAGATGACAGTGGCAACTGTCATTGAGGCATTCCACTGTCTAGAAATCATTCCATCCAAATGAGAGAGGGAAATTGGACAGCAGATGTTTGCAGTCCACCCAATCGTTTTGCCATCTTTTTAGCCAAATAAATTCTTCTCATCTCCGGCTATTTCACCTCTGTGTATCAACTTCTGTCTAAACCCACCTTATATTTTGGGTTATTTAATTTTACACTTCTCTATAAATTTATGCATGATATTATTATTAGATATTGTGGTCGATATTATTTGGGATCCTTCCCTTGGACACAGAAGTCTTGATTTAAATCAGATGTTTCATATTAAATTTCCAACAAAAACGCCTTTATAAAATCCGGATCTGAGTAAGGGGATAAATTCGACAGTTATGACTAATTCATATCCGACTGGGGGTTGATTTTGGGAAATTAGAAGCAGAGTCAGCGATTAGGTCTCACCTAGACTGAAAGGATCTGTGTTTTAATTGAGAGTCTAGTACCTGATAGGGAATGATTTCAGATCTATTATTTTCCAAAATCGCTGTTTGTTGGAATCTTGTATTAAATATTGCACTGGGGTCAGATTCCACTTGGATTCCGACAAGGTGTGACAGATAATTACTAGAGGAACAACATTCGGGCCTTGGTTATTTTTCTAAGGTAGGGTTGAGTATTCTTTCACTGCTATCCTCTTCTGCCAAAGCCTATTTTTGAGTCCTGAGTGAGTGCATCCGGAACGAACTAATTTATTAGTTCGTTTCATTAGTTTGTATCTCATAACCACCCGACGGAAGTGAACACTGCGAGCGGTTCACCGAGAATAGGGAATTCTTGATCCACATCCGGTCATCCTGACTGGGGGCTTTCTTTTACTACCAGGGTCAGACTTTCAAAAACCTCCGAGTGATAGGATTTTAAATGCTTTCTTTTCGCTTTCTTTTAAATGCTTTCGTTAGAGGGTCACTCGTTGTATTGAGAGTTTGTGTAACTGCTACTAGGACTGAGAGTTAAGGGATAGTTCAGGGCTTGATTAGAATCTTGGGCGTGACATGGGGGAATGATAGCAGTACTTGACATTTCAACTAATGATTTGTCAGGTGTACTTATCCACCACAGATAAATGACATACCTCTGCGCAGGGACAGTTATCTATCTGTGGTATCTTAGATTTTGTTGTCTTAAGTATGTAAATCCTTACTGTAAGTACCTGTCTGTTAAAGGGAACATAGTATAGGAAGCATGAGAGTTAGCTATCTGATGGATTATCCCAAGCTAAGATTTGTGTAACAAAATGGAAGTTTAACTATGTTTCATCTGAATCTTGTCCAATCTTTATTCTTTTCTTCCTGTCCCTTCTGTCATAATTTAAATCTGCTTTCTTAGATAATTTTAACCGCTTTCCTAGAATAATTCTATTGCCTTCTTAGATTAAATTTAATTCGCTTTCTAGAATAATTCTATCTGCTTTATTTTAATTGCTTTCATAATCTAATTTAAATTCTGTCAAGTAGTTGTTAGTCAAAACACAAACTCGAATCGAGTAACCGAGTGGAAAATCTTAGTAAACGGCGTGGGCCCTGCTTCCATCGCACATCCTCCAGTGAACGATCCGGTACTTACTATAAATACTGCAATTTTTGACTCCGTGCGCTTTCGGGGGCACAGTTTCTTAACACGAGTAAATAAAAAATGTGATTTTTCAGAAAGTACTCATGTAGTGGGAATCTGCCTAAAGTTTCATGGCAGGGAATCTCATGACATGAAATCATGATAAGTATCATGGCACATATGCCGGGGACCCTCAGTGTGACAGGCTGAAGGTCAAATTATCCCGGTTGTATCATGAGATTTGTCAGAAGTTTCATGACAGAGAGGATCATAGCGCCATTTGAAATTAAAGCCCCTCACATGAGTAATAAAGAGTAACAACCTTAATATATCCTTAAACCCCTTCCCATGAATCATAACTCCTTCATTTAATAACTTCAATCCTGATATTATTTTTATTATAAAATACTCGTGTTAATGAAATTTGTCAAAAGTTTCAGTGAGCGGCTTGGCAATTTTAGAGAAATCCTTAATGCATCGCCGGTAAAAACCGGCATGCCCTAAGAAGCTCCTAACTGATTTGATCGAGGTTAGGAAGAGGGAGATTGGAGATGATGGAAACTTTGGCTGGATCAACTTCAATGCCTGCACGAGAAATGCGATGACCTAACACTATGCCCTCAGTGACCATAAAATGGCACTTTTCCCAATTTAAAACCAAGTTAGTGTCCTCACACACCTCTTTAAAATCTTAGCAAGATTGGTCAAGACAATCTTCGAACGTATCTCCATATACAGAGAAGTCATCCATGAAGACCTCAATGCATTTTTCGATAAATTCAGAGAAAATAGACATCATGCATCTTTGAAAAGTAGCAGGTGCATTGCACAAACCAAAAGGCATCCGTCGATAGGCAAAAGTGCCGTACGGGCAAGTAAAAGTGGTTTTCTCATGGTCTTCACTAGAAATAACAATCTGATTATAACCAGAATAACCATCCAAAAAGCAATAAAACTCTCTCCCTGCCAACCTCTCAAGCATCTGATCAATGAATGGCAATGGAAAATGGTCCTTGCGTGTGGCCTCGTTCAGCTTCCGGTAGTCGATACAAACTCTCCATCCGGTCACTGGCCTGGTTGCAACCTCTTCTCCTTGCTCATTCTTGGTTATGCACATCCCTCCTCGTTTGGGTACGACCTGCACCGGGCTAAACCCATTTGCTATCAGAGATAGGATAGATTATACCAGCATCTAAGAGCTTGATAACTTCTTTCCTTTACCACTTCCTGCATAAGGGGGTTCAATCGCCTCTGAGGTTGACGGGAGGGTTTAAACTCTTCTTCCATTAGAATCCTGTGCATGCAAATAGAAGGGCTTATTCCTTTTATATCAGAAATGGTCCAACCTATTGCATGTACATGTTTCTTTAGAACGACCACCAGAGCATTTTCTTGCTCTTGGGAGAGCTTAGCCGAAACAATCACGGGTAACTTTTTATGTTCTGCGAGAAACGCGTACTTGAGATGATCGGGTAGTGTTTTAAGTTCAAGCTCTGGTGGACATTCAACGGAAGGGAGTAGTTTGCGAGAATTGGGTAGTGGGAGAACAGATTTACCTTCGTGATCCTGCATCAGTACAGGATCCTCTTCCTCCTCTTGGTTGGCGTCATCATGGAAGTCGATGCCGTCAAATTCCTCCAAATCCCCTGTTTCGGGATCGCGAAGTGAACGGCTTTGCATCCTTTGTGCTCCACGCCAGCAGGCTTCAGTACCTGCTTTGATGGTTCATCCAGCATCATTTCACAATCAAGTTCAGAGTCTAGCTCTTCCCTAACTATTACATTTTCAAATGAGAAACAAGAACTGTCATTCGGAAATTTCTGCAATTTCTCCATATCAAAGATGATCTCCTCGCCATCGACCCTCAAGGTGACTTTTCCGGATTTAGCGTCAATCAGTGCACCACCAGTGGCTAGAAATGGGCGTCCAAGGATAAGCGGCATTTCAGAATCCTCTTCAATGTCGAGGATGATGAAGTCGACCGGGAAAAGAACCTGCCCGGTTTTGACCACAACATCCTTGAGGATTCCTACGGGCTGAGTGATCGATCTGTCTGCAAGTTGCAGTCTCATCTTGACCGGTTGAATTTCTCCAAGCTTGAGGCGAACAGCCATAGCTAGTGGCATCACATTGATGCTTGATCCCAAATC
This sequence comes from Hygrophila difformis, assembly GCA_030278955.1. Taxonomy (NCBI): domain Eukaryota; kingdom Viridiplantae; phylum Streptophyta; class Magnoliopsida; order Lamiales; family Acanthaceae; genus Hygrophila; species Hygrophila difformis. The sequence goes on from JAOANR010000003.1 coordinate 2,747,483, forward strand.
ACAAAGCCCCATGCTCACTTTGGCCTTTCCGAATTGTACTGGAAGTGTGCAACATCCGGGGTCCTCTTCTTTTCAGGCATTCTCCTCTGAACAATGGCACTGCATGTGCTGTTGAGAATAATTACCTCTTCCTGCTCAACCTGCCTTTTTCCTGAAATCAATTCTTTCAAGAACTTAGCATAGATGGGCATTTCGGAAATCATTTCTGTGAGAGGAATGGTTATCTCTACAGACTTTAATCGTTGCAGAAATTTCTTGAATTTAAGATCATGTTCTTTATTTTTAAGACGCGCAGGATAAGGAATCCTGGGCATGTACTTGTTATTAGCAATTTTTGGTGGTGAAGGGAAGGAAGTTGTACCTTCACCTGTACCCTTATCTGTTTCAGCCCGTTTCAGGCGCAGCTTCAGTCTGCAATTCGGCTGTCTCTTTTTCCGCTTCGTTCTCATCATCAGCTTCCTTACCAGCATTGTCAACAATATCATCTTCTTCAAATTCCGCTCCAGTATCTGCTCCCTTTGGTCCAGCTAGTACTCTTCCAGATTTCAAGGTTATTGCCTTGCATTGCGGGTTCTTTTCTGCAGTACTTGGCAATGTTCCTTTGTCCCTTTTCTGCATCTCATTAGCCATCTGTGTAACTTGGGGTCTCCACATTTCTGATGGAGGCCTGCAGTTGATTGTTGATCTCTTTCTGACTAGTGATGAAATCAGTCATCAGATTCTCAAGCCTTGAAGGAGGCTTTTGATTCTGATTCTGATTTTGATGCTGATTCTGATTCCACTGGCCTTGGTTTGGGACAAACTGAGGCTGGAAACTCTGATTGGGCTGAAAGTTCTGGAAATTCTGAGGCGGTCTCTGCTGGATCTGAGGTTGGAAACCTGGATTCTGAAAATGTTGGCCCCTGTTCTGATTGAATCCCTGATTCTGCTGAGGGTTGAACTGCTGTTGTGGCTTATTCAAGAGATGTGAATTCAAGGCGTTGTTGTTTGAATAAGACAAATTCGGGTGTCTGTTTGGAAAAGCTCCTGCATAGTTACAGCTCTCAGCTGTGACCTGCTCGCATGTGTCAGTTGCATGAGCACCCTGACACAGTCCACAGATCACATCAGTTTGCTGTCCCTGCGCAGAACTTCCAACTCCTTGATTTACAGACAACGCTGCCACTTGCTCTTGAAGCTTTTCAATGTCTGACTTCTCTACTGTACCTACAGCACATAAACTACGAGGTGGAGTGAGATTACCATCATCAGTTAGAACAGAACGGTTTACACTCATGGCTTCAATCTTTGCCCAGGCTTGGTCCATCGGTATGTAAAGCAAATGTTGACCACCGGCAGCATCAAGCATGGATTTCCATGCTGGGGTTAGACCACTGTAGAACTTTCTGAGTCTCTCCCAGTCATGGAAGCCATGTTGAGGACACTTTCTGAGTAGGTTGAAGAATCTTTCCTTTGCATCATACAAGGACTCGTCTGGTTTCATCTTGAATTCCGCAATTTTGGAGCGGCATTCATCCACCTTGGACTCCGGGAAATATTTTGCTAGGAAGTTTCTGATCACATCTTCCCATGTAGACTTCTGATTTACGGGCAGTGACTTGTACCATGTTCGTGCTCCGCTTGTCAGAGAGAAGGGAAATAGCCTTAGTCTAATAGTGTTTGCGGGTACATCACGATTCTTGATTGTGTCACACAATTCTAAGAAGGTTTGCAGGTGATCATGGGGATCTTCATGACTTGCTCCGGCAAACTGGTTGCTCTGGACTAGATTGATTAGGGCTGGTTTCAGTTCGAAATTCCTGGCCAGGAATGGAGCTTGTCCAGGAATATTCAGATATGGCTCTAAAATCGGCTGCATGTAATCAGCAGCAGCTGCTGCTTGATGATTGTTCTCAGGCCCGCCTTGGTACTGCTGTGGGTAGTAGTTCTGAGGCATGAAATAGTTCCTCGGATCATTGAAATCATTCGGATTCGGGGGATTCTGATGGGGGTTATGGTATTGCTGATTCTGTTGGTTTGGGAAATTTTGCTGATTTGGTTGGTTTTGGTTGTTTGGTAGGTTTTGGTTCGGGTTGGGAGGGGGTGCCTCGAAGTGCTGCTGCTCCATGTTTGGTGGATTCCCACCTCCTTGTATGATCTGGGGAGGGGGATCATCCAAATCATCATGATCAGCATCTTCGGGGTCTTCCTCGATGTTGTGAAGTGGGGGATTGGGTTGAATGATTGGTGGGATGTCAGGGTTTGCCATTTCGGAAATATCGCTGCTGGTGCTTGGCGAAAGTAATGCCTGTCGTTCCCGTTCCCTTCTTCGTTTAGTCTCCGCCCTAAGACGTCGAGCTGTCTTTTCTATCTCTGAATTAAACGGGATCTCGGCTGGCGTCTGCTTCCTCCTTTGCATAGAACAACGGCTTCAATAATGACAGTACCTGTACAATCCCCATGTTAGAAGTGGTTCTGAAGGTGAATATTTATAATTATATGTATAGGCTACTCTAGGAGCAATGAGGAATGTAATTCTCTGAATAAAACGGCGCTGCATCCTCCCCGGCAACGGCGCCATGAAACTTTTGACAAGTTTCGTTAACACGAGCTTTTTCTAAAATTATACCAGGTTAGATTATTACAAGAAAAGCGTTATGATTCACGGGAAAGGGTTTAGGGATACATCAAGATTATTAGTCTTTTTATTACTTAAGTATGGTGCTTGGTTTCAAATGGCGCTGTGGTCCTCTCTGTCATGAAATGTTGACAAATCTCATGGCATAGCCGGGATAGGTTGACTTCAGCCTGTCACACTGAGGATCCCCGGCAAATATGCCATGATACTTCTCATCAATTCTTGCCATAAGATTTCCTGCCATGAAACTTTTGACTAATTCCCACTACATGAGTATTTTCTGAAAATTCGTGATCCTGGTTTAGGTTTTATTTAATGAAACCAATTTATGATGGCGGTGTTGTGATTAGGGATATATTTATACGTAGTCAAGTTTTTATTGCTCGTAGTTAAGAAACTGTGCTCCCGAAAGCGCACGGAGTCAAAAATTGCAGTAATTTATAGTAAGACCGGATCGTTCACTGGAGGATGTGCGATAGAAGCAGGTCCCACGTCGTTTTACTAGATTTTCCATTCGTATTGCTCAATAGGTTTGAAAGGTGATTAATATCTACTGACGGGAATTTAAACTAGAACTCGAAAGCAGTTAAATTAATCTACAAAGCAAATAAATCTATTCTAGAAAGCGGGTAAGAATTATTCTAGGAATGCAGTAAACATTATCTACGAAAGCAGGGAAAAGGTGCATTGTGCCAACCGTGAAGTTGAGTCACAATGTAGACAGAAAGGACAGGAAGAAAAGAATGAAAATTGGACAAGAGTGAGATACAGCAATATTAAACTTCCATTTTTATACGCAGATCTTTGTTTGGGATGATTCTATCAGATAGCTAATTCTCATGCTCTCAACAAGGCTTTCCCTTTAGCAGACAGGTACTTGCAATATGAGTTTACATGTTCTTAAGACCGCAAATTCTAAGATACCACAAATTCGTAACTGCCCTGGCCTGGGCGTGTTACTTCATCTGTGGTGGAAAAGCAACACCCGACATATCATTTATTGAAATGCCAAGTACCACTATCATTCTCCCATGTCACACCCAAAGATTTGAATTCAGCCCTAAACTATCCCTTAACTGTCAATCCTAGTAGCAGTTACACAACTCTCAATACAACCGAGTGACCTCTGATGAAAGCGGTTAAAAGAAAGCGGTAAAGAAAGCATTTAAACCTATCACTCGGAGGTTTTGAAAATCTGACCCTGGTAGTAAAAGACAGCTCCCCCTCAGGATGAAGGAGTATGGATCAAGAATTCCCGGCTCTCGGTGAACCACTAGTGTGTTCACTTCCTTCCGGGTGATTATGAGATACAAACTAATGAAACGAACTAATAAATTAGTTCGTTCCGGATGCACTCACTCAGGACTCAAAAGTAGGCTTTGGCAGAAGAGGATAGCAGTTGAAAGAAAACTCAACCCTATCTTGGAAAATAACCAAGGCCTGGATGATGTTCCTCTAAGATTATTCACTACACTGTATTTGAATCCAAGTGGACCCCATCTCGGTGTAGCGCTTAATCTTACATTTCCATCAACCAGCAATTTTGGAAAATAATGGATTTGAAAATCATTCACTGTCAGGTACTAGACTCTCAGTTAAAACACAGACCCTTTCAGTCTAGGCGAGACCTAATCGCTGAATCTGCTTCTTAATTCCCCAAAATACAACCCTTGACAGAATATGAATTAGTCATAACTGATGAATTTATCCCTTACTCAGATCCGGATTTTATAAAGAGGTTTTTGTTGGAAATTTATAAAGCAATATCTGTTTGAAGCAATATTTGTTTAAGATCTAGACTTCTATTGTCCAAGGGAAGGATCCCAAAATAAGTACAGACCACAATAGTATATAATATTATCATGCATAAAGATATATGGAAGTGTAAAATTAATAGACCCAAAATATAGATGCGGGTCTAGACAGAAGGTGAAACACAGAATGAAGTGGTCAAGGGACCAAAACAATGGCAGAATAATCAGGTGGACTGTAAACATCTACTGTCCAATTTCCCAATCACTCGGATGGAGCGAATTTAGACTGCTTAGACCCTATAATGGTGGTGTCAACACCAGTTGGGCCTCCACTGTCTGTGAATTCGGATAAAAACCTACATGCTTCCCTTCTATAATGATCATCAGTTGGCATTGACTGATGCCAACTGACTCCCAGTACGGATTGGGATTCAGGTTTGGAAATTAAGATAATAAAAAAAAATAAAACTGTATCTGGATGGGAGTCAGCCGAGCAGCTATTATAACCCCGGATGGGCGAACCGCCAAGGCTTCCATTGACAATCGTCCAGACCATGCAAAATAACAATTAGTAACTAATATCCAGAATACGAGCTAGTTATCCATGAGGGAGTACCCGCCAACATTAGTCTGATGTATTCTTTACTAATGGTTCCACGCAACACACAAAGACAAAATAAATAAGAAACAAAAGAAGATCCATTGTATGAGAGACATTGGTTTCTCATGCAAGGTTGTGGATTGGGTCCACAATTGATGGTCTTAAATAATCCTTCATACCATAATTAATTACAGTCCAGATTATCTGTTTAAGCCATCGAGATTTTGCTTATACAAGAATGTTTTAATGGCAATTGAACAAAGGTCCTTTAGTCATGATGATTATTGAAGTTGATTAATGCTAATCTCAATCTTTAATCATTAATGAGTCAAGGGTTCAATCAGTTAAGTGATGCAAATGGAGAATCAAAATTTGGGCAGCATAACACCCTATATTGCAATTCCAGAATGTTACATCCTAACCCGTGGGGCTATGATGTGAGTGTTGCAATATAAAATAGGGAGAGAATGAAATTTGTTTGCGATTAAATAGAGGGAGAGGACCCTTGTCGCGATATCATAAATTTTGTCGCGGACCGAGATCCGCGACATGGACATCCCGACAAGTTTTTAGAATTTTTGGCAGCATAACGCCTCTTTGTCGCTATGTGAGATTTTGTCGCGGAACGTGGTTCCGCGACAAGGGTGACATCGCGACAAAGTGTTTCAGAAAATTCCTAAAGCATTTGAACCCTTGTCGCTATGCATGGAAATTTTGTCGCGGAACGTGGTTCCGCGACAAGGTGTTCCGCGACAAGGTGTTCAAAAATCAAGGAACATGGCATAATTTTTCTGTCTCAGAATGGAATTTTGTCGCGGAACGTGGCTCCGCGACAAGATGATTCCGCGACAAGAAGCCATGAAGACAAAATGCAAGAGTTTGGCTCCTTTGTCGCTATGCATGGACAGTTTTGTCGCGGAACGTGGCTCCGCGACAAGGTATTCCGCGACAAAGGGTTTTAAATTATGGAGACAATTGTCTTGAAACACCTTGGTCGCGGAACAGCCATTTTGTCGCGGAACGTGGTTCCGCGCCAGAAGGCGGTTGGCGCCCAAGGTGGTTCAGGACAGAAGTCAGAAAAACCAGAAATGAACAGTGGCATGCAAACAGCATGATCTCACCCTATTTCAGATCAAAAAGCTATTCTAAGCTAAAAATAAGCAAGAAACATTTAAAATAAAGAAGAACATGCTTAAACAAAAATAACAAGGAAGGGCAGAATACTAAAATAAAGCAGGAGTCCTAATCTAGGGTTTGATCACATATCCACACAACATTATCCATAATATGCCAACAGTAAACATAGAAATAACAAAATGGGGGTCAAATGACCCTAAAATGAAAAAAAAAGCATAAATCCATGGGGTGTGAGACCCATTTCATGATTTGGGACACAAATGATGAATGTTTTCCCATATTATTGAAGAGGTATTGTTAATACCCATGATTTGGGTATTACAAACCCTAAAACAAGAGTTTAGAAACCAAAACATGGTGTAAAGTGGCTATCTAAACAACTGTGAACAGTAAAAACACTAAACTAAACTAAACTAAGAGGAAGAATTAAATAATACAAGAAAAATAAACTAAGCTACACTACCTAAGAGAGAACTCCTACTGCTTTGCCTTCAAGAACTTCTAATCAACAAAATTCCAACCAACCCTTAGCTCATGGGAGACACCTCATATTTATAGATGTGTAACCCTAAGCCCATGGGCCTTGATTCTAGCCCATTGTGTCTTAAGACATCACACACATCACAGCTTTGTCTCGGAGTATCAAGTTGGTCGCGGAACACACTGCATGTGGCAAGGCTTCTCGACTGGGTCTTGTGTCTCTATTTGTGCATCTTGGTCGCGGAACATGCCTTTGTCGCGGAGCATGCCATCGCGACAAAGGTCATCGCGCCAAGGGGCTTGGCTGGTTTCTTCTTCATTTGAGCCACTTGGTCGCGGAACATGTCTTTGTCGCGGAACACTGCATCGCGCCAAGGGGCTTCCGCGACAAAGGTCTTCCTGGGCCTGCTAGATTGGGCCGGATGGGCCGAAAATATTCTTTTTGTGGGCTTTTCTATCTTTTTCCCATCTTTTTGTTTCCTTTTCTTTTTCTCAAGTTTTTGGATTTTTCTAACATAAATATGTAATAAAATTACATATTTATGTCTTTTTCACACCAGCTTATTATTTTTACAATTATGCATAAATTAGTCCAATTCGACTGCTTTCTTACTTATTGTAAGACCGGAATGCGATCAAATGCCCGTTTAAGACACGGAAATGGATTGAAAATAATGGTCATTTCTGGCCATTATCAATTATCACTGTATATCTCTATCTTTCTCCCATTCACCATTTTTAACTTGCACAATATTGAGTCTGGATGCTTAAAACCTACCACCAAATGCCTGGGACCATCAAAATTTATTAACCTGATTAACTTTGGCCTAGCTGATTAGCCAAAAGAAAATCCCTTAGACTTGATTAGTGGACCCAGCTCTTTCCAGACTTGCACCGTCAATATCCATAATTCACTTCCTACTTTCTTGAAAAGCCTCTTCTTCGTGTTGGCGATAAGAAGTTCATTCCTTTGTTGTTGTAATCAACTTCTGCTCAACATATCAAGTCGTCCATTCTCCAAATGATCCATGTTGAAATCGGCTTTGGGATTTCAATTGAGTAGTATACTCAACATTTATAATTCTCCTCAGCCGACTAGTGGGATACTAGAATAAAATGATGTGTATTATCCCGGGCGTCTAAATGTCCCCCAATTATTTCGGCCGAAATCCTATTGTCAATCGGCGCAACTTCAGTCATCAGCTGAATGGTGCAAAATCGGCCGAGAAGATGAATATTAATCTTTGGCCGAAATAGTCCACCTCAATCTCCAATACCACTTTAGAAAATATACCAACACCCCTTCATTCAGGGATGACAATCTTCAAAGCATCTTCAAGTGCTGATTACGTTTTTCTTTTTATCTCGAGTCGTTCTTCATGATCGTTGTTCGCCCTCGTAATTAATATTTTAATGATTTCCTCTTTCGGCTGAATTACTTCGCCGAAACGATATCACAAAATCTGCACTGCCTCCGGCTGATTTGTCATTCTTAATCGTCGTATTTGGACCCAACTAATAATCCCAAGATGATCTACCTCAGCCGAAATGGTTCGTCAGACAAAAACTAACAGAGATCTTGGTTCAACTTAAAATCTTTCCAATGTCATGATAACTGAACCGTAGCAAATGCTTTTAGAGGATTTGAAAAATCCAAAGATATGTTTGCCAACCACAACACACAGGAAAAACACGATGAATTAATAATGCTTTTCGGGAATAGTGGAGACACGTTTTTTTCTTGAATTTTGTAACTGGGCCACCAAAAATGGAACAATCTCATAAACTTGATCAGTAGGCCTCAATACCAACATTATGATCAACTTTTCCAATTCCCAAACATTTCCCCAAGATGATTTCCTGTTTTCTCGAAATTCCCTTAAAGTGCGAAAAGGATTTACCTTGCGTCGGTGGCATAACTTCTAGATAAAAATAATCTTCCAGAATAATCTCTATGAGATTGCTTGGCTTCTCTTTTCTTATCCCAGAGCCGTCGATTCTTCCCGCACCATGTGAGTCTTAATCCTAGCCGATGTCCTACCTCAATATTATGGTGCTACAAGAATTTCTCATCCGGGATACTCTCTTTTTTGGGTGATCTATCGCATTCGTGATAATTGTATGCTCAATCAATTTAGACGATCCCAATAGTATTTACCTTGGGGTTCTTGATTGAGTTCCTTATTCAACTTCGGCTCATCACCTCAGCTCACGGGATATCAAACTTAATTTATGATTCCCTTCGGACATCTAAGTAAACCCGATTGTTTCGGCCGAAACCCTTTTCACCAATTAAGCAGTTTCAAACGTCAATTGAGTGGTGCAATCAATCATAGTTTCAGATTTCGGCCGAATGATACTAACAACCCAATTTCAAACATCAGCCGAAAGTCGCACTCTACATTGTTTCAGATGTCAGCTGAGTAGTCCAATTAGCTGAGTACCCCCAATTAAATTCAAACCATTGAATTGGGCTGTCCGATTGGCCTGGATGAACTTAGGGTTGTTTGTTCCATAAGATCAGCCGTTCTGCCACTGGAATGTTGCTATATATAAACAACTTTTGGCCAAGAAACTTCAACCTTCACGTAATTTTCCTCATCTGAAAGTCGTGATTAGCTCGAGTGCACTGGGCCACCAAATCATTCCTCGTTGGCCTTCCTATTCATCTTAGCTCTTGAATGCTTATACTTATTATTGTGTTTCTTATCAACTCGGCCGAGAAGATAAACATCAATCCCAATTTTTCGGCCGAGAGGGCATATATCAACCTGTAATTTATTTTCATAACTCCCAAGGATAATGAAACTGCAACATCCCAATATGCGACGTTATTCCAATTAACTTTCATTCCTTCGCTCTAGCTTTGCACCGTTGTATTACCCTGACTGAACCCATTTGAAAAAGTGATTCAGCTCTCCAATTTTGGAAAATTTTCAGCTCGGGTGATTTTCTTTCTAAGCCGTAAATCGGCCCGAATCAACTGGGCCGCCCGACCATCATTTGTCGGCTTGATTCCAATGCTTGGTTATATATGAAGTGAATGGTCCCGGGATGCCCCCGGGCGGATTTGCTGCTCTTGATAGGCCATAGTTGACCTAACTTAGCCATATCGTGGCCGAGAAAAGCAACCAAATAATCTGTCGTCTCGGCCGGCAAAATTGAACTAGAAATTATCAACTTATTTATGTAACTGATGCAACTGACAGATATCCATCAACATAAATGAATTCCACCTAGTAGTTTCGCTCGAATATCTGTTCTCCCGGACCGTGATATGCGTCAAAATTTTCTGATATTAAATTTGGTACTCCGAAACTACAGCCGAATTATTCTGGTTTCAATTAATTTCATCTGTCACTATTAATCCAGATAAACGCCTTCCACCTAAGCTCTCCATACTCAGTTGTATCTCCGATTGGCTTTTTGATATAATCCATGCTAAGCCATATAGACTCTAGTATCTCAGGTGTGCCTCACTAGACCATGTGAATCGCCTGACAAACTTGAAGCCTGGAGCAATATGTCTTTTCATCACCTAATAACCTCCGATCTAAATCGGGTGACTTCTTCGTCTAGCCCCACTTTCTGGTTAGTTCCATAACTGCTGCCATCTGGCCAGACGAACCAAACACTTCAATGATGACAGACATGCTTTGATGAAAATTCATCATGTTAAAACCTCCCTGGAAATTCCCTAGATTTTGAATCACAAGAAACCTCTCTGGAAACTCTAGCTTCAGAGATGATATCTCCTTATTGACCTAGTATGGCCGCGAGTCGGCCTGGTTGAACTTGACCGTGAATCGGCTTTGACGAACCTTTGTTACTTACTTATTTTAGTTTTGAACCAATAGAAGATCATCTTCCAATTCGGACAAATGGATGAAAAAGGCCGTAAATCGGCCTGGATGAACCATTTCTAAAATAAATCATCCTACCCTCGAGCTAATTTGCCCCTGAGTTGAGACCGGCCCGAGGTAAGTAAAGGATGGCATTCTTCACAGGACCTTGAAGTTGGTCCGCAAGTTACGCTGAATAGAAAACCCACTGATATCTTTCGTCTGAATAATCTGCTTCACCTTGCCAAACGATGGCTTACAAATAAGATATCTCAAGACTTATCTGGTAGACTTTGAACTAATGAATATACTTGGAAAATGTGAAACCTCCAAACACATCCATTTCTCACTGGACTTTCATGATTTCTATACAAATTATATTGTGCATATGCACTCCTCTATGGACTTTATGCATCTATATTCATCATCTTTTTCTCCACTCCAGTACCTCATTGATGCCATACTCAATCGGCCAAGCATCTCAACCGAAGATTGGTGAGTTACACATCTCCTGATGTCATACTGAACTTGGTACTTTCTTGAAGCCTGATCACCTCCAAATGCTTTCAATAATTCTGGCATGCACGACTCAAAGTGGAATAATATTTTCAACATGTCAGCAAATGTCGTCAGGTATTGCTCATGATGACCCGAAGCATATTATGATTATCAACATTTCTAACTTGGACACTAGAAACAACCATGCTGATTTGCCATAGAAGTACTCCAATATTACCTTTCATTCCAGCCGAAGACACAAAATAACAGAATCTTAATGTGAATATATTTCGGCCACCGACTTCAAACCACTGGACTACCGAAGGTGATATGATACTGCTCCAGTCTTAACTGAAGCCCACTAATACGCGGTCAACATTCATGTCATTGGAATATCAATGTCACTATAGATTATGAAGAATCACGTCCAGCACAAACTTCTACTTTCCAGACCACAGACCACTGACGTTTCTCTTTTCTATATTTAGAAAGCTAAGCCTGGATGAACTCGGCACCCATGACTTGGCCTGGATGCAACTAACCGCCATGAGTCGGCCATGTATGCCGCTCCTTTTCTCTTAGCCAAAGCTCAATCGTGAATTGGCCCAATTTCAGATTATTATCTCACATGCCGTATAATATTCAAGAATTTTGGCATCGATGCAACTAATTCGTCACCAAATTCCACCACCAGTTCTTTCCAACTCGGTCTTCAAATTTCAAGAGTTTGATGAACGAGGCTGGCTTCGATGCACCAGCTTTTCGATAATTCGGGCTTGCCCCCGAGCAGATTTGTCGCTCCCAATCCATTGTGGATTAACATCTACTTGGTGCCTTTAAAACAATATATTCCCAAATCAATCGGCCCGTATTTCGGTCGAACTTAATTCCTCTAAAATGTAGAATTCACTTTTCTTCTTCGTTACATCTTCTTCATGTTGATCGGCCTAGCTTAGGCCGTACCCTTTATGATAGAACTGAGGATTTTTATTTTTATTTTTATTTTTTTTTAATCCTTAACCCAAAAATATAGATCTATCTCGGCCTTTGTCATTCTGAGCACTCTTAAATAATTATCTTGGCCGAGCTTGTGGAACTACGTCTTGGTAGAACTCATAACCACATCCCACTGGTTTCACTCTCTATTTGAATCTTTATCTTTATAGCAACTCTGACAGTTGGTTCAGAAGGGCTAGAACTTGCACATTCTCTACTGTTGCATTTATAGACCGATTGCGCTTTAAATCCGCAGACTCTCAAACTGCTTTACTAACCTCCGACGAGCACCTTAGAGTCTCTTTGACGTCTCGCTCGTTGCACGATGTTGCCTTGAATGCAGATCGAGGTTTTCAATAACGGTCATCGATTCCAAACCAATCTCGAATTTATCTCTCATTTGCTACTGCAGTTGATAACTGATCCTTCTTGGTGAAAAAACAAACTTCCCAGCTCGAAAGTCATATTGCAAGATTTTGATACCAATGAGTGAGGCCGTAACTCAGCAACGAAAAACTAGGTTGTTAATCCGTCTTTGTAGGTTTCCTCTTCAAAATAATCTGAGCTTGCCCCTAGTGGACTTGTCACTCCTAATCGGCCATAGTCGACCCGAAATAATGTTGAAGAATTATTCCTGAGTCAATTGGTTATAGCTTCGGCCGAACTTAGTCCCATAAGAATTCGTGCCCGCAAAAACTAAAATAAATTGTCGGCCGAGAAGGCCAGACAATTGAGACAATGGTTGGCATGCTGATTGGGATAAAAACTCCAAACTTATGAATAGGTCCCACTAGATGAATTGGTGTCTCAATTGTCTTTTTCTCATTCTGTTTGAATCTTTATCCTCAAAGCAGCACTCACAGACTAATTCTGTATATTTTAAATCAACTAATTCAACCTTCAACACCTGTGCACAAGGATACATTCGGCTGGAATTATTATTCTTTTATTCCTTCAGCGCATCAGAGAAGCGAGGCCCAGTCTGTATAGACACATTCTTTGGTTTCTGATGCTCTCGAATGTTGGTTAAGGTTTTCAATCAAGGATGCCGATTCCGACTTTGTGCAATGAATTGGCCATAAGTCAGCCAGGTTTGACATATATCTCTTCCTTTCGGCTGAAATTGTTTAGTGAATCGGCTCTATTTTCAGATCTCATTCTTCGTTAATAGGTACACTGTACCTATCTCGGAATCATCCCCAACTGAATGATTACCGATTCTTCCCTGCTTGAACGTCGGATTGCGAAATTTTAATACCGATGAGCTAGGATGCCCGAACGAACTAGGATGCGAATCCATCTTTCGACGACCCCTCCTTCAAAATAACTTGAGCTTGATCTGGACAAATTTGTCACTCACGATTGGCCGTTGTCAGCCTGAAGAAACTTCGAAAATTATTCACATGTCAATCGGCCTGAACATCAACCGAACACAGTCCCGCTGATTTCGTTCCAGATTTGAACTCATAACCGGTAAGTAAGTGTTTGAACTTACGCATCCACTTCTGCTGTAAACATAGGAATAACTTTGACTTATCCCGGTACTGGCGTTGCTATTCTTCCTTAGATCTCATCTTCTTCTAAGCCGAAATTAATTAAGATGATCAGTCCTTTCAATCATTTTCCAGCTCCTTGAGTAACATCTTACTTCGCTGGAATGAACAAGGCCGTGAGTCGGCCGTACGAAGTATCTAGACTTTCACTTCTTCTCCCGAATTTCACCACTGTTAACATCGTTCCCATAAATCTGGAAAAATATCGTATAGAACATGCCCCCGAGTCCTCCAAGGGGATTTTAAATCCGACCACCATGACACTAAAATCTTTCTAAAACAAAACCTCTTGAACAAAGCTTCCTGAACTTAGATCTCTGCATCGAACTTGATAAATTGAATGGTGTTTCTGTTGATAGCATTTTTCAATTGAATCTAAATTTTAATCCGATGACGTTTCTATGTCGGAGTAGTTAGGCCATGAGTCGGCCTAAATTTACAAATATCTTCTCATTTCAGCCGAAATTATATAACAAATCGGCCCATTTAATCCTTTTTCTAAAACTTCTTCCAAAACCTGGACATCTCGATCCTACTATTTCTTAATACAATTTCCAAAATAGCAACCAAATACCAACGCCTTGGTTAACCTCTTTCTCGCTTCAGTAAACAAGGCCGCGGGTCGGCCGAATAAATCCTTTCGTTTCTGCTCTTAAAATACTTTTTTCCAAAACCTTGTTGATCGCTGAAGACCTCGATCTTAAACTGATACCAGGTAGAAATCGATTCCCAAGCTAATCATCTTTATAGTTTGAATGAACAAGGCCGAGGTCGGCCGGATAGACTAGCTAAGCTTCCACCTGTTACCCCGAATTTCGCGCTGGCTGTCTTCACATAAATTGGAGTATATTAAACCTGCCCCGACTCTTTCCAAGGGGCTTTAAATCTGCCCACCATGGCAAATTTTTAAATCTTCTTGAAAAAAACTCCTTGAATTTGAATCTATGCTTTGAACGGATAAGCGGCTTTAACACTAGCCTGTCTATCCAGATGATTCACCATACACATAGATCTTCAAATATTGATGGAACACCATGATTAAAATTTGCAGAATACAAAACGATGACGACTTGACTTCAATTCAAGCGTCCCACTGGGCGTGCCAATGTTTGGCTCGGCCAAAAATCGGACCGTCCAAGGACCTTTTTCTCTTCGAGGGAAGCGGCCGGAAAAGGATCAAACCGGCTCGGGTTCGAATTATACTTAGAGAAAATGCGCCCATAAAAAATATATGAAATATCAGTATCAATTATTGCATCCAATCCAATGAAATACCCATTCCGTCGCCACTCATCAGCAAAGGCAATAATACTCACATTATGCAGGGAACAAAATGAAGCATCTATCATTGATATTGATCCTCTATTCAAAGAACAAATACAGTTACAGATCTGGAGTTATTGTACATTCTCAACTAACCGAATATGCGACCAGAACGCAGGAAGTCCAATTAGCTGGGAATTTTTGATAACCAAGCGTGATACCCGTGTTCTTGGCTTGAATCCACCAGACTTGAATATGCGTTAGATCTTGAATGCGCAGGAAGTCCAAATCTCATGAATCTCTCTATAATCGAACGGATACACACCATTAAGGAATTTGAAACAATGAATTTACCGTCGACCAAGGGGAAGCGGCTAATTCATTTAGAATTGAGCTAGCTAAACTAGGAAAGCTGTAAAGGGAAAGCTGTAAAAGGAAAGCAATAAAGGTACTAAAAAGTAAAATACAAAGATAAAGTAAATTGGGGGTTGACCAAGGGGTAGCTTTTCTTCTCCATGAGTTGGGTATTTATAGATGTCTTGAAAAAATAACTCCCCACTTGATAAAATAACCGCTCATCTGGATATAATCTCTCTTCCAGCTATGCTTCTGTAACCGACCCTTTCGGCCGAATTCAGACCTATGGCTTTTTCTGCCGAATCTGGGTTGTTTTTTTTTCACTGAGTTCGGCCTATGGATTTTCAGCTGGATTTATACTCAAATTAGCCAGGTTCATCCAATAGCTTTTCTGCCGAGTCCGGCCTATGCCTTCATGATCGAGTTCCTTTCTTTTCCTGATTTTGACCGGCTTGATCGGTTGGTCCCAACACCTGGCAATGTTGCACATATATAAAACATCGAAAGGAACAACTATTGGAGCCATGTGAAATTTGTTTATTCAATTAGTCACAACCACCCTTTTAATTCAATTATGCGCCATGAAGCTGCCGAAGTGATTTTTTTTAAAAAAAAAAACACTTAGAAAAATCGATCAATTAAAAAACCTATATTATGTGCTCAGTGACGAAAATATAATAGTAAACTATACTCTCCCAACTTAAAAAATGTGAACACTCTCAAACTTGTACAATAGTACTTGTCTCTATATTGAGTATTCCTCCTCGTATTATACAAGTATTACCTAATACTAATAACTTAATTATTCTCCTAAAATTATGTGTCCAATAATATGATTCAATCATGCACTATGGTGACTTATTGTGAGAGTGACAATGGCGTTTTGTGTTAAAAGACAAACATGAAAGCGCCAACATACATTATGTATGTCCTACGTACTATTTGATGTCACTTCATTTCTTTAATTTCTAGTCACAATTCACATGGTCTCCTCTAAATATTTGCAATTCACCCCTCATGCCCTCCATTTGATTGGCGACATTTTTCTTTGATAACATAGTTAAATAGACCTCTGTCTATCATGTGTTTATATCTTATTGAATAACTATTATTTTTTTTTTCTAAATAGCGTGGAATAATGACAACAAACAAACAAATTTTGTTGTATCATAGGTATGCTAATTAAATCTATGTAACATAGTTAGGCCCTACCCCTATTTTTTTTGGCTAGCTATTTATGAACGGAATGAATCAATAAAGTTAGGGTGCAGACAACTTATTTGACTGTATGTGCAGTCGTGACACGCGTTGTTTTGTGGTGTCTTAAATTTACAAACCAAAAACAGTTAAAGTCATTATGGCAGACGTTGATTTTGTGATAGTCATACAAGTTTATGTGATGTTTTACATGAGTTGTGTGATGCCTTTATGTGATGTCCAACATGAATTGTGTGATGCATGAATCTAAATGTGTGATATTGTACATGTGGCTTTTGCTGTCATAACAACATTCATCACAAAAACGATCGCGATCATCACACTATTGGTAAACATCACGCTATTATGTTTTCGTGGTGTCTCCATCCAGTGTGATATGCGGGGCCATCATATATTTGTGTTGTATTCCATCCGTCTTTGAAAATTTGTAACGTTTGGAAATTGGGTACAGTTCACACACGCACTTTGACTTAAAGTTTTATCATAGTTATACAAGTTAAAATATAGTCAAGTGGAATCTTGTTAGATTCGTCTCGTCGAGTAGGTTTTAGATATAGAACTTTTAGAATTTTTACTTGTACCGAACTTGAATTATTAATGATTTAAAATGTGCATTGGACTGCGTGCACTGTGGCCCCGTTTCAATTTTTTGAAAACGGGGGAGTATTAGTTTTAGTTTTTAAAATTTTTAGTTTCTTTTGAAAATAATTTTCCTTCAGATATCACAAAATTCAGGGATAATGACCAATTTAGTCCTATAACTTTCTCCTAATTCTCATTTGGTCCAGAAAGTATTTCAATTACCCAAATGGTCCTGTAACTTTCATTTTCCCAATCAATTAGGTCCTAAAGATCTTTCCGCAAATTCCAATTGGGCTCCTCTAGGCCCTTTGACTTTTTTAAGCTATTACATGTACCCAAAAAATTTATTTTTATGCAATTTAGTCCTTATTACATACATCTAAATTAAAAACGTAGATTTCCTTGAAAATTGGTATCAGAGCCTAGGTTTTATTGAAGAACATCTTAATTATACTTCCTCCGTTTTCTAACAATTGTAACGGACCCACTGTGCACGTAGTCCAATGCACATTTTAAACCATTAATAACTCCAGTTCGGTACAAGTAAAAATTCTAAAAGTTCGATATTTAAAAATTATTCGACGAGACGAATCTAACAAGATCCCACTTGGCTATGTTTTAACTTGTATAACTATGATAAAACTTTAAATCAAAGTGCATGTGTGAACAGTACAAAATTTATCAATGTTACATTCTTTGAGTATTATTTATAATGTAATTTCTATTAATGGTGAAGATTTAATTATTTTATGAATTCAAATAATTTGAAACCTATCAGTTATTTTCAAAAAACAATATTTCATGAATACATAAATAAAAAATAAATAAAAAAACCTACAATTATTTTATGGATACATAAATAAAAAAAAAAACTTGCAAATAATTATTTTATTGATACATAAATAAAAATTAAATAAAAACCTTAAAATTATTTTATGCATACATAAAAAAGAAACTTACAAATAATTATTTTATTGATACATAAACAAAAATAAATAAATAAAACTTACAAACTAATTATTTTATGAAAATAACTGGTAAGTATCAAACTATTTTGAATCCATAAAATAATGAAATATTCATCATTAAGAGATAAAATATTATAAATAATATAAGTAATTTAAATATATGTTTTTAAGCAAATCAATTTTCAAGCAAATCTATATTTTTAATTTAAATAGAAGTAATAAGGACTAAACTGAATAAAATTAAAATTTTATGGGTAAAGATAATAGTTTTAAAAGTCAAATGGCACAAATTGAATTTGAGGGCCCAAATAAAATTTGCATAAACGTCCTCAGGACCAAATTGGTTGGGAAAATGAAAGTTACAAGACCATTTTGGTAATTAAAAAACTTTTTGGACTCGATTGGTTTTTAGTGATAATTATGGGACCTTTTTGGACATTATCCCCACAAAATTCATGTACACTAATATCGCGCACATCACAATTAACTGCGTTTGCCATCACACTTCAACGGTCAATGGGACAATTAACTTTTGCACGGGTCGATCCACAGAGTACAGATAATTGGGGGAACGTTTTCTTTGGGTTCCATGTAGATAGTAATGTGCAAGCTGGAACATGAGCACTTGTCTGAAATAACTAAAATACGACCAAGAAAATTTTACCAATACAGAACTTTTACTCTTTTTTCTTTTCAGAAGGAAATGGGTCATTTTATAATATAGATGGTTGGGAGAAGGGGCAGGTGGGGATCGAACACCCAACCTATGGTATAGGTTGGGAGTAAGGGTAAGTCCCCAATCCCTTAAATAATACTTATATGGCTGTTTATTAAATTTAAATATATGAATACGTGATTTGAAGTATTTTTTATCAATAATAAATGCTTATATATATGGCTGTTTATGTGGCCTTTTTAATACCCTTAACATGCATATTTTTTTTTTTGGTAAATTGACCTTTTAGATCCTAAATACTTCTACTTAAGTTTTATTTTAAAAAAACTATAATTATTAGGAACAAGACAAATAGTTATAGCAAAAAAAATATTTAAGATTTATTATATAGATAGATAAATGTAATTATCTTTTGGAAGAAATGTACTCCCTCCGGTTTTATATAGCCCTCCGTTTAAATATAACTTAAATATAGCCGTTCTAGACCAAAATGCACTTACCAATAGAATGCAATGATTACTCTATTTTTTTTCCATTTTTACCCTTATTTTATAAAAAATAAAAATAAAAATGAAGTAGAGATTGCACAATATTCTAGAAATAATATTTATTAAAGAATAAAGTAATATTGAAAAAATATGATATAAATATGTAAAATGATTAATTATTTTGAATTGCTTTTTAATTTCTAAAAACACAACTAAAATGGAACGGAGTGGATATCTAAAAAGGGAGTAAATACTAAATTTATTATCTATCACAACATGGTACATCAAATAATTCATCACGATAAATTAGTAACCAACACCAACACTCAAGCCGCAGTGAATATTCATCACCAAAATTAAGGAAGTCAAATTATATTGCCTAAATATAACAAAAAAAACAAAATAGTAGACAACCAAGTAAGAGTGAGGAAGACATGGTCAAAGAACACCATATTCTATCTTCTTGATATGTGGAATCCTCCACTTCATCACTAGAATCTTCCTACTTATTGTTTATCCTCACAATCATGGCCATCACATTGAGATAATTAAAAAACGAGCCAAACACATCTCATCAAGTTAACACATCAAAATAATTGAACACGACTCGTTAATGCCCTCATACATACCCCTTTAAAAAGGTCTACAAGAATGCTAACAAATCGAGCTAAACCTGTAATAAAAACATAAATAAAATCACTTAATGCCACATTCTAACCACCTAATTCCAAGTTCATTGTGTCCCCCTTCATGAATATATTAGCCAGCACTAGACGACACTCCATATTTCCTATGACTTCTTGAATGAGCTTTTAGGACTTTAATTAAATCAGTCAAGCAGCAAACAGTCCAGTTCGTTTGGATCTAAGGATTACATCACTGCTGTCATATCTACATGGAGTCATGTCCAAATCTAATGGTCCAAAAGAGGCAGCTGTGCCAAGAAAAGCTAGGAATGAGATCACAAGGAGTAAATAGTAACAAAAAAGAAACAAAAAGTGTTGTAATCGAATTATGTCAAATTGTTGAAATAATAATGCGAACCGGTAATAAGTAGATATATGCAGCCTTGTGAAAAGCTTTACCTAATGTATCTGAGAGCACAACAAAATAAGTAGATATATGCAGCCTAGTGAAAAGCTTACCCAATATCCGAGAGCACACCAAAATCTCTGATTGAAATTCTCTGGAGGATGAAAACTTATGGGCATCTGCCACATCCCATTGAAAGAGTCGCAACTGGAAGGGGCATGTTGTCCCATCCCGGCCCCGTTATAGGGGGCATATTCCGCCATTACTTGTAACCACTAGTAAAAACATAACTTTAAACTCCAAATGCAGCATACGATGACTGCAATTAACCAATTTCCATCCTGCACATGCACCTTCAGCCTGTATATTTACTTAAAGGAAAAAAGGATAAATAGGTCCTTTATCTTTTCAAAAAATTCAAATCAGTCCTTTTTCTATTTTATTACCAAAACAGTCCTCTACAAATGCTAATTATGTTCAAATCAGTCTTTTTTCACTAATTATATTCTAATTGCTGACGTATCAAGGGTTTTAATTTAAACCTGACACGTGTGCATAATATTAGTCCTTTTTCTTTTATCTTTTGCCAATTCAGTCCTAAACTTTTATTTTGTTCTATTTAGTCCTCTACCCCAATCACACATTTTTATATTAATTGGCCTCAAACCTTTCAAATTATTTATTTTAGGCCCAGAACCTTAAATTTTTTATTATTACTAATCCATTTATCAAATAAATGCACAACATACTTCCATAAATAAAATTAAACACCAAACCTCATATATTGGGTTCGACTGCTTTGTTATCGGGTCTTTCAAGTACCGGAATTTTACGGACTCTCTCTAATAACCACTCGACCGCAACCGATTGTTCATTGGTTTTGGTTTCCTTCAGTAACAATCAACAGAATCTTACTTTGCGTCCTACCTTAGGATGTAGCAATATTTGAGTAAATGATTTAACTTGAATTTTTGGAAGGTTATGGATACAGGAAGCCTTGGTTTTATTGAAAAATATTAATATTATTAAAAATATTAAAAAAATAGCCTGAATTTTATTGTCCACAAAGTATGATTGTGTTGATTGTTGCTGAAAGAAACCAGAACCAATGAACCATCGTTACGGTCGGGTGGTTAGAGAGAGTCCGTAAAATTCCGAACTTCGAAGACCCGGTAACAAGGCGGTCAAACCCAATGTATGAGGTTTGGTATTTAATTTTATTTACGGAAGTATGTTGGGCATTTATTTGATAAATGTATTAGTAATAATAAAAAAAATTAAGGTTTTGGGCCTAAAATAAAATAATTTGAAAGGTTTGAGGCCAATTAATATAAAAATGAGTGATTGGGGTAGAGGACTAAATAGAACAAAATAAAAGTTTAGGACTGAATTGGCAAAAGATAAAAGAAAAAGGACTAATATTATGCACACGTGTCAGGTTTAAATTAAAACCCTTGCCACATCAGCAATTAGAATATAATTAGTGAAAAAAGGACTGATTTGAACATAATTAGCATTTGTAGAGGACTGTTTTGGTAATAAAATAGAAAAAGAACTGATTTGAATTTTTTGAAAAGAAAAAGGACCTATTTATCCTTTTTTCCTTTACTTAAATATTTACCCATTCAAAGGCATACATAAAGAAAATCAGCAACCACCTGAGATGATTTTGCAGTTTCCCTTGATTTTTATTGATGCCACAAATGCAGCTTGCCACTCAGATTCGTGCTTCCTCTGGAACTATTTGAATGAGATTCTTAAAGAACCTGACATTTGAAAGATATCTGACAATCATTCACGAATACAAGCATTCCGTTAATATACTTAAACAGAAAAGCTCCTGATTATCCATGAGAACTTACAAAAGACTCCCTTGGCCTCTGAATAATTGTTTGTGCTTCCTTGACTTGGATTTATTCAAATAAGGACTTGAAGCTAAACAGTTACATTGCATGGCAGAGCAAGAAACCAGAAAAGAGTCGGAAACAAATTCTTTCCCCTTTACAAAACGAACCATTAGTCTTGTCAATTGGGCAGCTAAGATGCTCGATGGTTGGCTGCGCCACAAAGAGAGACCCTTTTTTGGTGATTACCATGCATATGAAATGGCTAGTCAAATAAGTTTCCAGAGTCCAGTGGAGTTGGACTTCCTGTTTCTGATCTCAGTAACATAGGTGTGCTAACCTTATCTCAAGGGAAGCAAGTATGAAGCGAAAGTTACAGTGTATAAGAATTAAAAAATGAAGATTGATGCACACATGCACACCGTTGAATTTGCATCTTAGAGACTGTTCTGTTAGCCTCTGAACCGAATTCAGTGGTTATTTTGTGTCCGAATAAGCCTTTGAACCGGTTCAGAAGCTAACAAACAAGCCCTTAGAAACTTCATAAATTCAGATGGAGGCAGCCAGACATTTAAATTCAAACTAGGTTCAGATAAAGCACTCGTAAATTTCCTTCAAGACTCTCAGGGGGAAATATTAATGCTCATAGTCCAAAGCTTGAAAGAGAAACATGCAGAAAGTCCAAGAGAAGATATTTCACAATCAAAAAACGAATCAGCTGAATTTAAATGGAATACACTGAAAAAGGAATGGCAACTTTGACCCATTAACTACAAACAACGAACAAATGAACTGTGATTTCTAAAATGGTCCATTTACCAATCCAGGATGGACACCACGGCCCAGCAGCTTTGTTTTTGAAAACATAGCAAGGTTCAACAAGCATCAGATGGCATAAGTTTAACAATGTCATGGAATTTTTCCAGGATACATGCAACACCGAGCCCCCACCTCCCCAAAGGGTAAACCACAAATGGACAATCCCTACAAGCAGCAAACAGAAAAAGCAGTAAAGGAAGGAAATGAAAACTGAATAACAATAATGCTAGCAATCCCCTTAATTCTGCCAGAGAAATCATTCTGCAGAACACATGACATATCAAACCAAAATGATTCAAAACAATATATACAAGTCGACTTTACAGAAATATTCTAATCATGAAATGAGCAAATAAGAAAGGAGCTCAGATTAACAACACTTACCATAACACTAATATTAAATAATAAGAAACATGGTCAACAGAATCATCCTACCAAACAACAAATTAAAGTGTTGCAAGATGCCTAATAGTGATCAGCAATGAAATATATTAACTTGGGTTAAGCGTTAAGTACTCATAAGCAAACATTAAAAAAAAAAAAAAAAAAATGCTGAATATAAGGAACATAGGAACAATCATTCCACAATAAGCCAACAGGGTAAGAAGATTTCTCAGACACTAGTAACAGTTGAAAGCTATTTAAGCACTCATATTGTCGTCACGCAACATGTTTACAACTATGACATTAACAATAACCCGTAATGCTATAATTAGATTCTAAAAGTTTAAAACAACAACATTGGAAAATGGCAACGGCATGAATTTCCAAAAAGGGATAAAGGGGGTGATATAAATAGAAAATTGTTTGAAATCAGTTCCTAAATGGATTAGAATCTGGTTCACGAGAACTACTACATTATGTGTTCGGTTTGGCTAACCTAATCTAATGTGTCCCAAGAACTTGCCTTTCAAATTCATCCAAGGAACTAAAAATTTACAACTGAGGAAGCTCTTGCTGGTTTTCCATAGATTGCCGCAGAATAAACTCAACCCTCCTCTTCTTATCATCTTTTTCTTCCTCTCGCCCAAACCAAGCTGCTGTTTTCCCTAAAGCCTTGTTCCGAATCCGCAGATCCAAAGGTTCCCCAAAAGTTTTCTTACCACTCATGAAATCCAAATACACAGAAGTCCTCTTGTTCGGCAGGGTTTTCAGAGATCTCTGAGTCCTCTCCCCATCACTTCCAGAATCGAGCCCATCCTTCATTGCATCAATGGCTGGAGCAAAAGTCTCCAACAAAGAAACATGTTTTTCTGTATGTGCCTTACTGGTCACAGACTTAGCAGGCATATTGACTGGGGACTTAGCTCCCTTTCCATCCTGTAATGGTTTTGCCAGAAGTGGACTCTTCATGTTATTTACATCAGCCAACCAATTTTTATCATCATCTAGATCATTACATTTGGCACCTGATGATTCGGTACAAACCAGTCGCTGCTGCAAATTTAACAGTGACCTTTCTGCCTTCCTATGCTGCCTTGCCAGCTCAATCTTATCTGCACGAGGATCAGAAACTCTCTCATTCCAAACAGGTGTCCTGATATATGTGTGGGGATCTGGAAATGCAGGCAACCAATCCGGTATATGCTTAGAACTAGGTACCTCACCCATTTGCAAGAAACTAGGTATCATTCTAGGTTCCCTGATGACTGGATATCTTGGCACTGGTTGAGAAAACGGCATTTCCTCAGCAGTTTCTACATATGCTTTGATCTCTCTAATAACACCTGAAGAAGCCACACAGCCAGTACGAATATCAGACACACCTGAATAGCCTTGTGACATACCCAAATCTTCCAATCCCTGAACAACATCAAATACATTGCTCTCTGCCCGACCAGCTAAATTTGCAATAAATTTTGAGGTTCTACCTAGGTCAGAAATGTATCTAATTGCAATTTCAGCTAGCGAATCAAGAGCAGGCTTGGTGAATCCCTCAAAGCCAACGCTCTCACATACTTGAGCCACTGCAATTCTCGATAGCCCCAAGCCAAAATCCCCAGAACCAGATTGAACAGTAGAATTTTTCTTTTCATCTTTCTTGCCTTCCACTTCACCTCCATCGTTCATATTCAGATTCCAGTAACATCAAGGGCTATGTTTGACACACAATCTCCCACTCAAAATGACTTCTCCCTGAAATATGCTTGGTCAAATATTTCACCAAGCCAAACTGTAGAAAACACACACAATACACATTACCTACTGTGTACCAAATTTTTGTAGATCAATTAAAGAACACATATTCACCACTAAAGTAAATCGCAACATTGCAAACTAATAAAATTTAGAACGCCCTCTTGCATGTCAAAGACATCATCTACAATTGGATCTATAATAAATGGTTTTCAATTTGATTTTCAACATGCACCAACAAACAATACGTAAGAAATTCATCGTCCATCTGGTCAGTCTTCCTAGATTCTCTAAAATTCAATTAATTGATGACAAAATTTCCTTATTTCGGAGATTTTTTACGACCAATTTGAAAATTCAAAGGATCAATATTGGTAAATGATATAATCAAAGATGTTAAATCTTCAGAGTTTTTCCTTTTTAAGAAAATCATTCTTTTTTCATCCTAGATATGATACTTATGCAAAACAAAAACAAGAAAAAAAAAATGTCACCAATTCATGAAGATTCCAAAAGGGATTTTAATCAAAAAAGCAGCTGGAAGTAGGAGTAAAACAATAAGCTTATACTTTTACATAAACAGCAATGAAATCAATAAACATTCAATATAGTTAAAGATGAATACAAAATATAAAGCAATAAACACATCTCAGTGAAATTTGTTAATAAAACCAGCCTCATTTATAAATTCATTTCATACTAAAAAAAACAGGCATACATAGACGACGAGAAGGATGAAGAACCAAAATTGAACTAATCTGAACACCATTCTGTTCCCACAGATCATAGGCATCATCGTGCATATCATTGATACAGCAAAAATCACTTAGGAAACCATTTTAATTTAAATCAAAATTCACCCATTTTTTAATCACCATGAGCAAAAACAGTGTCTCCAAAGTCCAACATGAAAATCCCCCAGCAACTGACATGCACTACTCGCAACCGAAAGGATATGCCGAAGAAAGTTATACTGAAAAAGCAAATAGAAGACAATACGACAAACAAAACCTCGGAATTCCTAAAAGTTAAGGTTAGGCGTGCGAGGTACCTGTGGGCTGCTGACGTCGCAATTGAGAGGAGAATCGACGCAGACGGATACCGAGACGGTTGCGGGTCGGTGACGGAGAAGTCGCCGGCGTCGGAGCTAGATGGATCTTCAACAAAGGGACGACAACAGCGAGAGCTTGAGCGGGACAGAGTGAAGTCGGACTTGGAGTCTGGAATATGGAATTTGGAATGAAGATTTGGGGCGACGCACAATTTAACATCCACAAACAGAGTTGCATATATAGGCATGGAGAGTGGAGTCACATACAGATCTGAGGCGCTATTCCCGACCACAACTCTCCGCAACAAATTTCCCAGCAAACAAACAGGGGAATGAAAGTGAAAATTTCACCTTGTTTATTATACACACAGAACAAGCGAAGACACGGAGAGGCAAAAGGACGGAGGAAATTGCAGCGCGGCGGAGCTGAGCAGTGAAGGTGGTCCGAAGAGTGCACCGGATTCAGTCTAAATGCAATAAACCCTGTAGAAAGGCGAAAATCACCACCCACGGAATCAA
Source organism: Hygrophila difformis (assembly GCA_030278955.1). Taxonomy (NCBI): domain Eukaryota; kingdom Viridiplantae; phylum Streptophyta; class Magnoliopsida; order Lamiales; family Acanthaceae; genus Hygrophila; species Hygrophila difformis. The sequence continues at coordinate 2,773,914 of JAOANR010000003.1, forward strand.
CTGTCAAATGTGAAGAGGGTGTGTGTTGGACAAAATTGGGGATTTTGGGATGAAACCCTAATTGGAAACGGGAGCACAGCAGTCAGCACACAGGCCGAGCGGAGAAGGCACCAACAGTCCAAGACAATATATAGCCTCGTGAAAGCTTCCATCTTTCATTTTACAAAATTTCCTCTATTAAATAATGTCCCCGTAAGATTTTCCCGGTGTGATTTTAATTAATTTATTTAATACGCCTATTTTAAAATGAAAAATCATGGCATTAGAGCCTGTTTTGGAATGACTTTTTTCAAGTGTTTTTTGTTGTTGTTTCTGCCAAAAGCACTTTTGAAAAAAAAAAGAGTGTTTGTTTTGGCTTTTTAGAAAAAGCAAAAGCACCTCAAAAAGCTGCAAAAGGGCTTCTGGGAGAAGCAGCCCAGAGGTGCTTCTCCGAAAAGCAGAAGCCAAAAGCACCTAGTAATGTGTGCAGAGTCATAAATGCCCCTATTAATTTATTTTAATTACACTATAAATATATATTATTATATATAAATAGCATATCCTTTTTGGTAATTTAAACATTTCAAAAGCACTTTTCACTTTTACATATCCAAACACACTTTTGAAAAAAAGCTTTTTTTCAAACATTCCATCCAAACACAAAAGTTACCTGCTTCTGCTTTTGGCTTTCACTTCTGCTTCTGTTTTTTTTAAAAGTCAATCCAAACAGACCCTTAATCAGTCGCGTGAGTGGTGTGGGAGCTTAAGGAGAGTTTTTTTTTTTTTTTTTAATGAATAGCTTAAGGAGAGTTTTGAAATTCAACTCTATAAATTCTAATTTTATTTCATTTTTTTTATTGCAGTAGGAGTATTTCATTTTTTTTAAGACAGCAGTTTGATTTATATAAATAGAAGTAATAAAGTAAGGGGAAATGCGGGGACTATTTTATGATCTTGGATTGAGGGAAACGAAAAAGAAAATGGAATGCGCAGGAGACAAATTAATTAGTTTAATAACAAAATGGAAATGAAATGAAATAGGAAGATATGAAATTCTAAAACTTAATTAAACTTTTTCTGCTATAATTGATGTGGAAAGGGTGAAAAAGTTTTCCAAACAAAAATAAAGATACACGATTATTTCTCTAACTTCTCGTTTCTTTTTCCCATTTTCTTTCTTTCTCTCCTCTTAATAAGAAAATTAAAAAATAAATAAATAAATAAATAAACGTATTAGTTATTGGTTAAAAGAATTTTGCAATTTAAAAGTTTGAATTTAACTAAAAGTGTCCTTTAATCTATTTTTTAAAAATATTACACAATTTAGAAATTGTGTACTATTTTGTGTGAACGTAACCTAGTAGTAGTAGTTTATAGGTTGGGCTCGATTCCTCGCTCCGCCCTTATCCATCTTATTTATTCTTTGTAATTTGTGTGATATGAGCTCTCACCACATTTCATAGTCTGTATACGATGTATAGCAAAAAAATAAAAATAACTCAAAATTTCTCTACAAAAGTTTTGAATTTAACTATTAATGTTTAGATTTATTTCCAAATACGTAAAAAAGAAAAAAAAAAGTTTTTTTTTTAAAAAAATACTTTCTCTATTCCATTTGAAATATCTCAAAATTTTTGGACATGCAGTCCAACGTATTTATTTCGCTGTTAATATCTTAAAATATAGAAAAGTTAAAATTATGATGTAGTAAATATATATTCTAAAACTATGCGAAAAGACAAATTTAATTAACTATATGTTTTCTTATATGACTAAAACAAAAATTTATGTTAAATATGCATAATGAATAGCGTAAAAAAAATACAAATGGGAAATTACAATTGGAACGACGGAGAAATTTTTAGTAGATCTTCAAAGCCCAATATTAAAATCAGTAACCCAATCTAAGATACAGATACAAAGGCAAGACTTTTAACAACTGCCAGCACAAGAACCATAATTCAACCGTTCTGTGTGTCTGCTGATATGCTTTTCTTCTAACTCTTCAATTTTTAGTGGTGGAAGTCAGGACTTGACACTAATAAGTACTACTTCCTCCGTCTCACTCTTTTTGTTACAAATCATTTTTTGACACTATTCACTATACGAAGCCACTATCCCCTAATTCTTCAATTTATTTACATTCAATATAAATTTTTAAAAGACTTCGATGTAATATATTTCTAATTAGATGCCTTCATAAGATCTATCCAATGTGAACGGCCAGGAACACAATTATGGGAACAATTAATTCTTTATTCTCTCTTGATCCCATTAACAAATATCTTCGACATAATAAAAAAACCACACATAAATGGGACTGTCACTTGTATAAATCATTATCATATTCATGTATCACCACTACAATCAATCGAAGTACAAACCCTCCACTAAATTAAACTCAACACGCACGCGATTATTCAGTTCATAATGGATGAAATTAACCAACATATACAGGAATGTATCATTATCAGTGCTACACAGAAAAGTTAAAGCTACTGTCCGAATTCCCCCAAATTCGAAATCCTAATCTGTACACGACAGACACAACTGGGTCGATTAAGAACACGGCAGAGGAGAACCACTCTTTGTATTCTCACCAACTTCTATATTTCACTGCCAATTTTGAAGCCAGAGAAGGAAGGAGTTTTGGGGGATTCACCTGTTGATGATGCAGGGGGCTTTGATTTGTCCGGCTCAAGTAATGAGCAATTTTGCACTGTGTCTAGACTGTCTGCAAAAAGTCGGATTATACCACCAAGGCTATCGCTAAGGATTGGATCATTGTTGTGATCTCTACACGGGTTTATGCCCAAGTCTAGTGGTCCTAAAGAGTCAGGCTGTGCCATGGGAAATTGGAATTAGAGCATAAACAATAATAAACCATCATAAAGAATCTGAACAGTGGTTATCAGCTGGACTCTAATTGATGAAATAAATATGCAGCTATGCAGTAGTGGGAAGCTTACCCAATATATATTTGAGAGCACACTGAAATCTTTGTTGGAATTCTCTGGGAGATGATCAAAACTACGGTCATCAGGTATATCTATAGGACTACAACTGCTACTTGGTAAGTTTTCCTCAGCAGCCAACCCCTGGAGAATAAGACAATCATGTTACAATGTTAGTTATTACAATCCAGATAGAGTCGAAAGAACAATGGGGTTTCCAAGACAAACCGTGTTTTCAGGGTGCGGGTGCAATGCTGAAGGACCAGCTATACAAACTTGTTTGCCATGTTCAATGAAATTACTCATGGTTGTGTTCTGGTTTGCATCACAGAAAGCACTAGATTTCTGGAAAGCAAAGGCGTCACGTGTTTCTTCAGCATCCCATAAGGAAGACAAGTGTGATGAAGGGGCATGCTGTGAGAGCATTTTGTTTTGATGTTTGGAAATGTGGGCAACAATTGCAGCATCAAAAGAGTCACAAGTAAATGGTATCTGCTCAAGACAGTTTGAATCCAGCGGCGAAGAAAACTCGGTGCAGCGATCTTCCATGTCAGGTGTTGACTCAGAAAGCAGATCTCCCATACTGATGTTGGTGAGATTATCAGCCCACTCTTGGGTCATCAATGCCACGTCCTAAAAAGGATAAAGCTTTCAGAATCATGAATTCCAGAATAAGCTTCTACAAGTAATAGTAATTTAGAATGGTCTTCTCCAAGATCTGAGCAACAATCTGAAATTTCTTCCGACAAAATCCCCAAATATATAAGGCTTTCTACATACAGAAACAAAAAGCAATATAACACTCAAGCAGTTTCTACAAGCAATATAGCAGCAAACAAACAATTCGACCTTGCAACACAGCATTAATTAATTGAATATAAACAAACTAAAAAATTTCTTAAGAATCAAGAGAAGTCAAAGATATACCGTCTTTTCAACTTTTTGTGTAACTGATAAATCTCTAACATCTTCCCCAGGTGATGATGTACCATGAAATGCAGAAGTATTGACACTGGGAACAGAAACGCCAAGCTCAACAATCATCATAGAAGTCAATGCAGAAGCAGGAGTCATAGTGATGTTAGTATCTGTGGCCACAGAACAGTCATTATGAGGTCCCTGCTGATTCTCAATTTCAGTATTATGCCCTTCTGCTGAGGTGATGTTCAAATCATGCTTGGAAACACTGGTGTCAGATAATACTCGAGCAGTTGCAGATTCAACATCAGATTTTGAAAACCACCCATATCTGAAGATAAGAAAATAGAAATGAAAATCTGTCAAATTACATCCATCTTGGTAACATGTCTTAAAATGGAACGGATGAGATATAACCTTAGGCGGAAAATTGTAGGGCTTCCAATTAAATAGTAAACATCCGCTGCACAAAGCGGAGAGTCCTTAGCCCACTTCTGATACCCTACCAGATTTTCCTTCTTTGCCCAATAAGGAAAAAGCATTAATTCATCCGTCAAACAGGTTGAGTTTCTCCATTTGCGATTCAGGTGTTCCAATATTGATGATATTCTCTTTCGCGTACTCAAAGTAAGTTCCAGGTAAGGATTATGATGATCCTGCAAAGATAAAGAAGGGCAGTCTGTCTTACTTATCCTCATTTTCAGCTACAAAACCACTTGAACAGGGAAAAGTTTCCATAGCACTTAAGAGTTCCTTGAAACCTACCATTTCCAATGCTTTTCGAGTGCAATCATCAATTGGAAACAGCTGAAGTTTAAGTTTTGTGGAGCTATTATTCTGGTTAAACATGCTCTGTGGAGACATTTGCAAAGAATGTGTCTCATTGCCATTAAGATTATTATCATCATGACCTGAAAACATGGTGTCAATTGCCTATTGATACAATGACAATTCTTCTTCTTACTGATAGAAATTAAATCCTGACTTAATAATAATAATAATTTTCAAAAAGATAAAATCACCAGGAGGTTCTTGAACGTTCTCTTTGTCTGTCTTCGCTCTTTCCAAATGCGCGGCAGCATCAGCAACTAATGAAACCCCAGCAATGGCAGCCTTCTCCCATCTTTTATATGCAGCTGCTGATGCAAGGCCTACAACCATATTTGATGACCACCACAATTAACACTGAAGTGACCAAAATTGATGATTTTGATGAAAGCTATATTTGAGGCATCAGGCTTTGAAAACATCACCTTAGTAAACAAAACTCCTTTGAATGAAAGAAAGAAAAGAGTTCAAGCACATATAATTTTCCTATGAGAAAAGAGTGGCTACTCCAAAATGCACTGATCAATGATTCTAGAAATTCAAGTTAGATCTTACTCTATACACGACAGTATTGTATCTTCCAGTATTTTAAGAAGAAGAGCACAAGCACTTAAACTATTTGCATACAACTCAACATTTATTATCACCTGCTTTCCTCCTAGTTTTCACCATTTTGACAGAAGCTGGGTCTATTTTGCAGTTGGTACGATTTGTCCCTACATGTACATTGCGTTTGAACATAGCTCCTTTGCCAGTTCCATGTTTTTGAATGTTTTGGCTGTCAACAAGAACCATTTTTAACGAATGGTTGTCAAGATTTGCTGGTCTAACCAGATTTGAGGTAGGAATATTAGGCATAGATGCATTATTTTCTCCTGTAGAAAGCCGTTTCTTGATATTCTTTCTCCGATCTTTCAAAAGTTGGTTCTCCTAGATGACAAAGAAAAAATCAGGTCAAGACTATCTCAAAGTTAATATCATTTCAAGGGTAAGAGTCAATGAATCTTTCACTGACCAGAGTCTCTAGAAATATCTTAAATCTTCGAGGTTTCAAGTGAAGCTTAGAGGCTTTACAGCTATACTTTTCCAAAAGTGACCACCTGAAAAGTTGAAAATAGAAAAGGTTTCCATAAGGGATAAAGCAGTGAATGCAACAAAAAGAGAAGTTAAATGAAATTTTAAGGTCTGACCTAAAATTGCAATTATCAGGGTAGAGTGATTAGGAGAGAAAATTAGAGCATGCTAATGAAAAAAGAAAAATATGGATGAAAGCACATGTGTAATAAGCTGGACATGAATATCCATTAGGTAATGGATTTTGTTCCAAACTTAATAAGCCAAATTTCTAGCAGCACTTCCTATGTGAAATCATCACTTACGCAGTATATTTTGTTCATACATAACAACCAGACATTCATTCTGTAGATCATTCACATAGAGAAATAACAGATCTTGCAAACAGCTATCTAAAATTCCTGCAAGCCCAACTTTCCACCATTTATAACAATAAAAGTCTATTGGAATTGGCTCTGTATCAATAGAATCTCATTATCCATTTTCAAAACATAAAAAATTGGTGTGGTATATTCATACCATACAATATGACCAGTAAGAAGAGAAATGGTATAGAAAACTATAGTTAAACACAACTTAAAATAGTACTCCGACTTAATTAAGAAAATAGTACTCCGACTTAATTAAGAAAATAACACTCCAACGTAATTAAGAAAATAGTACAGTACTATATTATTAAAGTGACAGCAAATTGATTAAGTGCCAACATAGAAACACACACAGGAACAACTACACCATTTTGGAAACCTGTTGCAACTTAAAACATAGAAGTCCTAATTCCTAAATGAATCTGTAAGAGATCATTTTTACCATCGTAACATTGCAGCATTAGTGTCTTTTGAGTTTTTGGCATCAAGACAAAGGTCTGGACCCAGCAATTTGTTCATTCTCCTCACGAGCCGATAGTAATAATGTCTAACCTAAATTCCAAATAAGAAAATAAGAAGAAATATAAGAATCTATCACAGAAAGAATAGAGTGAGAAATCCACAAGTATTTCAGGAAAAGTTACCTGATCTTTGTTCTTGCTCTGGACACGGGAAGTTATTTTCTCAAAATTCTGCAGAAATAAAGGATTGCATTGTCAATGCATTGTCAGGAGATCGCAACTGCAGAAATCATGTTTCTTCATTAATGAATGCCCGTAAAAGAGTAAAAGATAATTTGCCTTGCCAACTTGCCGCAACGCGACAAAAAAGCTCTCTTCTTCTTGACGGGTCCAAGCTGCCCACTGCCTTGTTTGTTTTTTAACTGAATAGAGATAAGCAAGCTAATAATTATAACTCTTCACAGATATCGCTCAACTAACAAAGTAAAATAATACCAGGCATTTGTGGAGAAGCATGTTCTTGTGAGGAGGACGGAACACTAGAATCTCCATCCTTATTTCCAAGACTCCCAGGGCCTAGGCATAGATCGCAATCTAATGAAATCTGGGACACCATTTCTAGTTTTTAATCATCATTAAGCAGCTCTAATAGTGAATCACCTATCAGAAAAACAAAAGAGTATATAATTTAATGCCAAACCTACATACATCATATGATGATACATGCATAAGTAATGATGCCAAACAAAAATCATTGAATCCAATGAAAAATGAACCAGCAAAATCTAAGTAATGGTGCCAAACAAATCATCGAATCCAATGGGAAATGAACCAGCAAAATCTCAACAAAACAACAAAGATTTACTCAATCACTCAAGTTCTACATCTTAAACTACAGCCTATCAGAGCATATATACCAAAATTTTCATTTAGAGCAAAATAGACAGAAGATTTATGTATCCTGGTGAGCAAAATCAATTATATACCCAAATCAAGTACCACGAAACTAGCACAACACATCACCAAAGAAGCAAAATGAAACAAAATCAAGATGGGCAACCTGCATGTAGGGTTCCCACATTAAACTCCATAGAATCAAACAACAGATACAATTTCAGCAGAAGAATTCACATGCCAAAACATAAAATACCATCCAATTCGGGCTTCATTCCAACCCAGTGCAACACCCCACCGAAACCCTACTCACCAATTGAACTCTCAAGCATATGCAGTCCTTAGATTACCGAATCAACACGAAACCCTAAGATCTAATGCCCGAAAAAAGGTCATATCTCAAAGCAAAAACATCAAATAATGCCATCTCGAACAGGAATAGGATGCACATGACGACTGAAAACACGCAATAATTAAAAAATAGCAATTCCCATACCAGCATAACAAGATTCAATTAGGGGAAAACCGATTGAACACCAAAAAGGGCTAACAAAAGGTTGAGACAAAAAATAAATCAAATAATCAGTGAATTGACGACAGATTAATGTCTTCAACTGCAGTCAAAATATAATTCAAATATGAAAATTAAATTGGTAGAACAAAAATAAAAAGGCAAAATAAAGAAGGAATGGAATAAATTTAGGTTGCGTACCACTTGGTTGCCTTGTTTTTTTTTTTTTTTTTTTGCCTTTTTTTGGTTGATAAATGACAACAAAGGGTTTCTTACGAACCAATTTATAGTATTAAATTTTTATAAAATGAATTATTATTATTATTATTATTATTATTATTATTATTATTATTATTATTATTATTATTATTATTATTCCCTCCGTTTTTTAAAAATTAAAACGGACCTACAGTGCACACAGTCCAATGTACATTTTAAATCATTAATAATTCGAGTTCGGTATTAGTAAAAATTCTAAGAGTTCGATATTTAAAAACTACTCGACGAGACGAATCTAACAAGATCTCACTTGTCTATATTTTAACTAGTATAATTATGATAAAATTTTAAGTTAAAATACGTGTGTGAATAATATTCAATTTCCAAACATTTCATATATTAAAAAACGGAGGGAGTATAATAGTAGTATGGAAAATAGAGTATGAGGTTGACAGTTTAAATAAAGAATTGATTTGTATATGCAAAAATCTATTTTGGAGAGTCAACTCCACCACGATAGATTAGTCTTAAATAAAATCAGTAGATGGGTTGGGAATTTATCATAGAATGATAAGTCCCCGGACTCTATAGGTTGGGATTCGATGCTTGCTTACCTATCAAAAAACAAAAATAGAGGATGAAGGTTTGATTCAGTGATCCAATCCTTCAACATTAAACTTTATGTTGGTGTTCGTACTAAACAAAATAAATAATAATACACCACCGTCTCTATCAATTTTGTACCATTTGACGGCTTACCACTTAACACTTATTCATGTTAGAGCATGTGTATTGCAAATATTCCATCCGTCCCATTAAACGTGTTTTGTTTGACTTTTTTACATTATTCATTGTTCAGTTTTGACTCAATTTTATTGTAATTATATATTTGGTAAAAAATAGTCAAGTTGTGTCCTGTTAGAATCGCATGATAATGTAGTTTTAGAATATATATATATTACATAATTTTTCATTGCACATATTTTGAGATATTAATGTTTGAAAAAAGTGCATTGGATTGTGTGCAAAAGTCAAACAAGATAAGTTAAAAGGGACGGAGGGAGTATATAATACAGTTGAATTAGATTTGTCTAATCTAATAGTAATTTTAAATTATAAGTAGTATATTTTATTCTTTACTTGAACACGTGGTAAAATATTATACATTAAATAATTATATTGAATTGTCAAGAGAGTTCCAAGTTTGTTGAGGGAAGGAAACACTATATTGCTGACTGCCTTGCAAAATTGAGAGTGGATAGTGAATTTTTCTTTATGACATCAGTTTTTCCTCCGGATGTTGTCATTCCTTCTCTCACTGTAGATGCCGCCAGGACATGGTTCCCTAAATTTTGATTGATTGTTTTCCTTATTTTTCCGCCCTCACTTTTTTCTAGGCTTTTTATAGGCCGTACGGGTTAACACTCATATGTGACAAAGGCGTGTGGGAGCCCAAATCAGACAAATAATTCCTACATCTTTTTTAAAAAGTATTAGACTTTACTTTTGATTAGTGTTCATTACTCAATTTTAATCTAACATTTTTATCACAATTGTATAAGAAAAAACATACTACTAGTCAAGTAAGACATTGTTATATTGTCTTTCTCACCTAGATTCATAATATCAATTTATTTATAATTTTTATTTTACACAAGTTTGAGTTATTAATCGATATAAATTGTGCATTTGATTATGTAAAATGTGAATTTGTAGCGAAAAAAAAAAGAGGTAATACTTTAAAAAATGTATGAATATATTTTAAGAGGATTGACAACCTAATAAGTATTAGGCAATTACTTTTGTTTTTTTTTTAAATTAGGATTGTGCATGATCCAACCCATTGAGAACAAGTAGAAATTCAACAAAATAAATATCCTCAAGTCCAATAACACTAGAACATGGTAGAGATTTTATTGACTTTAAAAATCAAACCCTCGGATAAAAATGAGTAAATAAAAACGAAAAGAATACGCAAGACTGTAATGTGTGGTTGAAATATTGAATCAAACATCCATATATCCAAGAACGCAATGACAGTGCTCAATCTTAGGCAAAGCTGAAAGGTAACTAACTACTAATAAGGTAACTATCTAATCTTTTTTTTTTGGATGACAAGTGAGGCACTAAAGCGTCGGCAAACAAAGAACAAAGCAAAAAGAAGGGGAGGCGAAGAAGAGAGAGAAAATCAGAGACGCGGGAAACAAACACCGGCCATGTCGGCTGATAACATCGCAATGATCTCATCCGGAAGGAAAGCCCAAGTCGTAAAAAACTCTTCGGACTGAGCACCTCATTTAGCAAGAACGTATGCAACAGCAGTACTATCTAATTGAAGAGTAAAATTGCGAGAAATGTCAAAAACATAAAAGAAATGAGTAAAATAAATTGGAATTAAGAGGTCTTGTATGACCCAAAACTTTCTTATGGTTGTTTTCAATTTGTAGTCGTTTATACCAAAATCATCACATGGATTTAATTCTCCAATTTCACACCATTTGAAGCCAAAGATTCGACTAAAATAATCCATCAATCCTTCCATTATTGGCAGAGATGGTCCCAACATTGTGTAATGAAAAGAGTTTGGATAGAATGCACATTCGAGAGGTGTTAATCCACTCAGGTGTGTGTGATGGGTGTTAATCAGGTGTGTTGGGTATTTAGTGAGATTTGGACAGTATAAAAATACTCAACACATACAAAGTACTCGTCCAGCACATACAATTCAAACCAATAGAATAATGGTACACAGAACATACATTACTAATAATAAATGGAGTAAAAAAACAATCCAATAATGTTACACAATAGAATAATAACAATATCATTATTAACAAGTTTCTCAAGAAATGAATACAAGAAGCATGTCCCAATCTAGCAAAGCAAAGAACATGAATGGAAATAAATACTATGCAAGAATTGACTGAAAATTTTAAAAATAACCTCTAAAGAAAGGAAAAAGTGAGTATAATGGTACACAGAACATACATTACAAATTGTGATCCATAGCTTCAGTTCACGTCTTTAAGTTTCCTTATCAATGTGTCCAAAGATTTCTTCTTAGGATTATTCTGCTTGGCTCCTCTCGTTCCGAACGAACCGAACAAGCTTTCGGATTGATCCCTAAGTTTCTCAGAAATTGCGACAACTTTCCTATAATCAAGTGCATTATAACTCCTCTCTCGGATAACGGGGTTCAAGTAGCTCTCAGGATGGTTGCTCAGTAGCAAGTTCACCATTTGCCTCGACTCAATAAGTGCAGATTTCAACTCACTCGCCTCTGCCTCCGACAGAAGAGGCGTCTGGCCTTCTGCAAATGACTCCAACAATCTAAGATCAATGTCGATCCCTGTAATAGCATGGATGGTGAACCTCTTGACCGACTCCCCAAGTAGAGCCCCAATGATCTTCTTCGATATATGAGAAAGAACATCATGAAGGACGCGCTTCAGCACCTGAGCCGGCAAGATTTGTTGAGCAGTCGAGACTAGTGTTTCCAAGAACATGAATACCTCATTGGCGTATTCATTCTCTCCCTGAGGAGCTTCGTCAGCCACCCAATTAACATTCTCAATCAACGCCACACAGCCATCGACCCTCTGCTTCAGCAACCCTGCAAGCTTCTCCTCAGCTGCATCGCGGGCTTTTGTAAGAGGGAACTGTCGCCTGCTCCTCTCTGCTAATCTTAAAGGAATGCCCGAGAGCTGAGCAGCGTGGCGAAAGAAGAAGTCGCAGGCACGCTCAAACACCGCCATATTTGCAGCCATCTGCATAGCCTGAGTATACCCACTGATTGAACTATTGATAACTTTCAACAGAGACTCATCCAACACCTCAACCAACAGCCTGTCCAAGTATTTCTTAACCACATCATAAAACTCAAGCTGCCCGCCATACGACATGAAACTCACGGTATCAGCAATAAATGAACGCACGATTCTACAGCAATCGGGCACAGTGGCTGAAAACGGCGCTATATATGGGAATGCAGGCATGATATTCGACGTTTGTAATTGAAACGAAAGCACGTTCATGGAATATTCATACTCTTTCTTCATATACATTTGGTCCAACTTATCCGCAGCCAGAGCCTCAGCAATCTGCTTACGACAATCAGACAACAGCAACTCATGATACTTATCCCTGTGCTTGCTCAGCACATCAAGCAGAGCATCAATTGGATACCCAAATCGGCGCAATGTGACAACCAGCAAACTGACATAATCCTTAATCAGCAACAAATGACTTGCTGTTTGCATCCTTGAGAATTGATCTTCCAACACTGAACACATCTTGTTCACTGCAGTATCCCATAAATTCTCCACTTCCATCTTTGATATCAACCCTCCCCCTGTCCTCAGAATTCGATCCTCAACTATGAAAAAACCAGCTATTTGTGCAAAGAATGTCTGGTGGGACTCGAGGAAAGGTGTCATTGATGAAACCTGGAAATCAGATGTCAACTGCAGCTTCCTATTCTCAAAATAATACTTCTTGAACCCATCACCGAGCCCTAGGGTTTGGCTTACATGATATGCCTTGTATAAGGGCGTCAAATCAAACCCTAAAATCCCATTACCTGAGGTACTTGCATCGACAATTCCATCAATTTCGTCATCGCCTTCTTCTTCTAGGGCATAGACGCAATCCCTCAAGCTAAGGCGACTCTGCTCTTCGGCTTGCCGCTGCTTGATTCTCAGGTCTTCCTCCCTCTGGCGTGCGGCGGAGGCTTGTCCAATCGCCAGTTGCCCCAAATTTCGGCTCACGGTACGGATCTCCACAAGCCAATCGCCGAATTCCTTATTCACCTGTCTCTCTATGTGTGCCCTAATGGCAAGGATCTGCTTCTCCAGCATTCTTCTTAAAGTGGACGAGGGCGTGGCTTGTTGGAAAGCCGCCTCTAGTGAGTCCAAACATCGCAAGGCCATATAGAAATTGTTGTTGGTGAGTTGCGAATTGGCGCGCGAGCAAAGCTCCATGAGGTGAACGCACGCGGTGAGGGAATTAATGGCGAGTGTTATGTTGGAGCAAACGTTTCTGGCCTCGATGAAGGAATCAAGCGAGGTGAGGAGCGGAACGGCGACGGTTTGGAGTTGGGAATTGGAGTTGGAAAGCGCAGATTTAAGCGAATCAACGTCAGAGAGCAGGGATCGGAGGTCGTCGACCGCCGTAATAAAATCCTGGTAGTGAGCGCGGCACACATCCTCGATCTCCGACTCCTTGGATTTGGAAAATTGCTTGAGTTGTTGGAGCAGCGTCTCGGGTTTGCCGGAGGCGAAGACCTTCCGTACGTAAGGAGCGAGGTCCTCGCCGTTGCAGATGGCGGCGGAAAGGAGGAGCTGGTCCTGCTTGTCAGCGGAGTCGCCGTTCTCCGTGGCCGACACGTTTTTCCGGCGAATCTTCGTGGTGGAGTTCATGGTGTCTGATTTTCTGAACAATAATGAGCGCCGGCGTTGACGCTGAGTTGTCCCAGCGAATTGGGTGTGGTTTGCTGAAATGGGAGCTGGTAATTATCTAATGGAAAAAAGGACAAATATGTCCATTATCTTTTCAAAAAATTCAAATCAGTCATTTTTCTATTTTATTACCAAAACAGTCCTCTACAAATGCTAATTATGTCCAAATCAGTCCTTTTTTCACTAATTATATTCTAATTGCTGACGTGGCAAGGGTTTTAATTTAAATCTGACAGGTGGGCATAATATTAGTCATTTTTCTTTTATCTTTTGCCAATTCAGTCATAAACTTTTGTTTTATTCTATTTAGTCCTCTACCCAAATCGGTCATTTTTATATTAATTGGCCTCCAACCTTTCAAATTATTTCATTTTAGGCCCAGAACCTTAAATTTTTTATTATTACCAATTCATTTATCAAATAAATGCCCAACATACTTCCATAAATAAAATTAAACACCAAACCTCATACATTGGGTTTGCCTGCTTTGTTATCGGGTCTTTCAAGTACCGGAATTTTACGGATTCTCTCTAACCACCAGACAGCAACCGATGGTTCATTGGTTTTGGTTTCCTTCAGCAACAATCAACATAATCTTACTTTGCGTCCTACCTTAGGATGTAGCAATGTTTGAGTAAATGATTTAATTTGAATTTTTGGAAGGTTATGGATACAGGAAGCCTTGGTTTTATTGAAAAAAATATTAAAAAATATTATTAAAAATATTAAAAAATAGCCTGAATTTTATTGTTCACAAAGTATGATTGTGCTGATTGTTTCTGAAGGAAACCAGAACTAATGAACCATCGGTTACGGTTGGGTGGTTAGAGAGGGTCCGTAAAATCCGGAACTTCGAAGACCCGGTAACAAGGCGGTCAAACCCAATGTATGAGGTTTGATATTTAATTTTATTTACGGAAGTATGTTGGGCATTTATTTGATAAATGGATTAGTAACAATAAAAAATTTAAGGTTCTGGACCCAAAATAAAATAATTTGAAAGGTTGGAGGCTAATTAATATAAAAATGAGTGATTGTGGTAGATGATAAATAGAACAAAACAAAAGTTTAGGACTGAATTGGCAAAAGATAAAAGAAAAATGACTAATATTATGCACACGTGTATGAAAAATAAGAACGCCATCAAGACAGAATTTCGGTATACCGAAACCGAACTTTACGGTATGAAAAATTTCATACCGTTGCCGTACCGAACCTTTCGGTATACCGAATTTCGGTATACCGAAAGTGTCGGTATGAAATATTTCCATTCCGTTGCCATACCGATATTTCGGTAAGTTCGGTATATACCGTTATACCGAACATTCGGTATATACCGATATACCGGTATCGTGGTATATACCGACATACCGAACATTTATTACATACCGACATACCGGTATTGCAGTATATACCAACATACCGAACTTTAGCTACATACCAGCATACCGGTATTACGGTATATAGGTATCACGGTATATACCGAAGTTCGGTACGGTAACGGTATACCGCGGTATCAAAAAATTTATACCGTTACCGTACCGAAATCTTACGGTACGGTACGGTATGATACCGTACCGAAAATTACGGTATACCGAAAATTTCGGCATTCTCGGTATTTTTTCGATACGATATGTGCGGTATGCGGTATATTCGGTATTTTTCCCCAGCCCTATGTGTAGTATTATTGTATTATTGTTATTATTTGTAGAAGTAATTATTTATGTAGAAGTATTATTAATTTTTTATTATTAGTGTGTTCTTAAAATATTTATAAGTTTTTTCTCGCATATAAATAGTTTTAGATAACAACTTCCACAAGTGCATAAATTCATGTCTTCAAATCTTATGATTACATCCGAACATATATAAAAGAATTTTAACTTAATTTTAAAATAGGCTTAACCAAACTTTTAAAATGTTTGAAGACCGGTCTTTTTAAATAAAGAGGCCAGGCTCGAGCCTTAAAAATTCGACGCAGGCCTAGGCCGTTCAAGTCAAGAGCTAACCCTGCCTAACATATTTCCACCCCTAGTGTGAACGGTTAACATTTTTAAAAATCGGGGAGTATATACCAAGTAAAACAATATGCAAATAAAAAAGTGTAGAAAGTAATCTGGTTTCGGGCTTTCGGCAGTTCAGCTTATCAAAAAAAAATGTGTAGAAAGTAATTTCATTAAAATATTTAAAATTAATTTAATTCTAATTAACTAATTAATTTCATCCTGGAATTCAAAGTGAACACATGGACATGTGGTAAAAGTGAAGTGTTTGGAGTTGGAGACGAGTGCATGCAAATATTATCATTAAATTTACAGAAGCAAAACGTATACTGTATAGATGGAAGGAAATGATGGGAAATAAATTAAAACAGGACTCTTGTAGAGTTGTAGTACAACTATTCAGTATTCACCAATCACCAGGACCGGAGGTCGCTCGCACGAACCGCCATAGCAGCAGCCTCACTCAACGAGGGCATAACAGAGAATAAAGCGTGTAAACGACGTCGGAGCAGAGAACGAAGAGCAGGAGCAGGAAGACGAACACGGCGGTGAATCGGAACACCACCATAAACACGACGGAGATGATGACGACGTACAAGAAGAAAAAGCTTGGGGAATCGTCCGCGGCTGAGGTCGCCATTTTATAATTGCTTCAGGATCGATCGGCCGGCTCCGGTTGAAGCATAAGCATACCTTCTGAATGGGCGGTGTTTAGAGGCTTTTAAATCACTGCCAGCCAGCCAGCCGTCGCGATCGGTGGGGGAATATTGTTCGGAGGCGGTGGGCTTTGGATTTGGGGGAATAATAATAATAATAATGGGAGAAAGTTGAGAATCTGTGGACCGCCACAGGGATTCCATGGATCTTGAGGTGGATCTGATAAGGTGAGAATGAGATCGATCATCTTTGAGATCCCGGGACTTCCAACTCTGGAGGAGTAAGGTGGGTTTTGGGGGGCCATGACTCCATGGATCTCGTAATTTGAAGAAGAATACTGGAGGAAGTTACCAGAAATGGGCCTGAGATTTGTTATTGGGCCATGACTCTATGTTGGACTACCTTTTTAGCCCAAAATAAATGGGTTGTCGGCAAAGTATGAAACCCAAATTCTCATCTTCAAACTGGCCCATGAATTTGGATAAACGGCATGAGTTTTATAGGGCAAAGAACACAGAGCACCATCTTATCTTAGTTGAAGTACTCACTCGCGAAGATTGAACCCTTTCTTTTGGGCACGGTAATTTAGATGGTGGAGTTTAGTAATTAAAGTAGTGTGAGTATTTGTGTTTAAGATTCTAATGAATTTTGATATTGTTTATTGTTTAACTTTGACTTAATATTATCGTAATGATGTAATTAGAGAAAAATATTCAACTGTGGTCTTGTTAGAATCGTCTAATCGTGTAGTTTTAGAATATATATTTTATACAATTTTTATTTGTATCAATTTTGTAATATTAAGAATTAAAGAAATATAAGGTATTTTGTGTAGAAAAGTAAAAATGCATTGGAATTTGTGCAGAATATTAAAAGTAAGTATTTTTAATGTGATTTGATAATAATTAAGTTTATAATCAAACTTATATTAATTTAATTTTTCTAAAAAGAGAAAGGGATCAAACTTCGTGGGACACCCCAAAAAGAAATAGGGTTCAAACTTCGTGGGAGTACTATAAAAGTTGCCACAAATTATTCATAAATCACAGTATTATAATATTCATTTGTCCATACTATACCCAAATTGCCCTTAATTAATAGGCTGATACAAAATTTTATCCTTATGAATAACATTATCTGTTCCACTACTTTATTATATACTATATGACAGAATTTTATTTGCCTTATAAATATTATTGCTAATATTTTATTATTTTTTTTTGGTATCGTAATCCAAATTATGGTGGTCAGTACAGCAAAAAAAAAATAAAAATAAAAATAAAATAAAATTATGATGGTCATACTCAAACTTATTAGTCTGGTCATGAGGTCATCATTCAAACCAATTCACACTCACGGGGTCACCTCTATTTTTGTCAATATATGTGTAGTACTTCTATTTGTTAATTACCGAAATACAACATTGATGCGCCAATAATTATTTCTAAATCATAAATTTAATTAATTTATTTATTTATTTATATTTTTTTTGTATGTCCTCCCTGCAAAATACATTATCCTTGTCTATGTAAAACAATCTGTTTACACATAGAGTACGATTATATTTATATATACACTGTTGGCCCATATTTCTCATTAGATACTGTACACTCCATCCATATTTTAAAAATGTTAACGTTACTTATTTTCACGCAATTCAATATATATTTTCTAAGAGTAATATTTTAAATTTTATAAAATAAAAAATTATAAAATTTTAATATTATAAAACTACGTGATTATACGAATCTAATAAGATCTCACTTGACTATGTTTTATCTTATATAACTGTGTTAAAAAGTCGAATCAAAATTACTCAATAAATAGTGTTTACTATGCAAACGTTAATATTTTAAAAATCCGGAGGAAGTATATGCCTTTATGCCTTTTAATTTTTAATTCTTTTTCATTTTATAAGGATCACCACGTTATGTGTTTATCTTCAAATATTTTAATTTTATCGTTACAAATTTCATTTTTTTTCCTTCTATACATACTATAGCTAGATACAGTATTATATAATCTCATTATTAATCATCATTACAAAGATAAAGGATAAACTTATCATACCTAGTATAATTATGTTTTATCTTTTACATGTACAATATTTAACTCCTAGATTCATTATATATTTCGGGCTTTGCACAACTGTACCGTAGAATTGATCATGAAAATTAAACTACGACTAATTGGAAAAAAATGCCAAAATGGTGCTATAACTTTGTCTAATTTACAATTTGGTGCCATAAGTTTGGAGTTTTTTTAATTTGGTGTCATAACTTTGCTAATTGCCTTCAAAATGGTCCCATCGTTCCTTAATAACCCAAATTTGCTGATATGGCACAAAATTAGTATAAATAATTAATTTAATTGTGCTATGTAGATGTCATGTAGGTATTGACTGAGTTTGACTTACAAATGTGGATACTTTCTAATCCATTTACTACGTACTTGTAGAGTGGAAAGGAGACCATTAAATTAGAAATATAGGCAGAAAATGACCACATGTGTAGGTCAAATCCAGTTAATGACTACGTGATACCTACATGTTACAATTAAATTAATTATTTTCACTAATCTCGTGCAATTTCAGCAAATTAGGGTAAGACCCGATGAGATCATTTTGGAGACCATTAGCAAAATTATGGCACCAAATTAGAAAACTCCAAACTTATGGCACAAAATTGGAAAATACGCTTAGTTGCGGCACCATTTTTGCATTTTTCCCACGACTAATTCATTGCTTTATTTCATTATATATAACGTGTTGTTAATTCGAAATAAGTGTGTTGGTCCACTTGTATTCATTAAATTTTTTTTTTTGGTTAAAATAAAATATAATTAATGTATAGCAAAGTCTTGAGCTTTAATGAATGAAGATGTTAAATTGATGTGAATGGAATATAGGACTATATATATTGGATTTGATTTGCTTTAAATCCCATTATTACATTGTATTTCAACTTGAGAATGATGAAAAGTCGAAATTGGATATTGAGTTGCTTGTTTCTGTATTCTTCTCTCTCTCTCTCTCTCTCTCTCCTTTTTTTTTTCTTCTTTTTTTTTTTTTTTTTTTTTTTTTTTTTTTTTTTTTTACTTTCACTAATTCACTGTTGTTTGCCATATGCACTTCACATCAATTTTGGTGAATGTGGAAAAATGTTCCAACACTATTTGCCTCCAATTATGATTTTTTCTAACAAAATTTATTTTTGACTTCTGTTTAAAATACAAATTTTATTTTTAAATAAAATTATTGTTAAAAAAATAGAACTACATACATAAGTCATAAAATGTATTTTCATATATACTTTCATATAAATATTATTACTTGTTTGGATAGATTTAAAGTTACTTGTTAAAAATTTTTATTTCTGGAAATAGATAAAAAGAAAAACAATTTAAAAAGGTCTCTTCAAACAGGGATGAATAGGTTTTGCCAAAGTGGGCTGAAAGAATATTTTCAAACAAACATTGAAAAATACTCCTCCGTCCCATCAAATTTGTTTGATTTGATTTTTTGACACTGTTCATTGTTCAACTTTGACTCAAATTTATTGCAAAATATATTTGGACAAAAGTAGTCGAGTTTGGTCTTGTTAGATTCGTCTAATCATATAGTTTTAAAATATATATTTTGCATAACTTTTAGTTGTATATATTATGAGACATTAACGATTAAAAAGATGAATTGGATTATGTGCAGAAGTCAAACAAGACAAGTTAGTTGGGACAGAGGGAGCAATATTTACTATATATACATAAATTTAATTAACAAAGTGTTTTACTGGATCCAATCCATGAATAGCACGTTGATAGATGAAGCAGAGGCTACTTCTTTTGGCACATGCTGTTGGCTAATTTGGAAGAACAGATGCAACGAACTTCATGGCAATGATGCCATAGCATGGGAGAACCTCCACTGGCATGTTAAGAGGAATTCTGTCGAATACCTTGCGGGCAGGACTGAACTGTCTCGCTTGGGGGCTCGGAATTGGTTCAATCGCAAGGTTGTTTGGAGCAAACCCCCTCCTGGCTGGTATAAGGCGAACAGTGATGGCTCTTCGTCCAGCCATTCTTGCAGAGTAGGTGGTTTACTTCGAGATTCAAATGGTTTTTGGGTTGGGGGAATTCATTCCCAAGGAGGTCATATGCTTGCTGCTTTTGCAGAAGCGTGGGGAATTGCCCTTTGCCTGCAGCTAGCCTGGGATTTGGGGATTCGAAAGCTTATAGTGGAAGCGGACAACCAAGAAATCATCGATCTCATCAACTCTGGTGGTGTCTCGGTTGGTCCTCAAGTTCGAGTTTTGGCGCAGATCAAGGAGATGCAAGACTGGGATTGGCAACTTGTTTTTAGTTATATTTCTAGAGAATGTAACCGGTCCGCAGATGCTCTTTTGAGAAGAAGCAGGCCTCCCTTTGGGGTTGAACATTTAGTGAGGCCTCCGGATTACATGTTGGATTATCTTGTAAGAGATTTGGCTGGCTCTTGTAATGTTCAACAATTGCTCCATTAATATGGAATAAAATGGCTTCGACCCCCTTTCTTCCGGAAAAAAAAAAATTAACAAAGTGTTTGTGCACATAGTATTTTTTAATTAATTTAAGCTTGCATTATTTTAAACAATCGCATTTAATGAACAAACATTTCATCAACATCTGGCTTTGGCTTTATCAATTCAACCTATTAGCCGCATGGGATTCCCTTCACAATCTATCACAATATTATTATTTAAAATTAAAATATATAATGCATAATTAATACCCAAAAAAATACCCCATAAAAAAAAAAACAAACAAACAAATCTGTCCTCCATTGCCCATTTGCCAATTGTGTGTGCGTAAATATATCATACTTTAATACTTATATGCAACTTGTTTCTTTGTTTATTCAATTATTAAAGCAATATCCAATACCATTCAAAAAAAATGAGTGGTACAGGAATTTTAATTGTTCAAATAAAATTTCAAATCAATATTTTTTTATCAATAAAAACATCTTTTAAAAAAGAGTTACAGTACTTATTTAGTGTGCACCAACAATTTCTTTATATTGACCATTTGAACATTTTTTTAAAAAAAAGAAATAAAAATTGGGCATATATCAGGTCAGTATAAATTATTAAAGCAATAGAACAAAAGCGCAATGTCAGGGAATTGGATTGAATTGACGACACCCCTCCTTTATTTGGTGATAATGGGAATTCGATTTATGCTAAATAATGCAATCATATAGTACAAGTATTTGTATTTCCCTTGGACATAATTTTTTTGGAGGCTTTAATTTATTGGAGTATTATATTGAATGTAAATGTGATGTCATAACGCATTGTTGGGTTGTACGTTTGTTTATTTCTCACTCAAACCTTATCTTCGATCAACTTCTTCCAATGGGTCCTTTTTTCATATATTCTATCTTCAATCATATGCGGTTTTTTTTTTAAGAAAATAAAAGAAGTTTATTTATTTTTTATGGCTATATATAACCCTCTTTTGAGTTTGGCTATAAGATCGTCATAAAAAAAATCAAGAAGAAAGTAAATAAGTTTTACACAATAGGGAAATGAGAAAATGACATTAAACAAAAAAAAAAGAGAAAAGAATGGGGATAAGGGTGAAAAAGCAGTATGAGTTACTAATGATGATTTACTAATGGAAATGAAATGTGATCATCCTTCTAGTTTATGAAAGTTAAAAGATTCAAAATGATTGTATGATTGATTCCATTATATTCAAAACATTTTGCTTAATTAAAGAGTAGGTGGAAGTCCATGGAGATATAGTAAATTAGTACAAAGAATGAACAAATAAAAAGGGATGAGGGCCGATAATAAATTATTTTTTAATCTTCAGCAAGTCTAATTAAAAGATTGATACATTTCATTCATTGAATTTATATTATATAGGTAATGAATTAATCTCAGTTACTTTTTTAATATTCAGCAAGTCTAATCTTCATTCTCGTGTAGTCGCATAAGTTTTAAATTGTAATTATTGCTTAATTAGAAAATTTTATATGTGCATCCTCATTTTTCACAGTAATTAAACCCATCTTTTCTCAAAATACTTTTGGGATTAATTCACTAATTGTGTATTTACTCTTCAAGTATTGAGTATCAAAAATCCATATAATCCAATGAGAGTGGTAGATGGGTTGGAGCTCCTCCACCCTTAATAATGACTAATTGAGAACAAATTAAATCGAATTCATACTGATATATACTCCATATATATATATGCTTCTATAAATTGATGACTTGATCAAAAAAATTAGAAAAAGAGCAGAATAAGAATGGACAAATCCTTCACTATCAGACATTATCATGAATAGAAAGGTCTCATTCCACTTACATACATACAGCCGTACATAATTTAATCACTAAAATTTCTAGATAACACGCAATAGAATTGAATTCCATTTGGCATGCATACACAAGCAAAGCAAGCAAGCACCCTTGCCTTATTTTTTTTTTCCTGTTCCTATTACAAACAAAACCCCAAAATGCCAAATACAGAATATGAATCCCATGCAATACCAACAAATTTGAAACAACATGATTTATTTAATTTATAGTAATATTTTACTAAACATCGGAAAAGCGTAGATAGCATAAATCAAACTACAAAATGACCACAACCAAATTCCATCAGTAACTTATTCTTCTCATAATTAGACATCTTTCCTATATACTCCCCCTCCATAATCCATATAAACATTAATATGGATTTTATTTGACTGAATCGATATATACAGTTATACGTATCTGAAGTTCTGAACTCTCTCCCTCAACAAGCTTGGCGCGCTACATCACAGAGCATCCACTGGGATTTTCACTGTCACCGTGAGATGTTTGATCGTATGTAGTTAAGTATGTTGGTGATGGTGGGTTTGGCCCTTGCGTGTAGTGCATCGGGTAATTATGCTGATAGTGATAATACGAGGGCATGCCATAGTCTTGTCCGAAGACGAAACTTTGATCGTTCATTGGCATTTCATAGTACGTCTGTGGAATGTGGCTATGGTATTCGGTCTTGTTCACTTCAACCATGGTTCTCCCTTCTTCCCCAGCTTTGGTTGCCTCGGGTTGTGAATTGTCTTCTTTCTTGTCTTTGTTGCCCTCTTTCTTTTTATCACCATCGTCTTGGTTTTCTTTTTCCTTTTTCAGCTCTGTTTCTTGTCCACTGCCTTCCTTCGTTTTCTTTTCCTCGATGCCTTTGCTTTCTTCTTTCCCTTTCTTGTCTTCATTCTTTTCATCCCCTTTCTTGTCTACATTCTTTTCATCTTTCTTGGGAGGAACAATGTCGACCGCTCTTTTAAGCCTCTCTTTCAAGTACGTTGCAAGTTCTTTTGCATCCATTGTCCCCGTCACAGAAACCAAATCCTTTCGTAGATCCATGGTAATTGAGTTAACCCCTATTGAACAATACACAGTAAGTTGTTCAATTACATAATGATACATTTACATAATATCCTTTTTACATTCGATTCCTATTCATTCATTTCAAATGTATAAGAGTCATGCTGTTAAATATGCATAAGATGATTAGAGAGAATATTCTTCATCAACCCAGCCATTAATTCTCACATGGAATTCTCACATGACATATCATAAATAAATCAACCCCACAAGTATTAAAATTGAAGACACACCTAACATAGATAATTAGGAAGGGAATCTGCAATGGCATGCATGATGCATCAACAAATCAAACTTAAGAATTAGACATAATGAATGATGAAAAGTATAGTTAGGTGAACTCACCATCAATATTCTTTAATACGACTCTCTTTATCTTTTGTGCACATCCATCACAGTGGAGTTTGATTTTCATCACCACAGTAGTCACCACAGCCTGATCAAGAGCACCAAGCCAACCACAACATCATTTCATAAACTAAATACAATAAAATAATATGAAAATCTGACTAAATCCACAAAATAAAGATATGATTCTCCAAACATTCAATGAATCCAAGAAGATCTGTATAACATCATTGAATAAAGTAATTACCTCTTTGGGTAATTTCTGTTCCTCACCACCCTCGTTTTCCTCTGTTTTCTTCTCAGATTTGTTCTCAGTCATGTTTTCACCTCCAGCTCCGGCGGCCCCTTTGGGCTGTGGATAGGATATGAGGTCTACCTTCTTCCTGGTCTTGCTCTCAACTCTTTCCCGGAGCCAAAAGGGGTCCACATTCCCCATCACAGTTAATGTCTTGGCATCACAGTCAGCCTTCACTTTCACTACACCTTTACAAAATGGACCACATAGCAATAATTTATTAGGGCCTACAGATAAGCTTTGTGATTGCTCAATGTGCAGGCATAAATCAAGTGTGACACTAAATACATATCTACAGACTACAATGATGAAAGAAGATGAATAAATAAACAAAAGTAAAAGGCGAAACGCCTGGATTGGTTTGATTAAGTGGTTTCTGGTTCACATGACTTGAAAATCAACTCGTTTTTTAATACCGGGAAAAAGGCACTTCTGAAAAATCGCTTCGAGAGGTAAATTGCAAAATTAGGTATACATGAAATGGTGAAAAGGGTAAATACTCAGTCTACTCTATCTACACTTTCTGAAGTTATGAATTGAGGAACAGCAAATAAAAAAGTAAAGTAAAAATTAACGGGGAGTAATTTTTACATTTTCAATTTTTCATAGAATCATAGTTTCACTGTGATATACCTAATTGTCGAGCGGTGAAAAGTAAACAAACGAAATACGAATGAAACTGGAATCAGTTTGAATTTTTGAATCTACCCTCGAACTGGCTGATGGATCGCGTGACTTTCTTCGCACATCCTGCGCAATGTAAGTCCAGCTTCAGCACCACGGTGTTTGGCTCAATATCCTTCTTCTCGCCGCCGCCGTCCTCCTTCAGCTCCGCCTTCTTCTCGCCGCCGCCGTCCTCCTTCAGCTCCGCCTTCTTCTCCAATTCTTGTTTCGTCAATTCTTGCTTTGTTTCTGCTTTCTGCAAAAAAGAAACCCCAAAGAATATACAGGATACGGCGAATCATTCAGACCACTTTCCATAAATTACCTATCGATCCAAGGAAAACCAACCAAAAAAATTAAAATAAAGAAGGAGATAATTAAGAAGCGTGAGACAGTTGATGAGGCAATACCTCTCCCATTGGGTGTGGTGGTGTTGAAAAGCTGACTGTTTGAAGAGTGAAAATGGAGGCAACAGGTAGAATTTATAGATGCTGAAATCAGAAATGATATTTATACTGAAGAATGGGTATGTACTATGTACTGTATGTATAAGCAGTATGTGTAAGCGTATAGTATGTGTGTACTGTACTGTATGAATGTATTTATGTATGAAGTCCTAAATTCGGGTAACTTTGAGGACGAAAATGTAATAAGTGCTTGTTTCTAGAATTTTATTTTTGAATAAAACGGCCACTGTTCAACCAAAAAAAATGCGAACCTTTCTCAAGTATGTACTGGGGTAAATTATGACCATTAGATAGAAAAATATATGAAGGGTTGAGATTTATAGTGGGGGTAATTATGTCTTTATAAATCTCATAATTTTAATAATATAAAATTGGATGCACGGGAATGATGTGTATCTTTTTTTTTTCTTTTTAAAATTAGCAAACAAGAATTTGAAGGTAACGATGGATTTCATTTTTTTTGTCTTTTTAAAATTGGTAAGCAAGATTTTGAGCATAAAAGAATATTTACTAAGTTTTCTAAAAAATGATGACATTCGGTTTAAAAGAATCAAACATTCTCTTTTCATTCTGTCGGGTTTTGTGTATCACATAATGTATCATTATTTGTCTAATAGAATGTCTCAACCTCAAAGGCAGAATGTTTGATTCTTTAAGATAGAATGTCAAGACTAACACATAATAAAATACTTCATCCGTTCTCATTTAAATGCTCCCATTGCATAGTAGTAACTATTCATTGAGTAACTTTGATCAAATTTTTTAACATAGTTCTATAATATAAAACATAGTCAAGTGAGATTTTGTTAGATTCGCCTAATCACGTAGTTTTAGAATATCAAATTTTTATAAGTTTTACTTGTGTACAATTTGAGTTATAAACATTTAAAAATATATCTTGGACTGCGTGAAATGCAGAAGTTGAGCATTTATATGAGAACAGAGGAAGTATTATATATTTCAAAACAGAATGTCACTCTACACAAAATAATATGTTAGATAATTCAAAACAGAATGTTAAATAATTTAAAACAGAATGTCATAACTATAAAAAAAAAAGAAAAAAGAATGGTATATACAACAAGACAGAATGTTGGATGTCCGATAACAGAATGTTAAGTAGTTCATAACAGAATGTTATATATATTTCAAAACAGAATGTTACATACTTGTAGGTAGTTCAGAACAGAATGTAATATACTTCCTCCGTTTCTTTTTATTTGTCCCATTGGGGTTTTGTGTCATGTGCACTCGCACACTTTGATTTAAATTTTTATCGTAGTTATACAAGTTAAAATATAGTGAATTGAGATCTTGTTAGATTCGTCTCGTTATGTACTCCTTCCGTTCCTTTTTAGTTGTCTCTTTCAGCTCAATTTCAATAACCAAGATTTGCATTAAATAACTCATAAATTTACATTTTTACCCTTCAACTAAACTCATTCTTAATAAATGTCAACAAATAGCATTTATGTAAAATGAATGGCAATATAGTAAAAACATAGCATAACTACCTATAACTACCTAAAAATGACAACTATTTTTGAACACTTTTTACTCTCTAAAAAGACAACTAAAAAGGAACGGAGGGTGTATTTTTTAAAATATCAAACTTTTAGAATTTTTATTTGTACCGAACTTGAGTTATTAATGATTTAAAACGTGCGTTGGACTGCGTGCTTGATGAGTCAGTATCAAATAATAAAAAACAGAGGAAGTAATCATGACCTGTAAAAAGCAAAAAAGTTAAAAAAATATATATATAAACTATATTCTTGTGAAATTACATAATAATCCTTAACATATTTACACCGTTGATTTTATTTTATATAAATAATGATCTAGTGGCTCTGAATAAACCCAGTAAACCCTAAACCAGTTCGCAAAAAAAGTATGGTGCGATTGCATTGGCATTTTCTTTGGTCTTCCTTGGTGCATCTATTTTAACCACATGCAATGTTTAATGTTCTGTAGATGTCTTCTTTTAAGAAAAGTTTTAATTTCTCAAGTAGAGATTTGAAGGTGATGAATGAATGATGGTTGACTTGTCATGGGTCGTGACTCGGAAACGTTGAGACAACTTTCCAGATCAGAGTTCACTAGGATGTCATATGGCTGCTAGCGCCTGTGAATTAATTGTCTACTCTGTCTAGTATTTTATTTGAACTCACTATTTAAGTACTTCTATACTTAGATGAATCCACTAACCCTTGTATATACTCCCTATGTCCAGCTTATATTGGCCACTTTCTTTGGAGATGTAGTTTTATGCATTTGTTTAATGGTTATACTTCGTCCGTTCTCAAATGTTTGCACCATTTGGTTTTGAGGCACTATTCACCCATACACTTTAATTTAAAGTTTTATTATAGTTATACAAGTTAAAATATAGTCAAGAGGGATCTTGTTAGATTCGTCTCGTCGTGTAGTTTTTAAATATCGAACTTTTAGAATTTTCACATATACCGAACTTGAGTTATTAATGATTCAAAATGTGCATTGGACTGCGTGTGCAATGGGTCCGTAACAAATATTTGAGAACGGAGGAAGTATTTTAGCATGTCCAAGTAAAAATTATACTTCTATACTCCCCCGTTTTTAAAAATTGCAACGGACCCATAGTGCACGCAGTCCAATGCACATTTTTAAATCATTTACTATAACTCAATTTCGGTACGAGTAAAAATTCTAGAAGTTCGATATTTAAAAACTACACGACGAGACGAATCTAACAAGATCCCACTTTAATATATTTTAACTTGTATAACAATGATAAAACTTTAAATTAAAGTATATGGATGAATAGTAGCCCAAACTCAAATGTTGCAACTATAAGAAAACGGAGTGAGTATAAAATATAAATTCTTAAACTGTGTAATTATAGGAAGCTAACAAAATACAACTTGATTATATATTCTTTATTAATATATACTTATAATACAATTTAGTTAAACTTTAAAAACGAACAATCGTATGGGAAAAAGTCTAACAAGTAATTCTAGCTTGGTTATGAGTTCAAATTTTCATCCGGCACTTATCATTTTTCTTTATTTATTTATAATTTATATGAGATAAACTCTTAGCATCTTTTTGCCTAGGCTTTAACGTTATTTTTTATTTTTAATTTTTTTTTATTAAAAAAAAAGAGCATACGAAAGACGTAAATTGCTAGGAAGCCGATCGGGACTTCCCATGGTGCACCCATGCGCCTTGTCAACTGGAATGGGCAGGGCGCTTGTGGCATTATTTTGCATGTCGACGGTAGTTCTCTTGGGAACCCTGGGCGCTCGGGCTATGGTTTTGTGGTGCTTGATGAGACCGGCCATTGGATTAGTGGAGGGTGTGGATACCTTGGGCACAACCACATCCTCTTCGCTAAGGTTTCGGCTATAGTGGCGGGGCTTGATTATGTGGTCCGTATGGGATTCCACAAGATTACTTGCTATTCGGATTCTAAGGTTGCTCTAGGGATTTTGGAGTCAAGTGATGATTTTCACCCCTTGGCGGGGCTTCTTCACAAGATTGAGGATATTCGGCGTTCTCTTGAGGGATGTACATTCTACCACATTCTCAGGAAGGGTAATCGGGTTGCTGATGCGCTTGCTAAGCATGGTGCTTCGGTTGAGGAGTTCTATACTACTTGGGCCTTTCCCCCAGATTTTGTGTTAAGTGATTTGGGAGCAAACGCCTCAGGTGTTTGGTTCCCAAGAAGCTAGTCCTGCTTTGTGTTTCAATTTTTTTTCTTTCTTTTTCCCTTGTTTCCTGGCCTTGTGCTTCTCAAAAAAAGAAAGACGTAAATTGGGAGTCCAAGTTGATCACATGTTAGCATAGCATTGAATGGACTTGATGAATACCATAAAGTTGGAAATTAATTAAAATGGGAATTGGGATATGAATAATTGGCAATCACTTGCTTTTATTTCCATCCCAACATAAATGCCCGATTTCGACTTATTCACTCCCACTTGTTTACGTAGCCAACTAACTAAGAGCACACTTCCATTTTTATAGACTCATTCTTTCCCCTTGTACATTTATTCCAACTTCATGATTTTCCAATTCAAGAGTCGAATGACACCTCAAAAAATAAAATAAAATAAAATAAAAAAAAATAAAAATCAAGAGTCGGAGTTTGAACATCTATCTTTTTTTCCCCCCTTATACATTTAACGTATGGACATTTATATTCAACCATAATATTGCAAAATACATAAAAATTCAATTTCATTTACATTGCCCTCAAAATTCTTAATTCTTAAATTTCATGTCTAATGGAGTAGTAAATTTTTTGTTTATTGTTAGTATATACTCCCTCCATTTTTTTTTTATAATCTCATCATTTCTGCACAGCACGTAATCCAATTCACATTTTCAATCATTAATATCTCAAATTATATACAAGTAAAAATTATAAAAATTCGATATTATAAAACTAAACGATTAGATTAATCCCACAATATCTCACTTGACTATGTTTTATCTTATATAACCATGTTAAAAAGTTGAATCAAAGTTACTTAATGAATCAAAGGGTAAACATAAATAAAAACGGAGGGAGTATATAAGATGAAGGGGATTGCGCCGGCAGAGGTCATTGCCTCCCCTCCCCATTAAATTTTCAAAATTTTATGTATGAGATAAATATGATTTTATGTAATTTTGTACTTATATAATTTAATTCATTCAAGACATAGTCATTTTATTTCTTTAAATTCATCTTATTAAATTTATTAAATATAAGAATTTACCCACTTAAATAAAGTCATTTTCCATCGTATATGTGACAATTTATATGGTTAGTAGTTGCATGGCGACATCAATCCATCCTTATTTATTTCAATGCCAACAAAATACCTCCCTTATATTTTATAAGTATAATTACTAAATACTCATGCATGATTGTTTATTATTATTATTATTATTATTTTCTTGTTTTATTCAGGAAAAAAAATAGTACTCCCTCCGTCCCGTGTAAGATGTTCTGTTTGACTTTTTCGCACTGTTCATTGTTTATGTAACACCCCCGTTTTCCATGCTCAGCTTTGCAGCGGAAGTTACCAACGGAACCCGGGGTTGTTACCGCCACGCCTCCCAATTAAGCTCGCAGTTGCCTTGCATTTGCTAACTTAATCGAAAAGCGCTAAGGCTAATTTGAAATTCAAGTCTAAATATACTTTAAACTGATTTATTATTTCAAGAAATATACTTTAAAATAATAAAATGCAGTTTTGTAAAATATGGCGATTAGGACTTGCCGACGCTAAAATAGTTTTTCATATTAACTAAAGTAAAAAAAATAAAATAAAACTTTTTCTAACTAATTTATAAAAGCATGATTAACTAAGTTTAAAAGAATATATTTAATTTGGAAAAGCCAGAGTTTACAAAATATGATTACTATGATTTACTATTCAAAAGACAAGTTTATGGCGAATAAAAGTAATTTAAAATAACCAGTTAAAAGTGATGCTGACACCCATGCCCGTGCCCGTGCCTCTTAGAATAATCCACATATGTCAAATCCTGTAAAAAGGGGTAAGTATACTTTATCAGCACACCGGCTGAGTAAATAAATTTTTGTCCATTGGACAAAATAACTAAATGTGACTCAACAGTAAATGACATGTCAAACCGTTTTCAATAATTCAATCCACATGTAGCTCGACTATGATGCCTACACCCGGGGTATCTCATAGGACCTAGCATGCCCTCATAATGACCGAAGTCAAAATATGAGTACACAAGGATGGCCCTACCTTGCGATCTAGAAAATGACTGTGAGACCCTTGGTCAAACACAATCCTTGATTGGGAGACCCTTGGTCAACCACAATCCTCTTCATGGGGATCCCTTGGATAGCCCATGAAATAACTCACGAAGATATCCACCTCTGGGGTATATCTCGCGTAATAACAATTCAATAATTCACATGCCATATACTGAAATTTAATTTTTCACATGCATGGCCTAGCCCAAAAATTATTTAAACATATAATGGGACATAACCTCTGCATAAATCGCTTGCATGAATAAACCCTAGAATTATTAAAGCACAAAGGAATTTAGACATGCAAAAATACTCTTAGGACAAAGCCCGCAGAACAAAAATTTACTTACGGTTTCTTCCGTAGATAGCCTACTATATGCTCGATATATATTGTGCACTCTCCAGTGTGATGGACGCTCACACACAAGTATTTGTGTACTAATGATTTTGAGAAATGGAGTTACATGCCTGGGTATTTATAGGGCTCTAAAGGTATTGTTTTCTTAATTTTTTTTTCAACCCTATACGTAGGCTTCACCATTCAGCATAGCTATTACTATGCATGGAGTACACATATATATCACCCCTACATCATGTCATTGTACGTGTATGCATCTTGAATTTTCTTTTCTATTTTTATTCTTATTTGCTACCATGTGGGTGTGTATGTGTAGGTTTATCATGGCGTTTTATTTTATTTTTATTTATGTTTATTGTTTTTGTTTATTATTATTATTATTATTTTATCTGCGTGTTTGTCTCTCCGTTCATTTGCACTAGACTAGTTCATTGTACCACTTTATTTAATCGAGTTGTTTTGGTTTATTGCACTATTTTATAATTTATTTATTAGAAAAATTATTTTATAAACAATAGGGTGGGAATGCATGACTTATAGAATAAGTGTGTCACATTATTAACAATAGGCTATTAATAAAATTATCTCTACTTAATATAGAAGTTGTTAGTTAGGAAAATAATAATTAATACCACTGTCAAATATTCATTTCTCTTTTATAAAATATTTTTCTTGGAAAATATATGTCCTATTGTCTTAATATTTCCCCTGGGAACATGCATCTTTATTATTTTTCCCTTGGAAAATATGTTTCTCAATTACATTATTTTCTCTTGGAAAATAATTATTTATAATTCAATATTTTATATTTCTCAAATTAACTAAATTATTTTCTCTTGGAAAATAATTATGCACTGCTCAATATTTATTTTTCCTTGAAAAATAATTCATTTTCTTTCAAGTGGTCTTGGAAAATATTAATTTATTTTCCCACTCAATTTAATTTCTTACGAGATAATCTCAAATTATTTCTTTATAAAAATATTATCAACATTGCTAACTTTTCAGGGTATTACAATCTACCCTCCTTAAAACAAACTTCGTCCTCGAAGTTTAAACAAATAACTATTGCATGACTGAAAATATGGTTTGCAAATAATTAAACTTACCTTATTTTCTACAGGGCTAGACTCTGAAATCTCCTCCCCACTAGTTTTCTCAGCTATGTCCCCATAGCTGGATCGACTTTAAGAAAGAACTCTGGATACTTGGCTCACATTTCTAGCTCAACTTCCCACGTGGCATTATTCTTGTCATGGTTTGACCATTTGACCACGTGAATGACTTGGTGCTTCGTGGCTCGCTCTTTAGTATATAAGATCTTAGCTGGTTTCTCTTCATAAGTAAGGTCCTCATCTAATTCAATAATATCTAGTTAAATCACTCTCTTAGAGTCATGATGGTATTTCTTAAGTTGTGATACGTACAAGACGTTATGAACTCGAGCTATTTTTTTTTTAGTTTTTTTTTTCTTTTGTTAGCCTAGTCGATATGCCAATGTACCAACTTTGGCAATGATTTTGAATGGTCCAATTATAACGAGGACGTAGATTATTGCGCTTACCGAATCGCATCATTCCGTAAATACCTTGTTACCTATTTCGTACTCTCTTTCTCGTCTTCTCTGATCGGCATACGTCTTTTGTTGATCCTAGTGGCTTTTATTTTAAACTAGATTCGTTCGACAACACACTTGGTCTTCGTAATTAGTTGTGGTCCAGTAGGAATTGAATTCTTGCCCTTAGTCCAACAAAGTGGATTTCAACACTTTCTACTGTATAGTATGGGCCCATGCGAAAACTAGCATGATGATTATTATTGTAATTAAATTCCACTCACATAGGTGATTTTCCCAACTTCTTTAGAATTTAAAGTCGCAAGTTCTTAGCACGTCTTCAAGACCCTGGATTGTTCTCTCTATTTTTCCGTCGGCTGTTGAGATGAATCGACGATCTCGATCGGAAACGGTATCTCGGGAAATCTCATGCATTCGTACGACATTCTCGATATAAGCTCTGGCTAGCTGATTCACACCTCACGTATCGTTCGTGAGTTAATCGTTCTACAATTATCCATATCTTATTATATTGTTTCCTCTTTATGTCTTTGGTAATCTTGAGACAAAGTCCACAGAAATGCTATTTCACTTCCATTCTGGATTTCGAGTGGTTCTACTAATCCAAGTGGTTTCTTTCGCTCGACCTTGACCTTTTGACAGGTCAGGTACTTTCTACGGATTATGCTACCGTTCGCTTCATTTTAGGCCACTATGCAGAAGACCTTTATTAAGTCTTTGTATAACTTATCTCCTCTAGGGTGTACAAAATGAGTTTCGTGTTCGTCGTCGTTTGAGGCCCCCGTATGCTTTTGGCATGCACCAACGACCTTTAAATTGAATGTTGTCATCTTCGTGGATTATCCATAGCTTAACGTTGAGCGATCTTTGCCTTGACCCTTTAGAATTTGACGGCACCGGCCTGTTTTTATCTATATATATCGGGTCGGTCGAATTGTGATAATATTGATCAGTTGAGTGAGCGTACTTTGTTATACCCACTCAATGTCTAGGCCGGCCAATCCTATGTATAATTCGGGCGGTAAGATTTTTGTATTAGTCAGATGTTTTGATCTTTGGCTTAGTGCAACAACCAAAATTTATTGGCTTTTCTCTCGTGAAACGTGATGCCGAAGTTTTAATCCTCCATTAGTTCTAACCATCGCCCATGGCACATGTTGAGCGCTTTTGAATATAAATATATTTTACAACTTTGGCCGTACAAATAATGTCTTTGTATCTTCTTATTGAAGGCAACTATGGCTACCTCCAAATCAAGAGTTGGTTAATTCTCCTCATTTGGTCTGAGTTGTCGATACGTATCCATGTCCAATTATTGAACCGTTACGAGTAAGGTCAGGGCTGGGTCGTAGTTAACTTTTTCTTTAATGTTTGAAATGCAGTTTTGCACTCGGATGTTCATATAACCTTTGATAATTTTTTTCACATTTTGTGTTAGTAATTTCGCAATTTTCGAGAAGTCATTGACGAATCTCCTATAGTAGCCTGCCAAACCGATGAGAGTTTTATATCGGTTTGCGAAGTTGGTACAAACAATTCCTTCACCGCTGCTATTTTAGCAGGGTCAATTGATATTCTACCGTTAAAGACAATGTGACCGAGGAATGCAACCTTATTTAGCCAAAAGTCATATTTAAACTATTTGGCATACAATTGATGGATTTTTAGTGTTTGCAGGACTTATATAGATGTTGATCGTGTTCTTCTTCATTCTTGAAGTAGACTACTATGTCATTAATGAAGACAACTATACATTTGTTTAGTAGTTGTTGGAACACATTGTTTATGAGAGCCATGAATACCGCTAGAGCTTGGTTAATCCAAACGACGTCATGGTAAATACGTAATGTCCACAATGTGTTCTAATTCTTATCTTTGGGATATTCTAAATTGTTGATATTTGGATCTCATAAGATTCTGACTCACTTGAGTTGTTCAAGGAGTTATTAATTTGTGGTAATATGTATTTATTCTTCATTGTTTTCTCGTTGATGCCGCTGTAATCAACAAAGAGCCTCATCTCACTGTCCATCCTTCGTACAAATAGTGCATGTGCTCCCTATGGGGATGTACCGAGTTGAATGTATCATTTTTGTAAAAAGTCCTCGAGTTGCTCCATTAATTCCGTTGTTTCAGTTGGTGCCATTCGGTATGATGCTTTTGATACGAATTTCTTATGTCGAACTAGGTTAATAATAAATTCTATCTGCAAGGAATACATCGGGATATTCTCGTACTATCGGGATATTATTTATTCATACTTCTCCGGCTTGGAAATTCTGGACATAGCAAAGATAAAGGGGTTCTCTTTTCTTACTAATATCGCCGATTGCATTATTGCAATAACCTTCCTTGTTGGTCCTCTGGGTTCAACATGGTACGAAATTTGTTACTTATTGGGCCCATACATTATTTTGTTTTGTTGGGCACACTTAATGATGGCTTGATACTTTGTGGGTCAATCCATCTTTAAGTTAACATTTAAACTTGTAACTCAAATTCTATGATATCAGCAGGAAACTCGACTTCGCAGATGCAAATCGTTTGTTCCAGGTTTTAAATATGCTTTATCTCGAAACATGAAAGTTGTTCAATGCTTGAGCGCTGACTCTCTTTGATTGAAAGTGAGGTTACATTTTTGTTCGAAACTTTTATTTGAATTAGAAAGTGGAACTTTCTAGTAACGTTTTGAGCAATTAACAATTGCTCCATTGGGTAAGAAATTCCTAAATCCATCTCATGGGGTTTATTTAGTCCTAGCTCCCGAATCAAACAAAATACGAACTTTGGAATCTTCGACTTCAAAAGCACCTTCGGCCAGGTCCTCGACATCTTTGAGGTCATCTTGGATGACTACGTTCAGCCTTCCCTGGTTAGCTCTACCCTGGTTCTGTGGAGCTCTATTGACTGCTCTCGGATTCATAGGGAAATATGTTCGTTGTATTTGAATTTCTTTGTTGTTTTGAGGGTTTTTTTTTTTTGGGCAGTGTTCATCTTTTCGTAAATCAGGCCGAAGTTTGTCAAGGTCAAGCCTCAAACGACAATTTATAGCCTTATGCCTTTTCAAGTTGCAACGTTGCTCGCCTTGGGAGTATTAGCAAGTTGAATGCATCTTTTTGCATTAGTTATATGGGGCGTGTATGAGTTCCTGTACTAGGTTGGACAGGGTATGTTGTTTTGTTTGGAATTTCTCGTTTGACGGTTATCCTTGACTTTCTTGACAATTATAGCTCGATCTTATAATTTTTGTAAACTTGCAAAAATTTTATTTTTTTTTCCACCGAAAGTTTTTCCGATATACTTGTTTGAACCAAGGGCTAACTTTTGGGCATTGGTCTGATCCATTGCTACCAGGTTTGGAGCAAATCTCAAGAGTTCATTAAACTTAGCGTTGTACTCTTGTACGGATCGACTACCTTGTTGAAGAGTAACAAACTCTTCACATTTGGATTTTTTTTTTTTTTAGGCTGAGTGGGTAAAATTGTTACCTCGGACTCATTTAAAATTCCTTCAACATAACTTGGCGGTCTTGTTGTGACCTATACCAAGTATTCGCTATTATTTTTAGGAAGAATGTAGCTACTCTCATCTTACGTTCTTCATGGCATTCTACTGCCTCGAGTAGCTTTTCGAAGGACATAATCCACTATTCTAGTTTAGTTGGGTTCTGTTGGACCTTATATTGAGGTGATTGAAATTTATTAACCATTTCGACGATCTCTCTATGCTTCCCGATGCTCTCATTTCTCCACTTGCTTTCCAACCATTGCTCCAAGAATGAGCAGTAACTGGACTATTGTTGTTGACGGTCGTTGTTATCGGTCATACTAATGTTAATAATCCCCTAGTATTAGTCTAAAGGTTAGTTAGTCAAAAATGTAGAACACACATCTTTGGTATTCAAAAGAAATAAATGAACTGCATAATTGTCGGTATTTTCATTAACTAGCCAGAACTAATGCACGATAATAGAATTTCAAAGCCTAATGCAAAATCTTTTAAACTTACTAAGTGTTATCACCAGGACATTAGCAGGTTTCTAAAACATCTAGTTTCTTTAAGGTTCTCTACCATGGTGTATCAATTTCTAGCGATATGTTTAACTTTTTCATACCGGTAGCATTCCAGCTTTCAAGAGCAATGTGGTGAAAGAAGTTCTCACAAAGAATTGATTATATCCTCATGTTCGCAGTTCGATTGCCAAGCCTTCTAGGTATATGATTCTATCCTCCAGCCTTGATATTTCTTTCTCCTTATGAGCCACTTACTCTTGGACTCCCTTTTGTAAAATACTGTTCTTCGTTTAACATCTCTTAAATTATATGTCTCTCATTTAGCAAACAATATTGCCATGGATACAATGCAATTACCGAACATAATAACTATACGAACTGTGCCTAATGCAAATGCGATGTGTCCCATCCCAAAATGAGTGAAAATTTTCCTAAGCTGCAAGTACTTTTTTTTTTGTTTCTTCTAAAAAGTTCAATAGGATTTTGACTCTAAAAATAAAGAATTTTGACTCCAAAAAGATTTTTGTTTTTGACCAATGCTCTGATACCACCTTGTAACACCCCCGTTTTCCATGCTCAGCTTTGCAGCGGAAGTTACCAACGGAACCCGGGGTTGTTACCGCCACGCCTCCCAATTAAGCTCGCAGTTGCCTTGCATTTGCTAACTTAATCGAAAAGCGCTAAGGCTAATTTGAAATTCAAGTCTAAATATACTTTAAACTGATTTATTATTTCAAGAAATATACTTTAAAATAATAAAATGCAGTTTTGTAAAATATGGCGATTAGGACTTGCCGACGCTAAAATAGTTTTTCATATTAACTAAAGTAAAAAAAATAAAATAAAACTTTTTCTAACTAATTTATAAAAGCATGATTAACTAAGTTTAAAAGAATATATTTAATTTGGAAAAGCCAGAGTTTACAAAATATGATTACTATGATTTACTATTCAAAAGACAAGTTTATGGCGAATAAAAGTAATTTAAAATAACCAGTTAAAAGTGATGCTGACACCCATGCCCGTGCCCGTGCCTCTTAGAATAATCCACATATGTCAAATCCTGTAAAAAGGGGTAAGTATACTTTATCAGCACACCGGCTGAGTAAATAAATTTTTGTCCATTGGACAAAATAACTAAATGTGACTCAACAGTAAATGACATGTCAAACCGTTTGCAATAATTCAATCCACATGTAGCTCGACTATGATGCCTACACCCGGGGTATCTCATAGGACCTAGCATGCCCTCATAATGACCGAAGTCAAAATATGAGTACACAAGGATGGCCCTACCTTGCGATCTAGAAAATGACTGTGAGACCCTTGGTCAAACACAATCCTTGATTGGGAGACCCTTGGTCAACCACAATCCTCTTCATGGGGATCCCTTGGATAGCCCATGAAATAACTCACGAAGATATCCACCTCTGGGGTATATCTCGCGTAATAACAATTCAATAATTCACATGCCATATACTGAAATTTAATTTTTCACATGCATGGCCTAGCCCAAAAATTATTTAAACATATAATGGGACATAACCTCTGCATAAATCGCTTGCATGAATAAACCCTAGAATTATTAAAGCACAAAGGAATTTAGACATGCAAAAATACTCTTAGGACAAAGCCCGCAGAACAAAAATTTACTTACGGTTTCTTCCGTAGATAGCCTACTATATGCTCGATATATATTGTGCACTCTCCAGTGTGATGGACGCTCACACACAAGTATTTGTGTACTAATGATTTTGAGAAATGGAGTTACATGCCTGGGTATTTATAGGGCTCTAAAGGTATTGTTTTCTTAATTTTTTTTTCAACCCTATACGTAGGCTTCACCATTCAGCATAGCTATTACTATGCATGGAGTACACATATATATCACCCCTACATCATGTCATTGTACGTGTATGCATCTTGAATTTTCTTTTCTATTTTTATTCTTATTTGCTACCATGTGGGTGTGTATGTGTAGGTTTATCATGGCGTTTTATTTTATTTTTATTTATGTTTATTGTTTTTGTTTATTATTATTATTATTATTTTATCTGCGTGTTTGTCTCTCCGTTCATTTGCACTAGACTAGTTCATTGTACCACTTTATTTAATCGAGTTGTTTTGGTTTATTGCACTATTTTATAATTTATTTATTAGAAAAATTATTTTATAAACAATAGGGTGGGAATGCATGACTTATAGAATAAGTGTGTCACATTATTAACAATAGGCTATTAATAAAATTATCTCTACTTAATATAGAAGTTGTTAGTTAGGAAAATAATAATTAATACCACTGTCAAATATTCATTTCTCTTTTATAAAATATTTTTCTTGGAAAATATATGTCCTATTGTCTTAATATTTCCCCTGGGAACATGCATCTTTATTATTTTTCCCTTGGAAAATATGTTTCTCAATTACATTATTTTCTCTTGGAAAATAATTATTTATAATTCAATATTTTATATTTCTCAAATTAACTAAATTATTTTCTCTTGGAAAATAATTATGCACTGCTCAATATTTATTTTTCCTTGAAAAATAATTCATTTTCTTTCAAGTGGTCTTGGAAAATATTAATTTATTTTCCCACTCAATTTAATTTCTTACGAGATAATCTCAAATTATTTCTTTATAAAAATATTATCAACATTGCTAACTTTTCAGGGTATTACAGTTTAACTTTGACTCAATTTTATTGCAAATATATATTTGGAAAAAATAGTCGAGTTTGGTCTTGTTAGATTCGTATAATCATGTAGTTTTATAATATATATTTTATATAATTTTTCGTTGTACATATTTTGAGATATTAACGGTTAAAAAAATACATTGGATTGTGTGCAGAAATCAAATAAGACATCTTAAATGGGACAGAGGAGTACTTGATATTGTAAAATGTAAATGGGTTCCTTTACAGTGGGCTAATTAATTTCTTTAGGTCTCATAACTTTAGAAAATGGGCCTATAATTTTGCCCAATAAAGTGGCCCAAGGAATAGGTAGAATCTCATTCAAGTCAATATGGAATATTGGAATATGGGTATCTCAATGAGTCAACGGTGTGGATTGATCCGCGCCATTGATCATTTTTCCGTACAATCAATGATACAGTTATCGGGTGTTGAGCTCCTTGGCATTCCTCAAACCTGCAGTGGATTCGTTATGCTATTGATAACCGGTTGCCGTTTCTGCCCAGCAGTTCGAATTTCGATCACTATTGCGCTTTTCGAGATTTAGTTTCTAAACGTGTAACTGTGGTTGTAGTTGGACGATCTTCAAAAGATGTGAGAGATTGCCATTTTGGATTTCTCCTAAACGTCGACATTTGATTCGAATTTGCAGCTGAAACAATTTGATCTGCAAAACTAAGCTTCACTGAGGAAAATCCCAACTGTTGGTGTTGGTGTAGGGATTATATCAAGATTTCACGATCACATTCCCTATATGCTTCGAAATCCATCTCAACAATAATCTCATGGCAAGCCTTCAGCATTTCCCTATTTTGAGTTCGGACGCTTTCCGCAAACCCCCATGTCCTTCCCCAGTTTACTCGTCAAACGCTCAAAGTTGCCGCTATCTGCGTAGTTGTTTAAGCATTAATGCTTGTTCGTCGAATGAACCAAGGTTGATGATGTATTTTTTGAATTGTTTTATTAATGCGTAAAGTTATTTAGGTCTATTCTATTGTAATTTTGGATTATTTGTTTTCCTCGCTGTGGTGCTGAATGCAATTTCTTTTCGTTTGATGCAGAGGTAAAAAGAAGGCGAAGAGCAATGCCGATCTTTCCAGAGAGATTAGAAATTTTTTGTCCATTGTGGGACTTCCTGAAGATCATATGCCTTCCTTCAAGGAGCTTTCTCAGAATGGCAGGTTCGAATCTTTTGACTCTGCATTTCAGTTAAACATAGATTGATAAGAGAATTGGCAGATTAATTTTCTGGAATTTAACTGAGTATAGTGATCCACAAATTTATCACTATAACTTTACTATGTATTAAATGCTGCATTATTCCCTTGTGTGATCGCGTATCCTGAAGATTTCCAGTTTGAATCTACGAAATGTATCTGTCAATCAGTAAATAATATTGATAGCGAAGTGTATTTGCTGAAATGCATGTGTGTGCAAGTTCGTACTCTGAATGCAACGCTATGGAAGAAAAGTATTTCTGGTTATTAGATGTTTATACTTTTCAGTTTTGTACCATTGTTTTTATTCTAGTTCTTCTCAGGCGAGATCTCGCGAACATAGTCAGGCGGAGGGGTTATAAATTGGTTGAACAGCAACTCAAGGCCCCAACTGTAACAAACTCTAATGCTTCATCTACAGGTACTACTGATAAAACTAACTCTGAAAGTGACTCTAGGAATTCACTAATGGAGATTTCCTTGCATTTCTCATCTTGATAAGATGTACGTTTTAGTATTTTACACTTACTGATTGATTGTATTTGGTTGTGTGAAAAGGTCAGGATGAGAATCCAAACTCTTTACCGAATGATATATCAGCAGGTGAGGCTGTTAAAGGACAAGCTTATATTATAATCTGTAGACATGTAAAGAGCTCAAAATGGCAAATGTTTTTTCTCCCATAGAGCTTGGATGAAAATTTCTCTAAATATATTGAGCATGGAGAATTGCAAACACTAGAATGCAAGTTTCAAAAACTCCAATAAGTTGCATTATTTGCTCTTAACTATTCTTTCATATGCCTTAATGTGATGCTTTCTGTTAAATGATCTTTTTGCAAGCTCCTGTAGCTGGTCTATAGTTTATTTAGATTACAAAATATTGTGATCTTCATGACATATGCTATGATTTTTATTTTTAGATAGTGGCCTGGGAATTCGACATGCCAATGAAGAAGGTCAGGAGAGGGATTCTGTTGATGCACATGTCGCATGGACGAGCAGCAAAGGGGATTTAGAAAATAAGGTTAATATATATTAATTCTCAAAGCCCTCTGCTTGATAATTTGTGGACGAATTTTGAATCCTATGACTCCGTTTAACCTTGCTTTCATTCTTTTCCTTTTATCCCCTTTCCGAGATACTTTTAACATCTATCTGTTTCTTTTTGAAACTCAGAAATTGATGCATCAAGCTGAAGTGAAGCGGCTGGAACTCATACTGGTAATATAATATTTACTGATATGTTACTCTAACACCGCAAAGGGGTTGATATCTTGTTTAAACATCACAGTAAACTTTGAATTTTGATGAACTAATAGATAAAGTGCACTTTTTTTTGTGTGTAGCATCAAAGGGAAGGGGAACTAAAAGAACTGAAACATAAAATTGAACAAGAGGAGGTACTGAAAAGGGCTCTTACAATGTGAGATGTAATATCTCAATTTTTTGTGAATTATTTGTCGTGATGTCTGTCCAACTCAATAATAACAAGTATGTGTTTAAGTTCCTTTCACTCCTCACATTTCAGCTTGCCCTGTCAGTTTTGCAAACTAAAGCAGAGACAGAGATAAGCAATATAAAGGCGCTTCTATCTGAAACTGATATTGAATTACAAGCAGTTCAAGAAGACATGCCTGGACTAAAAGAGGTTCAGTATTTCGCTCTTAAGAATAAATTTTAAACCTGCCTATAAGATTTGCTTTAAATTCAAATTTTCCAGCTTCAGTATTTTTGCATGTACCAGTGATTGATAATACAATTGTTATGGTTCTTAGATAGCAAAGTAGTCATTCAATGATTAATGTAAAGTTTCTTTTCATGGTTAGGTTGAGATCCAGTATTCTGGAGGTGGTGAGAATGTGGAGTTGGCTGGTAGCTTCAATGGCTGGCATCACAAAATTAAAATGTATTTGGCGCCTTCATCGAGTGTCATGGCACCTACTCGAGCAAGGTTTTAGTTTTCTTCAGTTTATGTTGCTTAATCTCTTATCATATGTCTCATGTGACATATATACCTCATGAGCCATGGCATAAAATAGTTCTACAAGATTTTTCTTTTCTGGTATTTAAGAACTGGTTCTTTTGGACATGGTCTAATGAAAGAATAAGAACGTGTGCAGTTTAAGGAAAGGATAAGAGATTTAAGGCCAAATAAAACGTGG
The DNA here is from genome assembly GCA_030278955.1 of Hygrophila difformis. Taxonomy (NCBI): domain Eukaryota; kingdom Viridiplantae; phylum Streptophyta; class Magnoliopsida; order Lamiales; family Acanthaceae; genus Hygrophila; species Hygrophila difformis. The sequence continues at coordinate 2,817,220 of JAOANR010000003.1, forward strand.
ATATATTTTGGTTGATTATTAACACAGTTCTGGGTTTCTTGAAGTGCAAAATTTTCTTTACAGTTGTTTCTTTTAGGATTATGGTCAATAGGGGTGCCACAAGTTCTCTTTTCATCCCTTTTCTCCACAAATGGAACCAAAGTCTTCAGGCAAGTAACTTTCCTACCAATCTTTTTCAGGACAAGCCAACTTTGGACCGCTGTATTGTGGCTGTATCCCGGGGTTTATGAGGTGAGAATATACTAGAACACACGCATGCATAACATTATAGACATGCTCAACAACAACACATGCACAGGGGTAGGGGTCAATAATGACGCGTGATCTTTTCTGATTTCAGATCAAGTTTATTGTGGATGGACGTTGGACTATTGATCCTCACAGGGAGTCTAAATTCCGGGGTTTCACACACAACAACATTCTTCGCGTCCATTAGGCAATTAGGGGACTTGTGCAGCACAACCTGATCAAATCCTCCATCTCATACAGAAGAATATAACTCAGGTAAATCAGATGTAAATTTGGTTGAGGTTCATAATCATGTTACCCAAAAACGTAACATCACTCATCGGCTTTTTGTTAGAACTCTCATAATGATGCATTAATGCTAACCACTGTGTAAACATGTGGCTGAACACGCGTACGTGTTTTTGCCTGAGTTGGCAGACCAATTTTTCCTGGGGCACAACACAAATGGTTGAAAAGGGAGAAGAAGTGAGAATAGTATAAGAAAACATGAGATAAGAGCAAACAAAATTGTTAAAAACATGCTAAAAATAAAATGACGTAACGTAATAAAAAAAATTGGAGTATATATATATATATATATATATATATATATATATATATATTAGTCAGGTCAAATTTTATGGTGGTTTGCCACTAAATCCCACGAATAATATACTTCCAATTATTTTTAGTTGTGGTTGGTGTAGAAAAAATGATTACTCCATTTTATCTCTAACCCAATCTATAAATGGTCAATGGTCAATTATGTATGTACAGATATCACAAAATCATAGCTCGCATTACAAAAAATATCTCATAAAAATCCATAAATATATTCTCACATTTTTTATATTTTTCTAATAACTTAATTTTTCTACGGTATTTTAATTAACTTAATTGATACGGGTGTGACAATTATGTAAGAACTAAATTATACTACCAAATATGAATAATTCTACACTCGATATACGAAAAAATATGAATAATTCTGAAATTACCAACCATAAAGAATAATTCTAACATTAGTTTTGTATATTTTAATTGTGAATATTATGTCTAAGACTATCTCCAGTCGAAAACACCAAACTCAAACCCAAAATACAATAAATGTCATATCAAACAGAATTTTATCTTCAATCGAAAACACTAAACTCAAACCCAAAAAGAATATTCCTTTTTTACCACTTTATGCACTTTATTTCCCTTTGAAAAAGGCATTTGCAGTTGTGCTCGGGGCAAAGAAGCCGAAAACACATTTGCATTTGGGTTTCGGTATCGGTTGGACCATTTTCTCTAATGCATTTTTGGTTTTGGGTATCGGTTGGAGATGCTCTAAAGCACCTAGCTATAGCCCATTTAATTTAAATATAAGAAAATGAATTCATCCACCAATATTTTGGCGTGTCTCACAAAACCTTTTACACTAAAATGACGTGGATATTTTGCGCACGTTAGTTTGAATTTGCCGTTGGCGTTGACGGCGGCATGGAGCATAGACACATTGTTAATGGGTTCAGTTAGGGTGTCGCGACATGATGTGCTGCGGCACATCACAACCGTTCATTTATTTTGGAAATTAATGGTTGAGATCAACTTGAAGGGTAAAATATTAAATTTGATATATTCCTCCAAAATATAGTTAATACATTTCAGCGACAACGTAGGTACATTTCAGCGATATGTTGATTAATAGCGACAAACTATAATATATTTCAGAGACATGTGATAGTATATTTCAGCGACGTGCTATAGTAATTTTCAGCGACTGAATAATGTGCATTTCAGCGACTTCGTAAAGTTGCAACCCCAATTCTTCGTTTAACATATTTCAGCGACGGCTTCTATGTAGTTCAGCGACGTATTATAATATATTTCAGCGACGTGCTATAGTATTTTTCAGTGACTGGATGATATGCATTTCAGCGACTTCGTAAAAGTTGCAACTCCAATTCAGTGGTTTAATATATTTCAGCGATGAGTTTGTGTATTTCAGCGATATACCATATGCAACCTTATATATATTTCAGCGACAAAACCATTATAAATATTTTTTGAACAATTTTACCCACAACCATTTACAACCCTTAGATTTAATTAAACGGCTGATATTCTCGCCTTGATGTGCTGCGGATTGCCTTAGTCACACCATAACCGAAGCCTAAGCCTTGTTAATGAACGTACAACAATACAATTCCTAAATGCTCTCTCCGTTCTCACCAACCAGCATACAATTCCCAATGCACAACGTACAATACCTTATGCATGCACCTTCTCCCTCACCAACTCCGTGGCTTCGCCAAACCAACTTGGCAAATCCACAGCCGTTGATTCTCTGAGAATTTGTCAGGTGGCATAATCTGATTTATAGTGGGGACCAGCATGTAGGTTTGGTAAGTGGGCTCCAATAGGGGTGGTTTTCCATTTCCCAACGTAAAGGGAAGCGAGTATTCAGGATCCCCTATATATATATAGAGAACCACGCAGATTCAACCAGCATCGCATTTCCTCCTCGATCCTTTTCTTGTCTGTGTAATTGGAAATTGCAAATTGTCAGATCCTTCGGAAGGTATGTTTGATTTGTGCTTTTGTTGATTAGATCTGGTGTTGATGCGTTCCTTTTTCCTTGAATCTGATAGCATTTTAACCGCGCGGTTGATTTGATTTCCTTTTCCCAATTTCTGCGTTTTACGTCGTGGAATTTGTGTTTTAATCTGCTGTATTTGATTTTTAATGCTGCTATGTGTGAATGAATGTGAAGAGTGAATTCGAATCAGTTAATGTGGAAATGGTGCTGTAATGGCCCGAATAATATAGAGATGTGTGGAATTGTAATCTCAATTCATTTATCTCTTTAGAATCTTTGTGCGATTTGTATCTGAAAATGAAAATGGAAACTCGGTTTTTGAGTGTTCGTAGTATAAAATCTATACATCTTCCTAGATTTTCATATTTTATATCGATTTTGTGTATAAATTCCATACGGTGTTGTGTTTGTATTGTTTGTTAAACGAATTGGATCGATTTGCCTCTCATTATTACTGAAATCTGCTAATTGTGCATTTTCAGATATGGATACCTTTCTGTTCACCTCAGAGTCCGTCAATGAAGGTCACCCAGACAAACTTTGCGATCAGGTCTCCGACGCCATTCTCGATGCGTGCTTGGAGCAGGATCCAGAGAGCAAAGTTGCCTGCGAAACGTGCACCAAAACAAATATGGTGATGGTCTTCGGTGAGATCACAACCAAGGCTACCGTCAACTATGAAAAAATCGTTCGCGACACTTGCAGGGGCATTGGCTTCACATCAGCCGACGTCGGCCTCGACGCCGACAACTGCAAGGTCCTCGTCAACATCGAGCAACAGAGCCCTGACATCGCACAGGGCGTTCACGGCCACCTCACCAAGAAACCTGAGGAAATTGGTGCCGGCGACCAAGGCCACATGTTTGGGTACGCCACGGATGAGACCCCAGAGCTCATGCCACTGACGCATGTCCTCGCAACCAAGCTCGGCGCGAAGCTCACCGAAGTGAGGAAGAACAAGACGTGCCCCTGGTTGAGACCTGATGGTAAAACACAGGTCACGGTTGAGTATCGCAATGAAGGCGGCGCCATGGTACCAATTAGAGTCCACACTGTCCTCATCTCAACCCAGCACGACGAAACGGTCACAAATGACCAGATTGCGAAGGACTTGAAAGAGCACGTGATCAAGCCCGTGATCCCTGCCCAGTACTTGGACGATAAAACCATCTTCCACCTCAACCCATCCGGCAGATTCGTCATCGGTGGCCCTCATGGCGATGCTGGTCTAACTGGTCGGAAGATCATCATCGACACATACGGAGGCTGGGGCGCACACGGTGGAGGTGCTTTCTCCGGTAAAGATCCAACCAAAGTGGATAGAAGTGGCGCCTACATTGTAAGACAGGCGGCTAAGAGTGTTGTCGCTTCAGGACTGGCCCGGCGTTGCATCGTTCAAGTGTCGTACGCCATTGGTGTTGCCGAACCGCTCTCGGTGTTTGTTGATTCCTACAAGACGGGTAAAATCCCAGATAAGGATATACTTGCGCTGATCAAGGAGAACTTCGACTTCAGGCCTGGGATGATAGCCAACAACCTGGACTTGAAGAGAGGGGGCAACTTTAGGTACCAGAAAACTGCTGCGTACGGTCACTTTGGGCGAGATGACCCCGACTTCACTTGGGAGACTGTGAAGACCCTCAAGCCTAAAGCCTGAATTTGAATGGGTATACAGTACACTACACTACACTGCATTCATAATAATCAATTTTAACCAGATGGAATAATTAACCCCCTTCGTTGATGATCCATTTCGATGTGGGGATGAGTACTGCTGTTTTGTTTGTTAGATTTCGAGGGAGTTGAACCTTATCCCTTTTAAATTTAAATTTTTGTGTCATTGGCTTGGAATCCTACTTGTTTTGTCTTGAAGCTCTTGAACTGCAATCAATTACATATTTGTTCTACAAAATCTACTTCTATTTCTATTGTCCATCATACTACATAAATATATTGCTCTCAGTCTCTCAGGTAATGATGAATCATATACTTCTATAGTTCTATGTGATATGCCTCCGTGTGACTGTGACTGGAGAGACGCATCTCATAAATCAATACTAATACACACTGAGACATAGTAAGTGGTTATTGGAAGCAAAAATAGATTAGGGTGGGGAGTTTTCAAGTTTGTTCATCTTCTCAATTTCTCCTGCCCTTTGTACATTATCGACTCTCCCTTTTTAGACCATCTCCAACCCAAAACTCTAAACTCTATTTTACTGTTGCACCAACTCTATTTTCCAGTTAAATTTGCAGTTTCCCACTATCCTTCTCCAACCCAAAACTCTAAATTTTTCTCCACAATATAATATTCCATTTTGATTCTCTTTATTATTTATATAATATTTCAATTATCAATTAATACATTTAAAATTTTAAAATTAAAATATATAAAAAAATTAAGATCTATTTACTTCAATTTTTATAAAAAATTTGTAGCAAAAAAAATTAAGAAAATATTAAAAGTAAAAATAAAATAAAATATATACATTAAAATAAAAATATATATACAATTATAACTGTGTAGTGTGTACCTAAAGAAATGAAGTATGAAAAAAAAACAAAAAAAAAAATTAAAAGAAACTGATCTCAGCAAAAACAAGAAAAAAAAATTATAAAAAAAAACAAAATAGGATTGCGGGGCACAGTACCCGCAATTCTTCCCGTTGCACTGTACAATACCGCTATCTATTGCGGTAGCGGTTGTGATTTTTGCGGTGGCGTTGGAGCCACCAGCGGTAGCGGTTGTGATTTTTGCGGTGGCGTTGGAGCCACCGCTACGGCATTAATGCCGTCTACCCCTATTTTACCGGATGCGTTGGAGACGCTCTTAATTCATAGTAAATTCATAGTAATAGAGTTGTGGTTGAAATTTACACCAAAAGATATATCGTGACATAAATCTCGAGTATATGATTAGTAGTCAATTCCATTCTCCAAACTCCAAAGTGCACCTACCACCTACTAAGTAAGTAGTAATTATGACCCTTAATGTAAAAAAACAAAATAAAAAAGAAAAAAACACCAATATGAAGAAAAGAAGATATTATTAAGCATAACGGGACAGATTTGCATCTACAAAAAAGAACTTGTAAAAAAAAAAAATCACCACCAAAGAATGAAGGTCAGAAAAAATGATGGTTCGGGAGACACAACACAAGCTCATCCAACAATATCAGACACGCCTGATGCGCAAGGCGTGTGGATGCCTCCTCCCCTTGTCTGCCTCGTGTTATACGAATTGCAGTTGAGGCATTTCAAAGCCACGACATGGTAGTTCACCTCCTGCGTCTCTCCACAGTCGTTGCACAAAATCCACACCTAATGTCATCATCATCATCATCATAAGTAGTTTCAACACTGTAAGACAGACTTTCCAAACCATATCAACATAATCTGAATGTACACAAGAAGCTGGTTCAAATCCCTTATTACCATTTTATTTTGATACATTGGAGGCATAGGCGTCGAAGCAACCTCCTGGTCCATTCCTTCCCAGACTCTGCTCATATCACAGTACGATTTCGAGCAAACGGGGCAAGCATATCTGCGCGCGAAAAAAAAAAACTTTTAGGTGTGTTTCCGGAACCACAAGGACACAAGTTAACAAGAATCAGGGCAATTAAGCGTACTGGAAATGGTGTTCCATCTCCTTAACGCATTCCAAATGTATTGTGTGGCCACAGGGCAGTACAGTAATGTCCCTTGTCGTGTCGAACAGGTACTGCATTTTGAACACAGGAGAAGTTAAAAAAAAAGGAAAGCCCCAATCATGTAAATTGAAAATCAATACTACTAATTAGACTCTACCTCAAAGCAAACTGGGCAATTGTGATGCATTGCTTTTTCGACACATATGTGTGAATCCTTTAATGAATTCGAATAGCAGCATTCTGAAATACAGAACCCCAAAATTTTCACCGCATTATTCCAGCTGAAAATTTGTAATATATTTGTATCTATATATATATATATATATACACAAGCCATCACTTACCGCATCTATCGCAATGGAAAAAATTTTCTTCGCCGCCAGTTCTGGCTCAACAAAGAGAAGCAACAGGGAAAATGAGCAAAACTATGAAATATGTATCGCAAATATTTAAATAAATCGTTAAGGAATAATATCCACCTGCAGATTCCACATTTATCACAATGGTATTGATTCTTGGAGACCTGAAAACGACAGTGAAGTGATTTTTTAAGTATGCAAAATAGGATCTTGCATCACCATGGTTTTGAGAGAATAATGGAAAAAAAAAAACACTCACATCATCATCAAAGAATTTGCACTTTGAGCAGAAATACTTCCCCAGACAAACTCCACAAGAAATACAACTTTTTTGAACCTGGAGAAAGCCAAAGCTGCAGTATTGAATAACTGGAAAGCCTTTAAATCCAAGCAAAAATTTTTTATTAATTTTTTCAATAAATCCTGATAAGGAAACTCACATCTTGTTCGGTGTTGCACAAGGAGCAAATGACCTGAGAACCAATAAATGCCACTATTAGTAAATGCAATACTTTTTGCACGAAAAAGTTTGTATCGACACTGGACAACATCTTGAATCTTGATCAAGCTATGGTGAAGACAGTATGATGAAATCAAAAAAGTAACAACAATGAAAACAATTGAGGCTATAAAGCAGGATAATTAATGAACCAAACAATACTTTCGTCGAACATAAGCTGTCTATTATATTGGGTCCTAAAAAATTCAGAAAGGAAAAGGTACCAACCCTTTCTATTTCGTGGCGGGGGATGTCGTGGCGCTCGACTGGATCAAGTTCTAAAGAGTTCTGCACAGTTGAAAAAAAGATTCAAAATCTGTATAGAGCGTCAAAGAATCAAAATATGTTGAATTTAAAGGGAAAAACAGAAATATTGGCAAAGAAAGTGCACCTTTGCCTCATTGTGGCAGTGCCTGCAATCAAATATCTCATCACAACAGGGTGCTCTGATCTTGCATCTCCTTCGATAATGCGAGCAGCTGGATTCATTCATAACAACAAATTCACTCACCGAACTGAATTCCTCAAGAAGTTAGTGTTATGAATTAAGTACTAAACCAATTTAAATGTTGATAATGCAGTCTCAGAGAAGCAATTAATGGCGTGCACTTGCAATGGGAATCAAAATACGATGCGTCTCAGGAACCCTAATTTTATTTGAGATTCGAAGATAGGGACAAAAAAGAGACTGAAAGCGAGAGAGATACCCAAATTCCTCAAAACCCTTATCCATGGCGGATTCATCGCCGCCGCGTACACAGGAATGAGCTATCACTGAACCACTTTCCATGATTTTCTTCTTCTTTTTTTTTCACCACAAATTTCACCTGAAAATTCACAGGCAGAGAAAGATTTCCCAATCAGACATTGAGAATGAAATCAATCATCAGAACATTAAAACAAAGATGATCCACGAACCAAAACCAAAATTTGCAGAAAAATAAGGACAGACAGTGGGATCTCCTGGTGAGAATTGTTGGGTATAAAAACTCAATCTTGCTCAGAAGAAAAAGGCATGGAATGGGAATGCAATATATACTGTGTATCTGATGGAGATATAAATTTGGCAATAGGATTTGGGGATTGAGGGTAAAGTGGTAAAGCGTGAACACAAAATGATCTGGCGATGAGTCAGAAACACGGCAGCCAGCAACATTCAACATTCCAAAAATGAAAAATCCAACAGCAACCATTTAATTTAATTTAATTAATTATTACCACAATAATGTACTACTACTGCAGTAAAAGTTAAGAGTTCAACGCCGACTTCCATTCATTCAATTCATGTAGATTTGATTGCAAAAGAAGAAAAGGAAAAGGAAAGGGAAAAGGGGAGGAGGGAAGGGAAGGCAGGAAAAGGAAAACGGCGTTAATTTTTTACCTAGGGAGGAGAATTCAATTTCAAACGGACGTTAATAGAGTGAGAGTTGGGTGTCTTGCCTTATATAAACACACAGAAGAATCCCACAAGCACAAGGCAAAAAAGCAGAAAGCACAAGTGAAGAAGAACATGGGACTAAGGATGGGGAGAAATGGAGGATTGGGGACCATTGGACTTTGGGTTTGGCTGTTTTGGGAATACAAAAGCAAGTTTGAAGAAAACTGGGGGAGACAGCCACTGTAATAAAAAAAACTCTGTGGGTAAATGATGAATGGATAAATGGTGTGCTGACAGGGAATGGGCCAACCCAAAAGGACTCACGGACGTTATCCATTCTCTGTAAACCACGTCAGACCACATCCAATATTTCAATGTATTAAGACTATTTTTGGAAAAGCCAAATTTTGATTATTTTTATTTTTAAAAAGTGCTTATATTAACTTTTTTTTATGTACTTATATACTTCCTCCGTTCCCAAATGTTTGACACATTTGGTTTTGGGCACTATTCACACATGCACTTTGATTTAAAGTTTTATCATAGTTATACAAGTTAAAATATACTCAAGAGGGATCTTGTTAGATTCGTCCCGTCGTGTAGTTTTTAAATATCGAACTTTTAGAATTTTTATATATACCGAACTTGAGTTATTATTGATTCAAAATGTGCATTGGACTGCGTGCGCAGTAGGTATGTAAAAAAGATTTGAGAACGGAGGAAGTAAAAAAAATATAGTTAAATTCGATGATCTTATATATCCGCGCTTACAAGAGATTTCCCGCTTCCTCGTACCTAGCACTGATTCCCCTAGCGCTTGAAAAAAATACTTCCTCCGTCCCACGAAGTTTGACGCCTATTCCTTTTTTGGGTGTCCCACAAAGTTTGACACATTTCCATTTTTAGATAAATTAAATTAATATAAGTTTGATTAGAATTTTAATTATTGTCAAATCCCATTAAAAGTAATCACTTTTACTATTCTGCACAAATTCCAATACAATTTTACTTTTCTACACAAAGTCCCTTGTATTTCTTTAATTCTTAATATTTCAAAATTGATACAGATTAAATTATATAAAATATATATTCTAAAACTACACGATTAGACGATTCTAACAAGACCATAATTGATTATTTTTCTCTAATTACATCATTACGATAATATTAAGTCAAAGTTAAATAATAAACAGTATCAAAATTTATTAGAATCTTAAATACAAACACTCACACCACTTTAACTACTAAACCTCATTACCTAAATTACCGTGTCCAAAAGAAAGGTGTCAAACTTCGAGGGAGTATATATATTGGTACCGCTTTGTTTAGTTTTATACTCCCTCCGTCCCACTTCAGACGTCCTGTTTGACTTTTTGACACTGTTCATTATTTAACATTGACTCAATAGTATTGCAAGTAAATATTTGAAAAAAATAGTCGAGTTCGGTCTTGTTAGATTCGTCTAATCATGTAGTTTTATAATATATTTTTCACATAATTTTTACTTATATATATTTTGAGATATGATTGATTTAAAAAGTGCATTGGATTGTGTGCAAAAATCAAACAAGACATCTTAAATGGGACGGATGGAGTACTTGATAGAAAAGTACTTTATGTTGACGAAATGAAATCCGTTGCATTTTTCTAAAAATACGGATGTAATATTTAGGGTATAGCAAAATATATTTTTATTTTGAATTATAGATGAAATAAAATGATGAAATAAAATTAGCAAAATAATATAAATAAGTGTATTTTTTCTTTGTCCGAATATATGTCACTTTAGTTCAAAAACAAGTATTGGGAGGGTATAGGCGTATAGCTTTGCCAAATAGATTCCATTCAACATTTATTAGGATATAAAGTAGATGGGGAAAAGATGCAAGAAAGGAAAATAAAGAATAGCTGGTGACACAAATTCCGTAAGATCCTTGCTGTAAGAAAAGAGGCATGTGCTGGCAATGGCAAACCATCTCTGTTTCTCATAAATGTAAAAAGAAAAGAAAAGAAAGGATGCATGGGGAGACAAACAAAGAATAGTCAGCTTGATGATAAATGTTTGCAAATGGGCAAGTGGCTTATGGTTGGCTTATTAGCTCTATTCAAACTTTGTGCCCATTTTGTCAAACAATGTTTTCAAAATTTTAGACTAGAAAAATTGTGGGGACTACTGGTATATTGATATTCTTGATATATTCTGGAGCATTGTTTTTATTTGCAAGATAGTTATTTCATTTCCAATAAAATAAAGAGTGTTCAAGAGCTACATTTGATTACTATAAAGAATGAACTTTGTTCAAGTGGTTAGGGGTGGTTTGCATATTCAGAGTTATAATGTAGTACTTATTTAGTTCATTATAATAGTCTTTTTTCGTTTTTTTTTTTTTTTGGTAATACTATAATTTAAAGAACATATAAAATTTGACTAACATATGATATTGCTTGCAAGTTTTCACAATGAAACTATATACCACAGTACTTTTTTTTTGTCTGAATTTGTGATTTGTGAATATTAGTTTGTTTAATTAAGGAGGGGAATTTTATTGAAAATATCTTTGTCCCTCTCCAGTTTACTACAGACTACAGAATATGTTTTAACATTAATATTTATCTCACTTATTTTTAATAAATATTTCAAAAATGAAAATGTTGTCATTTTAAGTTTAAAAAAAAAAATTAAAAAAGAAAATGATGTTTCATTTTTTTTTTTTTGCAGATGTTCGTGCTTCTCATTTTGTACCACAAAAAATAGTGTTTGCTGTTGGGAAATGAATATTTCTTAGATAAGAGAATACCAAATTGCACACCAACTCAATTGACTCATCATTGAAGCCATAATGTTTCCGTTTTTGCCACCATCTTGAGAAATTGGAATTTAAGAGGAACTGCTGTCTGATCATTATCCAAAATCTACGCCAACAGACAAAAACCAGTATAAATTTCTTTGTCCGAATAACTTATACCACAAGATCCAATACAGTTGTTTCATGAAGTGTCGTTTGTTATTGGAATTGGGATTGAACAAATAGAAACGGTTTCTTAATTTTTGCATGATTGTTCTGATGTAGGGTAAAATAATGTTGGACGAAAGGAGCTGGTCAGCAGGGGAGTAGACGACTAGGCGACTCTGCACACCTACTAACGATTCAAATAATGTTTTCTTCTACGAATATATTCATGTCACATTTGTTGCAATAAACTTACAGATAATATATGGATGGATGGACAAGTTGAGGGGCTATTCAAGAGAAATTGAATGGCTAACCAACTTGTTCTTAATCATTGTAAGTATTTCCAGAAGCATGAGAATCTCCTAAACTCTCCACGCTGGAGGGCGGATAGTTTTTTTTTTTTTTTTTTTATAAAAAAAAAAATCGAAACCTGAGTTGGAATCAAGAATACTCAACAATATAAATGAAAGCGGGCCTTTACGACCAAATATAATTGTTACTACTTGCTACTACAATGAGCTCCAGTTAAATTTTCTTAACAGGTAAGATATATCAATTCATTCATTTACAAATACCAAATACCAATCACAATCTGAAGTTGAATTCTTGGTTTCTGTCGATTTTATGGCTCAAATTCCCGGTATCTACTCTGCAATCTGGACAACAAAGTGCAGTTCATAACAAATTAAACAACCAGTTAAAGCAAGGAAGTGAATTTATTCACTGAGACAGATCACAGAAACCACATGAAAAGAATTTTCATGATTGGTTTTCTTGAAATCCAGAGGACAAAAGAAGAAAAACACGTATCCATTCAGGGCACTGACTAACTCACCATGTCGATAGGTGGGAAAGACTTCTTGATGGATTGAAGAAAGCGATTGGAGTAAAATGTGGGATCTACAGCAGAGATGGAGACAGAGTCGAATTGCAAGGACTTGCAGGCATGCTCAATCCTCTTGGTTATGTTGTAATCTTGAAGAATGTCGATAATACCTAAATATAAGACAACATCGTAGACCTCATGGAACATCTCTGTCTTGTCTTTTCCTGGAATAAGCTCTGCTCTTGCTGGCATATTCACCCCTAGCTGGATCTGTAGTCTATTCAGGGGAAGTAATAATAGTGTTATCAAGCATAGACTTAGAAATGTTTTGCACAGGAAATGAAAGCACCGTATTTAGCTCTTATGCTTCACTAAGGATGTATCTACCTTGCTGTTCCAGGAAGGAGAAGATCAACCTCCTCCTCCCCAGTTGAAGATGATTGCCTTAATCGGCTGCCTCTGATATGCGAACCCACAATGACACTATCATCATCAGATCCACGAGGAACCAAAACAAGGCCTTGAGATATCTCGTCCTCTGCAACCTCTGAGGTCATAAGTATCAGCATTTCAAAATAAGCAGACAACAATATTGTCTGCTAGGACATCTATCATTTTTGTGCATATTTCTAATAAACAGTCACATCATAAATAGCATCCTAACCTATATGATGTTCATAAAAGTTTATGCGAACCTCTCCTTAGTAGTGTGCCAAACTTACCATCTTCTGCAACAATCCCTAATCCATCAATGCTTATACGGCGACTGTGAGACATAAGAGAACGTAGGTGTGGGGGTGCTCTGTAATGAACGCCTAGTAGGAGGCTGTAATCCATTATATGTTGCGATTCTAAAAACTTGCTATCTGTTTCAATCTGTCTACATATGTTGAAGCAAGAAGGATCATAAGAGCACACTATCAAAGCATTTTTAAGTCTTATGGACTCACAACAGATTGAATTTGAAGTTAACACATCACATGGAAATGGAAAAAAGTTCATAGGCCACCAAGGACTAGGACGAAAATGGTTTTCTTTTAGAGTTCAAGATAAGAGTTTTTAAGTAAGAGGCTTCACTTACTGTAGAAGGGCGTCTCGCCATGAATGTTCCAGATAAAAGCAGTAATTTAAATCCAGATCCTTGAGTATTGTGTTTTCATCTATTTCAACTTTGTCTGCAGAACGTCCCAGTGAAGAACCTTTTAGATCAAATCTTCGATGGATTCTTAGTTCTGTGCAGAATACGTTTCCCATTACTACAAACCGGAACTGCAAATGACTTAGCTTTTGAGTTAGCCATCATCATTATGGAAAATCTACGTCAATCAAATAAGTAGATGCAAGGAAATGACTTCTTAAGACATTTAGATCAATTCAATTGATTGTCCAGTAACGAAAACCACATTCCTTCTTACCTTTTGCCCACTCGAAGGCTTGATCCTGTGTAGACCGAAAAACTTGGTTATAAGAGTGTTTTCATATCTGCGCACATGATTATGATAGTTTGGAAGCATCCGCAGGAGAACCTACATAGTATATTTACAACAAGTCTATAAACATCACTAAGAGTTCAAAACTAAATAAAAATGATCTAATTAACTCATAGAAGGAATCTGATAAGAAGACAGAAAAACCGGATGAGTAACATTGTATGTTATAAAAATATATGCCGCCTGTTCAATCTTCTACAACACAAGGTATTTAGTAACCAAATGGGCGTGTGAAAAAATGAGGTGTAAGGGTGGGTGTCTTGAAAGGGGTAGAGTAGCATCATAAAACGTATAACTATGAACCATTTTTGCTTCATGATCTGATTCATTATTTTCCAGTTCAAGGCCTTGGCAATAAGCAAAATCAATTTTCAGATAATTCAAACCTTCACTTCAGATTTTCGCAGTGTCTTGATCATAAAACGATCATCCTGAGACAAGAAAAAGACGCTGCCACTCTTCCCTGGAGACGAAAGTTCTCTTAGGGCATCATTTCCACATATTGAGATCATGTAGTCTGCAGTGTCAATCTTAAACATCTCTCTCAGATTTCTACAGGGAAACAGCAGTTTTGAAAAACCAAGTCAGAATATAGGAGGAAACATTCATCACATACATGAATAATATTAATAGTTTTGAATTTATGTAGATAAGTAATGCCAAAATAAAAGAAATCTATAGACTACAATGCACCTGAAAATCATTGGGCAGTAATCTTTCCACTTGAAATCATCAGACTTGTGAGGAAGGGTGAATTGTGATCCCTCTTTTGGAAAGGTCATCCAGAAACTGGCCCGAGGGCCAAAATCAGTAACTCTTACTTCTCGACTAGGTACGGGAGTAATTTTGCCAACAGTATATCTGGTCAAATTGCGAAGCTTTTCATTTCTTGACGATGAGAATTAAAAGAAAGCGATTAAATATAAAAAAAATAACCGAAATACTCAAGATGGCCTGAAAAATGAAATATTTGCCTTGAATTATTGAGAGAATTTTCTGTATGCATGCAATTCCTCATAAACCATTTAACATAAGGACTACCTACCAAATCACATGACTAGAGCTTAAAGATGGAGAAGCTTAAGAATGTCATTTAATAAACTAATAAACCACATATACACTCAATCAGCCATTTTACACAGATACCAGACCCAGGTTTACGAATAAAATTAAGGTTACTATTTTCATCTGGTATCTTACTTGGCTACATTGCAGCTATGTGAAACATTAACATGACAGGTTCACCAAAATATACCTGATTCCAAGCTGTAGACATATCATCAAGTCATAGCTCCTGTGACCTTTGATAATTTGTTCACCAGGCTTCTTTATCTCCTTTGCAAGTTTCTTTTGTCTCCTTTTTGCTCGTCTAGATGATGGTGAAAAGCGATGGCTCAACACAAGCTCGCTGATTAGAACCCCTTGCATGTACTCCCTTTCCAAGATGGGATTATTCACGTCATTACAGTTATCTACACCTTCTAACATAGTATCAGAGATGCTTAATGATTCCCCGTATCCCATAACTTTCTCAATGGATGGGTCTAGACTCCATCGTCTTTCCAGGGTAACATTGTTTGTGCGGGATTGTTCCAGATTTACAAGGCTTCCCTTCCTATCGGATGAACTCTGGCCAAAACCATTTTCACCAACCTTTACATCTCCCAAATTTACAGATGATGCATGATGTATATGGCAAATGTCATTGCGTCTTCTTGGATCAGGCAATAGTCCCTGTTTTCTCAGAGCATTAAGGTACAGCTGCTGGCCTGATGGAATCCTGCTGCCTTTGGGATAGAATGTGCCTTTTCCATCCTTCAAGCCTCGGGTCCAAGTTCCAACATAGCAACCACCATCAATCCATGTGTAAACTCCAAACCCGTGCATCATTCCGTTTAACCAGCTTCCTTCAAACGAATCACCATTGACCCAATTAAGTGTTCCCTTCCCAGACATTTTACCCGTCTTCATATTTCCCTGATAAACGTTTCCATTAGCCCATGTGTACTTACCAGGGCCTTCAGGTGTTCCCTGTATCCAAGATCCTTCAAACACATCTCCGTTGGGATAAGTTTGATTACCCAAACCATGCTTGAGATTCAATCTCCACCGTCCCTTGTATATCGTGTTGTCAGGCCTAGAATATGTACCATTTCCATTCATATAGCCACCTGAAAACTCACCTTCATACAAAGCACCAGAAGGCCATTGAAGTTTTCCATAGCCATGCCTCATCCCGGATTGCCATTCACCCTCATATTTGCATCCATCAGGCCAAATGTAGTTCCCTGAACCCTCGGGCTTATTGCCAAGCAGGGATCCAGAATAAGATTCTCCATTTGGTAGAAATACCTGTCCTGATCTGAACCTGTTAGTTTCCGAAGAAGCATGAGAAACATCTCCATTGAACTCACTCAAGCAGATTTGGTCATTTGTTACTACGGAATCAGGAGATTTTGTCCTATCAGATAAAGAGAGCGCTGTGTCAACATCATTAACAATGGCCACAGGGCCAGTCATGCATATACTTAGGAGTTTCCAGTTTCAAACCAGACAGATGAAAAGCACCCAGACTGCTCTCATGAACTAAAAGAGAAAGGTATCCAGTATAAACACATGTTCGAAATCTCCTGGGAATGCCTCTGAAAGGAGAAATGGATCGTTAAACACAATAGTTACCCTGGATATGAATCAACTTCACTAACCCATCACACAGGCACAAACCCAAACAAGAAAGAAGAAAAAAGAAAAAGAACAATCTGCGATAAGAGCAATCACTTTATCAGAACGCCCTTCTACTTCATATATTTGATAATGGAAATCGAACTGAATCTATTAAATTAAAGAAACTATTGCATTTTGATGAACAAATCATAAATAATCAATCTCAGATCGCATACTTAATCATCACTCAAATGTTTTTACAGAACGATCAGCATGGCACGTTCGTTTGCTCCCAAATTCGAGCGCAAAAACCATCACATATGGGCAAAAATGGTCAAGGAACAACGCGAAGAACCAAGGAATACAAGAAAGCAACAGTGTTCATAATATTCATATATTGAAGCCTTGGACCTGTGTTTCCTCCTTCCTGCAGTGCTTTTCGGTGAAGAAAACAAAGCAAAATCGAAATTCCTGGCTTCACGCTGACTACCACTTTACAAACAGCTATCTGAGATGAAATCCCCTTCGAGTGTGTTGGCCTCCATTTTACAAGCAACAGAACGCTAGATTTAAAAAAGAAAATACTGTACAATGCATACAAATTTCGATCCCAAAATTACAAAATTAATATTTTTTTCTAAAAAAAAAAATCATTTTCCAACCATTCGTACTATTTGAATTGTCATGCAGGCGAAAATGAAGAATTAGTCAATTTGGAATTTAACCAACAAAAATTTTCTCGCAGTTGCTATTAATTTCTTCCATGAACAACTACACAGAAAGAACGAACAAGCATACGCCTGCATAACTACATTCACTGAGCAATCGCCAATCAAACACGAAAAGACGAAACATCCTCTAAATCCAATTGCGATCACAAATTCGCCTAAATGCATATCGATCAACGGAAACTAAATGATCGAGAAACGAGAGTACCACGAGGAATGAAGTTGTCGTACTATAATATACTCTATGTATTACCTAATTCAGCGCCTCAAAATGTTGAAATTTCAGTGACAAACACTTGGATGATTGATTAATTGTCGGACAGTCAATCTGATTCTGATACCGCCACAAATTCGGGATACGAAATCCAAAGCGGATGGAGTAACTGAAACCGCCAAGCATAAATCGCAGGTGCATACGTTCATCCCAGCACCTAAATACCCTCGGAATGAATAACACACACGTATTCGAAGGGCGAAGCAGACATATACGCGAAGTCGCTTTCAGGATTTCAGGCGTGGTGTGTGATATTTTTCTAGTGATTATTCCTTGTTTGTATAGATATACATTTGGAAAAAGTAATCTAATTTTGGTTTTCTTAAAATCATATAATTATAATATAATTTTATAATAATGTATATTTTATATAATTTTTAGTTATATATATTTTTAGATATTAACTATTGAAAACATTCCTCAGATTATGTACAAAAATTAATCAAAATAAATTAAATGGGAGAAAGGCTTGTGGCCCTTTTATAAATAAGTAATAGAAGTACTCCTTTGTCACATTTAATTCGTTATATTTGATTTGAGTTATGTATTTTGTTTTAAGTTCGAAGAAGCATCTGTATTAATTATAGTACCACGTTGTCAAAAATCAAAATACAGTTAAGTATTTTCTTTTTTCTTTTTTTCAAACTTAAAACGTGGCATAAATTCATCGACTACGATGAAAATTGTTTGGGTACTGACGGCCTGTAGTAGGTGCTGACATATTCAAAAGTAATGTGTATATGTATATGAAATAATGTGTGAGTATAAAAAAAGTGATTGATGGGGTTATGAACCAAAAACTAAAAAAAAAAAAAAACAAACAAACAAACTACCGTCTATACATTACTTTATAAGGCTTATACGTCACTTTACAAAGGGCTACACATCATTTTTAACATTGTCTGCACCTGCTAGCAATTTTTATACCATTATAAAAATCGGATTGGGCTACGATGTTCTCTAGTCTACAATATAAAGTATTAAAGTTCAATAAATAAAACAAAATTTATTTATTACCATTAATTATAATTAACGAAACAAGGGAGCGGTAGGGTCTGTTCTGCACGCAGAGCTGTAACTGTGAGCTGTAGCTGCAAGCTGGAGCTGTAGGGAGCTGTAGCTGTCATTTCTGTTTAAGTGTTTTGTACAACTAGCTGTAGCTGTGAAAAAATGTATGAAATGACATAAAAGGACAAATATTTATGTAGACTATTGGGTAGTGGGTTTATTGGGTTAAAATTGTGATTGCTCAAAAATAAGCTATGAAATAAGCTCATAGCTTATTTTTTAACGCTACTACAGGTAGCTTCTAAAAAGAAGCTTCCAAAGTTCCCAAAAGCTCACAAAAGCTAGTGTGCAAAACGGTGCTTTTGTTTTGAAATAAAAGCTAAAGCTACCAAAAGCTCCCAAAAGTTCTCAAAAGTTGCGTCATGCGTGCAGAACAGACCCGTAGTCCCACCATGAATCTATGACACCGACCAGACCGGCCGGCCACCAGCGTCGACCGATTTTAAAATTGGGCTGCTGGTTGCTTCATTTGGTCAGTGAGGGTTAGTGTCCTTTTCCATTCACTTAAGTTACTAGTAGTATTTGATAAGATATATATTTTTTTATTATTTTAAAGTGTGTTGTGAATATAAGATTTAGTTAGAAATTTGGACTCAATCGGCTAAAATATGCTATATTCCTTAATAAACATATTACTAAAAGATAGCATATTGTTGTATGTTTTATATCACACACTTTTAACAAATTTCAATACTATTATTATAATATTGATTAAATCTATTATTAATATTTATTAATTTAATATTCTACTTAAATAGTAGCATTATTTATCATGTGCTGACCCTCCAACAAATTCAATAATATATATAGTATTTTGCTTTCAACTTACTTAATTCATTAAATAGACCACCAGAAACAACACAATTTTCATTTTAATTTTGTTAAAACGTGGTGACATATAGGAGTATTAATTTTGTCTTTAATATTGTGTATAACTGTATATTGTTATAGTAGTGTATAGTAAATATGTCAAATTTTTTCATCTCATTTTTTCTAAATCGTTGACAATGATTTAAAAAACAAATTAAAATGGATGTAAGTCCTTATCCACAATTGAAGAGTAATGATATATACTAGAGAAATGTTGGGTGTATCAAAATTTCAAATAGTATAATAATGGGGGAAATAGTGCAAAATATTTAGAGGTCCCATTGATAAAATCATAATCCATGTTACTTGTCTTTTTGTCTTCCCATGAATGATTATTATTCGAGTATATTACACCACTCCCCCAAAATATTTATATACTACCTCCGTTCTTTTTTATTTGCACGTTTTGACTTTTGTCACTGTTCATTGAGTAGCTTTGACTCGACTTTTTAATACAATTATATAAGATAAAATATAGTCAAGTGAGATCTTGTTGGATTTGTCTAATCGCATAGATTTAGAATATCAAATTTGCATAATTTTTACTTGTGTGGAATTTGAGTTATTACGGAGTAAAAATATACATTGGATTGCGTGAAATGTGGATATGTTGCATTTATTTAGGAACGGAGGAAGTATTTAATATTGGCCATGCTTAAATGTAGTTTTAGATAGATTGATGTTTTCCCAACCTTTGATTATATGTGGATGAGGATTATGATTTTGTTGCATCAACAATATTTAATGACAATTAATTTATTATAATCACAATCATAAAAATTTAATTTTTATTTTTATTTAAATATAAATACATTTTTACTTATCCACAAAATTTTTTCTCTTACATCTATTCATTCCAATATACACCCTACAATTATATTCTTATATATCACACATAAAATTAATTATGAAAACATCAATAAAAATAATATGTATTTTTATTATTCTTTTCTCTCTCATGTTATATTCTAAAAGAAAACAAACAAAAACAGCCCTATAAACATATCCAACCATACCATCAACATTGTAATTTATATAAATGATCAATATTCACTTCCATTCATAATATAAATCCTTTTAAAATGTAAAATGTTTTTTTTTTAGAAGTTGCAAATTGTCTATATTACACATTTAACTATGAAATTTGTGATGACATTTATATGCATATACTCCCTCCGTTTTTATTATTTGTTACGGACCTACCTTTCACGCCGTTTAATTCACATTTTAAATCATTAATAACTCATGTTCGAGTACAAGTAAAAATTCTAAAAGTTTGATATTTAAAAACTATAAGACGGGACGAATCTAACAAAATCTCACTTGACTAACATGTATAATTATCATAAAAATTTAAGTTAGAGTGATACAATTAACAGTAGCATTTCTGCATGTGTTGCAAATAAAAACAACGGAGGTAGTATACTTTAGCGCAAAATAAATGAAAGATGGGGAAAATTATTTAAATTTGCTAAAATGGCGTATATTGTAGAAATAAGCATGTGTGATAAAATCACCTTTACGAAGTAGCATTATTATACTTCTATGTTTTTTTTTTGGGTGAAACAGCCTAAGAAGGCGAGCAAACAAAGGAAAAAAGAAAAGAGAAGGAAAAGAAACAATCAAGCTAATCGAGCAAACAAAACACCATTAGCATCCTTAGACACGAGCTCCTGAATATCATCCGGGGGAAAAGCCCAAGTGGTGTAGAAGTTTTCGGCTAGGATAGCTTTACGAGCCAGGGCATCAGCAACCTGATTACCTTCACGGTAGACATGACGAATAGAGCAACCACCAAATCTCCCAATGAGTGTGCGAACTTCCTTGATGACCGGCCAAAGGGAATGGTGCAGTAATGAAGGACCCATAATCAAGTGAAAAACATCCAGGGAATCAACATAGCAAGCGCTTAATGACACACCAAGTTGGACAGCCAAGAGAAGCCCGAAACGGAGCGCGAGCAACTCTACCTCAAGGATGGAACGAGCACCCAATCTCCCATTGCAACCCCGAAGCCATGTGCCTGTGCTCTCTCGCAAAACAGCCCCAAAGGACGACTGACGAGATTCAGCCGCGACAGCTCCATCCGAATGGAGCACAACACCGCCAATCCCCTCTTCAATCCAACGCACCATAATAGGCTCCTTATGCCTCGAAGCACCAGTAGCCCTGGTATCCAAATGCTTACAGAATCCAGCAGCTTTGACAAGGATTTTGTCCCTTGAGATCATACTAGCCCGGAAAATCTTGTTGTTTCTTTCACACCAAACCGTCCATAAAATCGCCAAGAACCAAGCCCCCCAAGTCCGCCAAGCCCATTCAAGCCAATGTCTACAATCAATATTCTCAAGACTAGCCAGCGAGGGATGACAAATAATACCACCCTTGCGCCAAACTTGAGCAGCCCAAGGACATGAAAATAAAGCATGTCGCCAATCATCGACAGTATCCCCACATATAGAACAGAGAGGGGAGGCGGCCAAACCACGTTGGAATCGCAAGAGATTGCATGGGAGTGAGCCATGCCCAAGAGTCCATAGCAAGACGCCAACTTTTTCAGGGACGTGAGATTTCCACATCCATTCCCATCCCCTAACCTGAGAGTCGTTAGGACACAACCAAAGATAGCCCGATCGAACACTATAAGCGCCACAAGCCTCAATCCGCCAGTGCATGAGGTCCGGCGCATCTTGATTTAAGAAAGGAGCAGGGGTATTTTCCATCGCCAATTTAACCTCCTGAGGCAACCAAGAGTAAACACGGTCTAAGTTCCACCGACCATGAGAGATGACATCTTTAATTTTCAACTCAATGTCATGAATATCCACGAACGGGACAAGGTCTGCTGGGCATTTTCCTTCCCACCAAGGAGTATACCACATCGAGCTTTCACCATTGCCAATCCGGACGCCATAGGCTTCTTTAAAGATCTCGGCCACCTTCACCAAGGAGCGCCAAACTTTAGTACCCCGATAATGGCTAACTGGCCTGGCGCCTGCAGCAACTCCATATTTTTCGTGCAAGGCCTCCACCCACAACTTGTCAGCATTAGAATTGAATTCCCATAGTTTCTTGCCCAGTAATGCCAAATTCATTTGGCGACATTTCTTGATTCCCAGTCCACCATACTTGCGAGGCTTAGTAACAATATCCCAATTAATCAGATGCAATCCACGCCCATCTGAACCTTTCCAAATCCATCGTCTAATAATTTTATCAATGCTATTGCAAACACCAATTGGGAGTAGATGAACTTGCATAACATAAATCGGCAAAGCATTAAGCACTGACCTTGCAAGTGTAATACGCCCTGCTTTATTTAACAAGAAAGCCGCCCAAGAGCTAAGCATGTCATCAATCCGCTTAACAAGAGAGTCAAAGGAAGATAACCGCATGCGGCCATGGATAATAGGGAAGCCAAGGTACGTACCCAGGTGAGGCACCACCGAAACTCCAAGGCGAGTTTCCAATAAAGAGCGGTCCATGGAAGAGGCATTAGGCGAGCAAAATGCGGTAGATTTATCCTGATTCATAATAAGACCCGAACGTGAACCAAATCTGGTGAGGGTGGCTGCCATGCTACAGACACTAGCTTCCTCCAATTCCGCACAAAATATGAGATCGTCAGCGAACATTAAATGAGAGATGTCAACACCCCCTCTTATTAATCTCATAGGCCTCCACGCCCCCGACTTGACTTCTTCAAGAATGGTCCGAGAGAGCTTCTCCATAACAATTACAAAAAGATAGGGGGATAAGGGATCACCTTGGCGAATCCCACGCTGACACTGAATATGACCGATAGGCGAGCCATTCCAAAGGATAGAGAAACTGGAAGAAGTGACGCAAGCCATAATGAGTTCAATGCAGGCGTCTGGAAGACCCAAGTCCAATAAGCAGGCTTCTAAAAATGTCCAAGAAACCATGTCGAATGCCTTAGTAAGATCAATTTTGATAATCACCGATTTAGAACTCGAACGAGGGTGTTCCATAGTGGCTACAAGTTCTTGCAAGAGGATCCCATTGTCGGAGGAACCACGCCCGGGCAGGAAGGCAGACTGGCACGGGCCAATAACCTCACTAAGAATTGGTCTCAACCTCCGTACCAATATCTTAGTAATCACCTTAAACACAACGTTACATAATGTTAGAGGACGAAATTGTCTCAACGATCGCGGCATGTCCACCTTAGGAAGGAGGCAAAGAAATGCATGGGCGAGCCCATCTGGAATCTGCCGAGTAGTTATAACATTCAACACGTGAGCTATAACTGGCTTATTTATTTATTTATTTATTTTAAAGAAAAGAAACTTTAACACTATTATTAGTTGGGTGTAGTGGGAGACGAGCACAAATTGATGGGTTGGAATTTGAAATGAAAGGCGAATTGACTTTTGTTGCCTAAAATTAGTCCTTTTATTGATTTATTTGGTCACGTTTAAATATACCTAGGGGGGAAGCCAACTACTAGAAGACATCTAATCTAATAATAAAAATAGTAAAAATAATAATAAATTGTTGTGATATTTATAGTTATTGGTTATATGTGTAAATGGATGTAGATATATATATGTAATAAGAAAATAGGGTAATGATTACTAGTAGATGGTAATAATGATATTGATATTGATGAGTGACGAGAGAGATGAGAGCAATGGCTGGGAATGGTATTAATATGATCAAAGTGTTAAATGGTAAACCATATACCATGCATTATTCCATTAACCATATTTATAGGCAAGTACATGGGTGATTAGTCATCACTTAAACATCCATCCAATGACAAGTGTTAACACTTGTCCTTTTATTGATGAGTGATGGACATGCACTTAATCTTTTATATGCCACATAACACTCCCCCTTGCATGTCCATTACATGAAGAATATGCCTCGTTAAAACCTTACTAGGAAAAAATCCTGTGGGAAAAAAAATCTTAGTGAAGGAAAAAGAGTACAATATTCTTGTGTTTATTTCTCCCCCTGATTTGGGTATCATTTCAAATCTCGAAGCCGTCGCATCCCAATTTTCTTCACGAGCTTCTCGAGTATCGTAGTTGGCAATGCCTTGGTTAATAGATCCGCTAAGTTCTCATCTGATCGAATTTGCTGCACATCAATTTCACCATTCTTTTGAAGATCATGAGTATAGAAGAATTTTGGTGAAATATGTTTAGTCCTATCTCCTTTTATATAACCCCCTTTCAATTGGGCTATACAAGCCGAATTATCTTCAAATAAAATAGTTGGGGGAATCTTTGTTTCAAAGATTAAACCACAATTTTTCAATATATGTTGGGTCATTGACCTTAACCAAAAGCATTCTCGACTAGCCTCATGGATTGCCAATATTTCAGCATGGTTTGATGAAGTAGCCGTTATTGTTTGTTTCATAGATCTCCATGAGATAGCAGTTCCACCACACATAAAAATATAGCCTGTTTGGGATTTGGCTTTGTGCGGGTCTGATAAATAACCGGCATCAGCATATCCGATCAATTCATGTCGAGAATCCTTTTGGTAAAATAACCCAAGATCAATTGTTCCCTGGAGATAGCGAAAGATGTGCTTTATGCCTTTCCAATGTCGTTGAGTAGGACAAGAACTAAATCTTGCGAGTAAATTAACAGCAAACGCGATATCAGGTCGCGTGCTATTTGCCAGATACATTAATGCGCCAATTGCGCTTAAATATGGCACTTCTGGGCCAAGTTGTTCTTCATTATCTTCCTTTGGCCTAAATGGATCCTTTGCAGGATCAAGTGCCCGAACGACCATCGGATTACTTAGCGGATGAGCATAATCCATTCGAAATTGCTTCAATACCTTTTGGGTATAAGTTGATTGATGAACAAATATACCATTTTCCAAATGCTCAATTTGTAGACCAAGGCAATATTTTGTTGTTCCGAAATCTTTAATTTCGAACTCCCTTTTCAGATATTCAGCTGCCTTTTTCAACTCTTCAGGAGTTCCAATTAAATTTAAATCGTCAACATAGACTGCAACGATTACAAATTCTGACCCATTTTTCTTTATAAAAACACATGGGCATATTGGGTCATTTATATAACCTTCATTTATTAAACTTTCGCTGAGGCGATTGTACCACATTCGGCCCGATTGCTTGAGCCCATAAAGCGATTTTTGTAATTTGATGGAATAAATTTCTCTGGGCTTTGAGTTATAAGATTCAGGCAATTTAAACCCTTCAGGTATTTTCATATAAATATCATTCTCCAATGAGCCATATAAGTAAGCAGTAACAACATCCATCAGCCTCATTTCGAGCTTTTCTCGTACTGCCAGGCTCATGAGATACCTGAAAGTTATTCCATCCATAACAGGGGAATATGTTTCCTCAAAATCAATTCCCGGTCTTTGGGAAAATCCTTGGGCTACAAGTCTTGCTTTGTATCTTGCAATTTCATTATTTTCATTTCTTTTTCTCACAAACACCCACCTGTAGCCAACTGGTTTTACATTTTCAGGTGTTTGGACTATAGGGCCGAATACTTTTCTTTTGTTCAGTGAATCCAATTCTGATTTAATTGCATCTTTCCATTTTGGCCAATCATCCCTTTGCCGACATTCATCAACTGATTTTGGTTCAGGATCCTCATCATCTTTCATCATCTCAAGTCCTACATTGTATGCAAATGCTTGGTCAACTTTGGTTTCTTTTCGGTTCCAATATTTTCCAGAAGTGATATAATTGAAAGCAGTTTCAATAGTTTCACTTTCTTCTGGATTAGCATTTTCAGCATCAACTTCTTCAAAAGTTGAATTTGTTACCTCTTGGGGTTTTTCATCATCCACTTGTATAATTCTTTTCTTTCGTGGATTTTTATCTTTGGAACCCAATGGTCTACCACGCTTTTGTCGTGGATTAGATTCATTAGCACTTGGAATTTGCCCTTCGGGTATATTTATTTTGGCCGGTGCATTTGCTGCTTCAATGTAAGATTTTGTTACTCGTGCAGCATCATTGAAGGCATCAGGCAATTGATTTGCAATCCTTTGCAAATGCACAATTCTTTGAACTTCTAATTCACATTGTTTAGTACGAGGGTCAATGATATCGAGTGGGATTTTCCACGAAATTTCTTTTTTCAGTTGATTACTTCCTCCCCCTAATGTCGGGAAATGTGATTCGTCAAAATGACAATCTGCAAATCTTGCAGTAAATAAATCACCTGTTGTTGGTTCAAGATATTTAATAATTGAGGGTGATTCATACCCGACATAGATGCCCATCCTTCTTTGAGGTCCCATTTTTGTCCTTTGAGGTGGTGCTATTGGTACATATACAGCACACCCAAAAATTCTTAAATGGGAAATATTGGGCTCTTTTCCCGTTATAATTTGAGTAGGAGAGTAGCTATGATAGCTTGTCGGCCTGATTTTTATTAATGCTGCTGCATGCAATATAGCATGTCCCCAAGAAGACACGGGGAGTTTTGATTTCATCAATAAAGGCCGTGCAATTAATTGCAATCTTTTGATTAGGGATTCAGCCAGACCATTTTGGGTATGCACATATGGAACTGGATGTTCTACAGTGATACCAATAGATGTGCAAAAGTCATCAAAAGCATTTGATGTGTATTCTCCAGCATTATCAAGGCGTATTTTCTTTATTGGATAGTCAGTAAATTGTGCTCGCAATTTAATAATTTGTGCCAGTAGCCTAGCAAAGGCTAGGTTGCGAGTTGACAATAAACAGACATGAGACCATCTTGTTGATGCATCAATTAGTACCATAAAGTACTTGAATGGTCCACAAGGTGGATCAATTGGTCCACATATATCGCCTTGAATTCTTTCCAAAAATGCAGGAGATTCAATTCCCACTTTTGCTGGAGATGGCCTGGTAATTAATTTTCCTTGATAGCAGGCAGCACATGTAAACTCATTTGGATTCAAAACCATTTTATGGTTTAATTTATGGCCACTGGAATTTTCAATAATTCGCCTCAACATAACGCTGCCCGGATGTCCAAGCCTTTCATGCCAGGTTATAAATTCACTACTAGCCTTTAGGCCTACTAGGTTATATACTTCTCCGGCATAAATTTTTGTATAATATAATCCGGATGTCAAACATGGCAGCTTTTCATGAACAAACTTTTCACCATTGATGGTTTGAGTAATTAAAACATACTCATTTCCTGCCTCATTTAAAGTTTCAATGTGATAGCCATTTTTTCGAATATCACCAAAACTTAACAAGTTTCTCCGAGCCTTGCTTGAATATAGGGCATTTTCAAATGCCAATTTTGTCCCTTTAGGGAGAAATATAACGGCTCTTCCAGATCCTTCAATACAATTTTCATTACCGCTTATAGTTTTCACTGCGGTCTTTCCCAATTTTAATTGGGAGAAAAAGCTTTTGCTTTTTAAGATACTGTGCGTTGTAGCACTATCAATGAGGCAGATTTCATTTTCAACTTGGCCATCCATTTCTTTTCAGAAGGTAATAAAAACAACATCAGTAATATAATATAATCACTGCAAAATACATTATAACTTGGGGGATACAAAATAGGGAATACAACACTAAAATACAAAATATCATAAGGCAAAATATATCATCCGCAAAATACAAAATGTAAAGCCGATCTTTTCACTTTTCTTTTTCAGTTTGTGCCACCAATAAAGTCATCAGTGTCCAAGTGGGTAATATCGGCATTCAAAATATCATCAAAGGTATCATCGTGGGTGGCATGATGTGTCTCGGGATCAGATCTTTCTTGTCTTTTCGAGGCCTGGTACAGTTCAGCTAAATGACTAGCTGTGCGGCAGACTCGGGCCCAGTGACCTTTGATTCCGCAGCGATCACACGGTTGATCATTATTTCTGTCTCTTTTAGGCTTTGGCTGCGGTTTGTAAGGCCTGCGGTTGTCATTTTTGCGTTTGGATTCATATCGAGGTTTATTTCGATATTTGTTTCTCCCAGATGATTCAGGCCTATCACGACCGCGTTCCCGATTTCTGTCACGATTAAAATTTTGATTCCTTTGAGTCCCACGATCCCGCACTTGGTTATCTGCTTCTGTGGCATTTGCTTCAGGAAATGGGGCAGCACCTGTTGGCCTAGATTCATGATTTTTCAGCAATATGTCATTATTTTGCTCGGCCAAAAGTAAACAGGTGATGAGCTCAGAGTACTTTTGGAAACCCCGTTCGCGATACTGCTGCTGTAAAACAGTGTTTTTGACATGGAAAGTGGAGTATGTTTTTTCCAACATCTCAGCTTCAGATATATTTTCTCCACAAAGCGTCAGCTGCGATGTGATACGAAACATCGCTGAATTGTATTCACGGACTGTTTTGAAGTCCTGGAGCCTCAAATTTTGCCATTCGCTCCGAGCTTTTGGCAGTACCGTCATCCTGAGATGATCGTATCTTTCTTTCAGCTTCAGCCACAATTCAAGTGGTGATTGCAGGGTGACATATTGAAGTTTCAAAGATTCATCAATATGATGGCACAGGAAGATCATGGCTTTTGCCTTATCCTGGTTTGATGCATTTTTATCAGGGGAGATAGTATCCTCCAACCCCATTGATGCCAGGTGCATCTTAACGTCCCGTGCCCAGGACATGTAGTTATCTCCAGAAACTAACAACGGGATGAATTCCTGTTTTGAAAGATTAGCCATAATTATACTGAAAGTAACGATAGAAAATTATACCTACGACAGAACTTCGATAAAACTCCGGTAGAGACTCCTCGTGCTGATAACGTGTTGTGATATTTATAGTTATTGGTTATATGTGTAAATGGATGTAGATATATATATGTAATAAGAAAATAGGGTAATGATTACTAGTAGATGGTAATAATGATATTGATATTGATGAGTGACGAGAGAGATGAGAGCAATGGCTGGGAATGGTATTAATATGATCAAAGTGTTAAATGGTAAACCATATACCATGCATTATTCCATTAACCATATTTATAGGCAAGTACATGGGTGATTAGTCATCACTTAAACATCCATCCAATGACAAGTGTTAACACTTGTCCTTTTATTGATGAGTGATGGACATGCACTTAATCTTTTATATGCCACATAACATAAATGGATTATTCGGTGAACAACAATGAAATAAAGATATGCACTTTACCCAAAGGAAAAAAAAAAAAAAAAAGAGCCTATATAGAGGCAACAAAAGATTTGGCTTTAGTAGTATGGGAGCTAGAAATAGCTAAATAGGGGGTTACAATTATTTTTGTCACGACACTAACAAAATTTGTAAGAAAACGTGCATATGGAGAATTAAGGATGTGGCTTGCCTACTTGGGTGCAGATGCTTGCAACCATGATGCCTTGGTCACAATTCAAATGAGTGTTGTTTAAGTACATATAAATAATGTTTGTGGCGTGGGACCTTTGAATTCTTCAAATATATTGAAATGTGATGTTTGAGTATAGATAAATGATATTTGCATTCATGTATGTGATGTTGAGATGAAAATGAACAATGCGTGTTTGGTGGGGTTGTAGAATGTAGATGAGGGGGTCAGAGTTAATTTGATGTCTATGATGCTATAAGTTATGCACACATTATGAAAAATGATGGGTCATAGACTCATAGTGGTATCACTTCGTATACACTCGCATAATTCAACACTTGCTAACATACGACGGGCCTTAAATTTTTTAATTTAAATGTACAAGTGACATGTTGGTTTTTGATAAAGTTCGATGTCACTAGCAATTCCAAGTATGATGTTCTCTCTTTATTTATTTATTTATCCGTGATGACTATAAATAAATTTGGATGGAGTCTTTTGAATTGAATATATTTTGAATCAATTGTTATAAGACTTGAACATAATATTTTTTCCTTGATATAAAGTTTTTTTTTTTGTTGAACAAAATAAATTTTTGTTGCTTTAAAAAATTGAATAAAAAAATAAATTTAAAGTCCAAACTTCATTCTTAAAATACTCTGGTAATTTGGCATTTATACACATGCATTGCTTAAAATATTATGTACTACTTTTCCAAAAAAAATAAAAAAATTATGTAGTAATATTTACATATTAGCTTATGCTAAATATCTGATACTGTACACTTCATATATATTTTGAAGTGTATTCAATAAATGTATGTATGCATTAATCTATGGATATTTGTATTATATCTGACCTCACGAGGATGTGTACGTACTTATAAAATCAATTTATTTTTTTAAATTTTTTTAAAGATATCATCAATATTACTCCCTCTGTCCCATTTAAGATGTCTTGTTTCATTTCTGCACACAATCCAATGCAATTTTTCAATTGTTAATATCTCAAAATATATACAATGAAAAATTATGTGAATTATATATTCTAAAACTGCATGATCATACGATTCTAACAAGACCCAACTCGACTATTTTTTTCAAATATATACTTGGAATAATATTGAGTCAAAATTAAACAATGAACAGTGCCAAAAAGTCAAACCAGACATCTTGCCTGGGACGGAGGGAGTAATTGATAAATAACTGTGGTTGATCATAGATAAATGTACAATATATTTTGTCTACACCTTCTAATTTTCGTTACCTTCATGAATCCATCAAGACATATATACATAAATAAAGAAAATCAGGTCAGTGTCAGTCAAGTATTAACAATGATAATAGTTTTTCTTTTTTAGAATGTACTAATGATAATGATAAATAAACAAATAAAAAGAAGATCCATTGATCTGTTCGTGGCGACATTGATTTTTTTTTTTTGGATGGGCCATTGAAGGCTGAGAAAGGGGTGGTGGGAGCCCATGCCACACAATTACAAAGGGAAATAAAGGGGAGGAATAGGGGGCCGGTGGGAATCGAACCTCCAACCTTCCGTTGGAAGTCAGGGAACTTAACCACTTGGGCTAAGTCCTCATCCCAGGTCGACATTTATTTAATTGGTCTGTCAATTCATTTACTTGTAAAACAATTAATTTTATGCCGCTTAGCCAATAGAATCACCCCTTACTTAATTTCATAATTACCAGTTCTTAATTAAAGATAAGTAAGCTAGACCTGACAAAGAAGCTACTTTATTGTAATTATTGAAAATGTTGACATCCTGCCAATCACATAATTTAAATTTAATAAACTGGGGATTTAATAGCTAATCATTAGTTATCTTCCATGTTTTTTTTTTTTTTTTCTTTTGGATGAGCATTGAAGGCCTGGAAAGGATGATGGGAGCCAATGCCACACAATTACAAAGGGAAATTAAAGGGAGGGATAGGGAGCCGGTGGGGAATCGAACCTCCATCCTTCCGTTGAAAGTCAATAAACTTAATCACTTGAGCTAAGTCCTCATCCCCATTTTCTATGTTTGATTTATTTATTTTTAGCCTCTTTAAAGGTGTTGAAAATTGAAATTATAGACAAATGAAATGATTCAAGGCCAGCACGTTGGTGAAAAATGATGTGTGATGAGTGGTGGGACCAGCCCACAATATATATTTGTTGAGTGGGCCCAGCCCATGTAAATATGTCGTTGCTGGCTGGGCCCATTTAGTGTGGGTCGGCCCAATTGACGTCTCTAAGCATCATTGCGTCAGTAAGACAGTATTACTACCTCCCGTTCTCAATTAAGTGATCCATTTGCATAGTAGTAACTATTCATTAAGTAACTTTAATTAATTTTTTTTACATAGTTATATAAGAAAGAACATAGTCACATGAGATCTTGTTAGATTCGTCTAATCACGTAGTTTTAAAAGATCAAATTTTTATAATTTGTATTTATGTACAATTTGAGTTATTAACCTTTAAAAATATATCTTGGAGAATAGTGCATTTAAAAGAGAACAGAGAAAGTATGCCGCAAAAGCATTAAGCAAACATAGCAACAAAGACTATTCAAAGAAACTCGAATTGTGCTTGAAAATTTAAGTCGAAGTTGAATTTTTGAGTAGTTTAATGGAATATCGAGTTGAGTTTGAACTTTTCAAGGAAATATTTATCGAGTATCGAATCGAGTTCAAATTTTTTAGAAGAATACTTGTTGAGTATCGAATACTCCTCGTTTATATTTAAAAAATAAAATGAGAAGATTAAATATATACCTATATATATATATCTTGTGAAACTCATGCGAGTGTCAAAAAACATCTTTATAAGTTACAATCTTGTGAGCAGCAACAGATTAAAATAGGATTAGTCCAAAAGTTGCTTGATTCATACTTGATCTGATCGGGAAAATGTTCCAAGTATATAATTTTCTTGAAGAAGTGAGATTAGGTTGGGTTCACAAGTGAAATTGCAAATTACCAACCCTGTTTAATTAAAAAAAAGTCCCTGTGGCTGCATAAATCTAGGTTCTCGACCAGATTGATGAAGAATGAAAAAAAAAATGCATCCAATTTTGTTGCCAAAACAATGTTTAATACTCCCTCCGTCCCAGTATACTTGTCCTGTTTGATTTTTTGACACTGTTCATTGTTTAACTTTGACTCAACGTTATTGCAAGTATATATTTGAAAAAAAAATAGTCAGTTGGGTCTTGTTAGAATCGTAAAATCATGTAGTTTTAAAATATATATTCTATTTAATTTTTTGTTGTATATATTTTGAAATATTAACGATTGAAAATGTGCATTGGATTGTGTGCAGAAATGAAACAAGACAAGTTAAGTGGGACAGAGGGAGTAAATGTTAAAGTCCCACATCGGTTATATGTTGGGTAATCCCCCTATTTATATGGACATGAGCCACTCTACCTACTACCAATTAGTTTTAGGTTGAAGCCCTAGGTCCATCTTGTTTCTAACATGGTATCAGAGCCATGGGTACTCGTTTGTGTATTACGTTATAGGTTGAAGTCCTCTAACAATAAATAAAGTGGTTAAAACTGTGTATTCCAAGTCAATAGACATAAATGGAGGAGCCCAAATGCAAGAAACTCCAACCAAAAAATATGAGTTCAATGTGCAACAACAGTACAGTACAGTACAGTGGAGTTGACTGTGGAGGACCTTATTTTGACAAGAGACAGATGAGACAGATTCTGAATAGTGTGCTCATTGCTCGGTCTCTCTCAATATTTGAAAATGAGATTCTTCCAGGCATCCTTGTTCTCTGAATAGTGCTTGATCTCAGCCTACATGTATATTAAAGACAAGCACACATTATAAATTTTTATTAAGACAAAGCTATTCAAAAGCATGACAGGAGGTTGGTGATTGCAGACATATGAGAGAGTGATGAGGAGTCAGCAGTTTGGGTACCTTCCTGACGCCTGTAACAGAAACAAAGAGCTTTTCACCCATCAAATCTCTCAGCACCGCGTCTTTTTCCAGGGCTTCGACGGATTCAGAAAGTGAAGTGGGCAGTCGTCGCACTTTATCCTTATGATTGTCAGGATTGTCTTCTGTTGAGGGAAATTAATAGTCCACTTTTCTCAATGCTCAATGAAATAGTAAATGGTAAGATCAAAGATCAGAGAGAACAATTCAAATGAATGCAAGCAAACCTTACCGATAGGTTCAGGAAGTTTAGAATGTCTGCGCAGTCCATCAAGTCCTGCAATGATTATAGAAGCCAGGCCGAGAAAAGGGTTCGCACAGCCATCAAATGCCTTAATCTCAAAATTGCTTATGGTTATGGAGACATCATCATCATCATCTGCAGCAGTCCCCCCCACTGCTCTGAGAGGAGCTTCTCTATTTTCAATCCCCCAGCATTGGTACGCTCCACTCGCAGTATTCGGTTGTATGCGATCATAACTACTACGTACAATTTAGAACAAACTGAATATTTGTGCCACAAATTCAGAGAAAGGGTGATGGATCATTAACCTATTTGGAAGAAATAAAATGGAGAAAACAAAAAAAGAGAGAGAGTAAATAACCTATTTGGAAGAGGTGCGGTGAAGGCTAATATTGCAGGGAGATGATCCAATACTCCAGCCATGAACTCCTCCCCAATCTTGGAAATTCCATATCTGGTTCTGGGCCCCATAAATACATTTTCCCCATTCTCAGACAAACTTAGGTGCACATGTGACCCCGAGCCAAGATCATCAGGAGCATACCTGGAAAAATAGGAAATGTCATGAAGAACTGCATCATGTCAGCAAAAAAAAAATGCTCTGATGCTAATTGATACGTACTTGGGTACAAAAGTTGCCAATAATCCGTGTTTTCTGGCCACTGATCGAACAACTTCTCGAGTGAAAATTAACTTGTCGGCTGCATTTTCACAATTTGTGTAACCCAATGCAAATTCAAACTGACCGTGCCCGGCTTCTGCATGTACCTACGATTCATTGTTTCCAAAAATATGGTATTATCAGAGCCAGCTCAGTTTTTCCTTTGGGGGATAATACAACAATTGTACTATATACCAGAAACACAAAAGGTACTATATACCAGAAATTTGAAAATTGCGAATTGCACACACAAGTCAAATCCAGTGCTTCTTCTTTGCTGTCGTTCAGCATTACATTCAACTTTTAAGAGAACAACAGAGCCAAAAAAAAAAAAAAAAAAAAAAAAAAAAAAAAAAACAGTACCTGTTCCACCTCAATATTCATGGACTGAAGTGAGGCCATAACTTCATTAAGATAAGGAAAAGCTGCATCAAACGCTGCTGCAGAACAGTATGGAGATGTATCAAATGGCACCCATTTCTCCTTCCCATCCCTGCTGAAGTTTTAGTACAAACAACAATCGAGTCGTAAGACACAGGAAATCAAGTAAGCTGGGAGAAATCAAAGATTTTTTTTCACATACTCTAGCACATTTCTAAGGAGATAAAACTCATTCTCGAAACCTGCATTCATTTCCTGCACGACCAGCAGTTTCATTTAAGACGATAGAACAATAAATATTAAAAAAAAAAAAGTTGAACAGGCGTGACCGGGTGGTAATACCAAGTTAAATTCATCTTTCAAAAGTTTTGCAACTCTTTGCAGGGTTGCCCTGGGACAATACTCCCATGGTATTCCAGGTTTGATGTGCATATCAGCCAAAACCATCTCCTGTCCTTTTGCCCTGTAACAAGGTGGTAGAACAAAAATTGCAACAGTCTAGCAGCAAATAAATGTCCATCTCTTGAGAATGGAGTGAAGTCTCACAAGAACACAAAAAAATTGGGATGCTTAACAGAAATGCTACAGAAAATATGGGTGCCCTTCCAAGTTCCATACCATTATTTTTAGATGACACGAAATTTTTTTTAAAATTTTAAAATCCCAAGTGCTAATGAAAATTTACCACATGGATAAGGCTTACCAAGGAATTATTGTTTTAGTCCCTAGATCTGGTACAAGTCTGATTTCACCAACTCCAGTCATATTAGTTTTAACAGCAAGGTAATCATTAAAGGAAGACCTCCCCATAGATGCACATGATAGTCCAACTCCATTCTTTGTAACAAGATCATGGAAACGTTTTTGAGGAACCGCCTGAAAAATAAAGCGGTAAGCTTCAGAATATATAAGTCTAAACAACACTAGTGTTCCCGTTAACATAATCCATTTGGTTTCAATTAAGCATTTAGCTGAAAAGAAAATGGCAGGTGAAAACTCACAGTCACCAATATATCCTACCTCAACAGCGTATAAAATAAAGAAATAGCTTTAAAACGGAAGCAAAAGAACAGTGCCCGCCTTTCAGCATATGCGAAATGCAATGGCGGCTTAACTCAGACATGGTAATAAATTGACTTGCTTTCAAGATTGATGCCACAACTTGGTGCTATGAAACTCATTACTTAGAAAAAATAGTACTTATCAAAACTAGCGCAGTATAATACTATTTTGCATAAAAAGCTTTATGAAAAACAACCCTCTAGCCAGAGACAATAGAATCAGAATATAACTTACACGACATCTATGCTGTCCAGAATTATCAATCCAAATA
Source organism: Hygrophila difformis (assembly GCA_030278955.1). NCBI lineage: Eukaryota > Viridiplantae > Streptophyta > Magnoliopsida > Lamiales > Acanthaceae > Hygrophila > Hygrophila difformis. Next base: position 2,853,669 of record JAOANR010000003.1, read on the forward strand.
ATTCGAACCAATACAACACCCTGAGATATATTTCTGTCTAGCTTCACGGGGCAGAGGGATGAAGTTGCGTAGGAATTAGAAGATCCTCCAGTAGCTTTAATTTTATAGAACTCTCTCGAATTTTCAGAGAATATGTCTTTAGCAGCTTGCAGAGCCTCAGGAATTGAAAGATCGCCATTGATGCATGCATCACGTAGAACTGCAAATACAATCTCACGTGCTTTCTTAGCACCTGTTAAAGCAGTGCTGTCCGTGGTCAGTAATGGATAAAAAAATACCAAAACCCTAATGCAACTGTAATAAAGAAAACTTCCTAAAGTAGAGTTTTTTCTTCTTCTTTTTGAGAAGTTTGCACAGTAGAAGGTCAACATAATGGTTTTTCTAGCAGTTTTATGCAGATGAGATTTACAGTTGCCTTTAAAGGTTCATAATATGGTAGTAATATAGATTGAAATGATATGCCACCAATGCTACAAAATGCACCTCTCAATCATCTCTTTTGAATCTGGAAATTAATGCTAGTAAATAAACAGCTCAGAAAGAGAATGCAAGGGTTATGATATCTAGAATGTCTACCTCGGTTCGTGCATGAAACCTCTAGATTCATTTGTCAATTTGATTATTATCTACAAGTTTGCATACATAGATATACTAATGAAAGGTGTTATGTTTAAATCAAGACCCCGTTTTGCAGATCACTGACGGGCTACAATTCCTTGAACAAATCACGTTGCATGTGCCAATACTCTCGCCTACTTGACTTGTCAATTCCAGAATAGTACAAGTAATTTTTTTTTCCCTTCATTTCATATAGTACATTAATGCTTTCTAATATCCGCAGTAGCCAACTGACATGATTTAACATGGAAATTTTTTGTGTTGGTGTTGATTAAACATGGCAATGATTGAAATTTTACTAGAAGATTGGCACCAGACTGATACCAAAGTATTTTATGGACCAAACTAACCAAGGTAGAAGCTCTCAGGAAATGCCACACCGTCACTGCTAAACATTACCTGCCAAATGCAATGTATAATTACTCGGTGAGGGAGAAAATACGAGAAGTAAAAATACTGCCCAAACTTAAACATTAGTCTGCAGGAGATCAAATTAGTTCAGAAATTTAAGAAATAAACACACACTTATTTATTGGTAACACATCTCATGCTGTGAGATCTATAACCTCAACTAACTTCCACTGTCCATAAATTTCACCTTCTTTATTGGTGCCAAGTCCAAAAGTTCTTTAACTGAGGATAGCATCCCATGAAAGCTAAGTTTAGGCACTTGCCAGGCCAAAATCCAGGTAAACCTACAGTTAAAACATCCAATAAGAGAAATTAAGGTATACTACTGGCAACACCTGATATCCATTTCATACATAAAACAACTACAAGGAACTCGCCTGAGAATAAACAGAGGCCAAATACGAGGCTTCTTTTGAAAATGGGTATGAAGCATGTAAGAGAACAATTCGACTCTTGCTGAATCTACTGTCTTCAAGAACATCACGAAGATGAAGAGGATTGGATTTCCTTAAATCCAGATTTGTGTCTCCAACACTAACAGAAACCAATCAAACCATAAGCATTGAAACATGTGCATTGCTTTGGCATATCAGATTCAAGAAACTGTCACGGATGAAAAGATGTCTAATGACATGGATTCTTGAATTTGCTTTGTAATGTTTCATGGAACCCCTTTTCACTGTGCGATGCCTTGTAAAATTCTGGAATTCACTTTCAATACATACCTTGTAATGTTTCATGGAACCCCTTTTCAGCACTCTCTTTTGAAATATTTGGGTTAATTTCCAGCCCACCACCACGGTATGCAGCTATACTTTTAAAGCAAACTATCTTATCGCTATGTGTAATAATGGATAGGAAAAAGCAAAGAGAACCTGAAATCTTTTTCTACATGTACACAGAAACATAACATTTGAACGTTGAAGCACATACAGAAAATTCAAAAGGATATAACTTCAATTCATCATCGAACAATTTTGTGAACAAATCCAACGTCCATGCAGCTCCACCTGGAGCCCCCTGATTATCAAGAGGAAGCTAAAAAAATTATGATCCCACAATGAATTGATGAATGAATATAATTAAAGTTTCAGATGTCAAAAAAAAAAAAAAAAAAAAAAAATGAGAGAAGAAAAGGAAAAAGAAAAAGAAATTGTATATCTGACCTCATTAAGAATCTTCTCAGCCACGTGTTCAATGCCCAATATTCTACCAACAAATGGAACAAATGCTTTGTGCCACTCAATTTCATATTTCTTGTCCAATTGAAGTCCATCATCAATTAATAAGGCCGTGATTCTCGCCGATTTAAGGCACTTAGCAGTGAGATATTCCACTCCAGATTTCGACCTATATTCTCGAACAGCATCCAATGTCGCATCTGAGCCGTAAAATTCAGCAATTTCTTTCAAGCTTCTCTGAAAAGAAAAAAAAGATAAATAAATAAGAGAATGAAAATTCCATAAGTAAGTCGTTCTTCATCAACACTGAGTTGCAGAACATCTCAATTCTCAACGTAGAGCGGACCAAAAAAGGCATGGTTTTTTTTTGTCGTTGCGGATTATGACCTTGAAAGAAATGGTATGGACTGCACGTAAGAGAGCGTCTCCGGTGGCCTCCGTGAAGCAGCCGAGGAAAGGAAAGGCCGAGTCGTCAGCGGCGGCGACAATGTTTCGCGCGTGGGCGTCCACCAGCTCCGCCGTCTCCACCGCGGCTTTCAACTCCGCAAACTTGTCCATTTGATTTCTTCTCCAATCGGTTAGTAGATTCCCGTCGGTTGTCCGATCCACTTGATGATGATACAGATGCATTGATGGCCTTATCTCTCTCTCTCTCTGAATATCTTATGGCTTCTAATCTTCTATTGAATATAACCACTGATCATGTCAAGTTGGCTGTCGGTTGCAACATATATGCATGCGGAGATGAGAAGAATAATAGTACGTACTGCTTTGGTGGTTTGTCTAATTCGGTAGGATCTGGCTGGAATACTAAGCCCCATAATATACTGTAGTTTGTCTCACAATCAATTCAAGATTTACCCTACGGACGTATTTTAAAAGTGTTCTCTAACAAATGTGAAGTGGGCATCCAAATCCAATGGAGAAAATGGAGTTGATGAATTTAATGTAGTAGATGAAGTTAGTGGAGTGGATGGATTTTGTGCCTATAAATACCAAGGCCACTCATTTGTAAGATCATCCCAACACAAGCAAAGGCAAGAAGCTTGCCTTTGATCTCTCTTCTCCTATTGTAGTTTTTAGCCTTTGTGAGTGTTTCTCGTTGAGAGGGTTTTGTGGTATAGGATTATTTCCTATAACCTTTTTGTAATATTATTTCATTTCATAGTGAAATAATAGTTCGGTGGGGCCCGGAGGACGTAGGCATATTTGTGCCGAACCTCATTAAATCTTAGTGTTCTCTTTATTATTTAATTAATAGCTCCATTATTCCACAACAAGTGGTATCAGAGCCGAGGTTCGGGGATCGAGTCAGCAGACTCAGCCGGTGGACTGCGTATGTGTGGAGACCCTCAGTTTGTGCCCTCGAGTTTGGATCCGTGTTCGGTGCCTTGTGTCGAAAGTCTTCCTGATATTGTGGTGGTCAGGCGGCGAGTCCCGTTGGTTGGAACGGCGGTGCAAGATGATTTGGCGGATCAAGTTGATTATGGTTCGAGGGGAGGCCACGAGATCCATGGTCTTGGTTTGAGGGGAGGATTGTTGGGTATCAAACCCAATCCCACATCGGAGAAGCAGTAAAAAATTGACTTGCATATAAGTGTGTCCACTTAACCCATTAGTATGAGGCCTTTTGGGAAGGAGCCCAAAAACAAAACCGTGCGGGCTTGGCCCAAAGCGGACAATATCATACTAATGTCGGAGTTAGGGTGGCGGTCGCAGTCCCTACAAACAAATAATGTTAAAGTATCGAATGCTCATCAAGTGTTTTATATAAAATATATATTCTAAAACTATACGATTAGATGAATCCAATAAAACCAAACTCCACTATTTCTTTCAAATCTATGTCAAACAGGACGTTTCTACCGGAGTATTTGATAGTATATTTTTATATTGAAAGAAATGAGAAAAAGAAAATTAAGATTAAAAGAAATTCTGGCAAATTCAGCGTCGAAAAACATCTATTTATCAAGCTTGAAGAATACGACTCAACTCAAGATCGAGTATTTTTACCTATGCATCAAACCATCATTGAGAGCAAGGACAAATATAAAAGTACACAGTAGTTATTGCATTTCTTGGTAAACGTAATTTGGACTAAAATATGAATTACTCTATAAAGGAATGGAGGTTATCCAACAATGGCTTTAACATAAGGCGTTCTCCGGTCGTCATACCTCCACTCCAGGTATTTAGATGTCATGTCAGCGCCACCTTAAAAGTTAAATATTTCTACCTAAATATCAAATTCTTCTCCCAACAATAATACCTCAAAAGTAGGTATTTAGGGGGACCCACTTACTATTATACTTCCTCCGTCTCGATATAAATGTTACGTTGGATTTTTTGACACTATTCACTGTGTAACTTTAATTCAAATTTTTACCATAACTATGAAAGGAAAAACATAGTCAAGTGAGATCTTGTTAGATTCGTCAAATCTTGTAGTTTTAGACAATCAACTTTTTATAAGTTTTTATTATACACAATTTAAGTTATAAACCGTTAAAAATGTGTATCGGCAAACGTGTCGGAAGGGAATGTAACAATTATATCGAGACAGAGGTAGTATTTATTATACAATTTATATTTTAATTTATCAATTATAAAAAATAATTTAACTATAAATAAATAATAATAATTTTAAATAAATAGTAAAAAATTGAAATGGTAGAATCGCTATTTGGGAAGACGACAGAAAAAAATAATAGCTGAAAAAAATGGCGATAATGCTCAAAAGAAAAAAAAAAATTAAATAATGACAAGTTCAAGCAAACAAAAAACTAAAAAAATAAATAAAAAAATTAAAATGAAGTCGCCATACAATGGGGACTAGGCCAACAAATTTTTTTAAAAAAAAATAAAAAAATCTGCAGGCACGTCTTTTGATGTTAAAAACTGGGTAGCAAATTTGTTACCCCATTCACTGCACCAATAGTGAAATACCCAAAGTTCAGGTATTTACCCATTCCATCTCATCAAATACCCACCATTGGAATAGCCTAATAATGCATGCATTGTTTAATTGTATAAGACCAGTGTGGAATTACCAATCAAGGGATGCTGATGTCCCACGGAGTCAGCATGTAGCCATCCTGCCTAGTGCCTGCCTACTCAGTCGCCTTAAAAATTTTAAATTTTGTATAATAATTATTTTATTATTTTTATTAATAAATTAATTTTGTCTTAAAAGAGTTATTAATAAATTCTGAATCTATAGGCTAATTCAAAGATATCATCATAAAATCCGATTAAATTTCCCATACTCCTCAAAATAAGGTTAGGTGTCATATTGCAAATTACCAACCCTATTAATTAAAGTCCCTCTGGCTGCATAAATCTAGGTTCTCGACCAGATCGAAGAATGAAAATGCATCCAATTTTGTGTGCCAAAACAATGTTCAATAATACAAGTGGAAGTCACTAGACATGAATGGAGGAGCCCAAATGCAAGAAACTCCAATCAAAGTCAAATGTGCAACAGAACAGTAGAGTGGAGCGGACTGTGGAAGACCTTATTTTGAAAAAAAGACAGTTGACATGATTTTGAATAGGGCTCGGTCTCAATATTTGAAAATGAGATTCTTCCAGGCATCCTTGTATTCTGAATAGTGCTTGATCTCGGCCTACATGTATCAGTACCAACACACATTAAACTTTTAAGACGAGGATATTATCCCATTCAGTAATGAGTATTGAACTAGAAATTTTGGTGAATGACACAGTAACCATTTTGCTCATATTGGACCGTTTTTATTTTTCCCTGGAGTAATTAATCCACTAATTAACCCATATTTGTTTACTATGACAATCTATTAAAAGCATGACAAATACATGAGAGAGTCGGCAGTTTGGGTACCTTCCTGACGCCTGTAACAGAAACAAAGAGCTTTTCACCCATCAAATCTCTCAGCACTTTGTCTTTTTCCAGGGCTTCGACAGATTCAGAAAGTGAAGTTGGTAGTCGTCGCACTTTATCTTTAAGATTGTCGGGATTGTCATCTGTTGAGGGAAAATAATACTTTTCTCAATGCACAATGAAATGGTAAGATCGAAGATCATAGAACAACTCAAGTCAATGTAAGCAAACACATCAAGTGCACTTTAACAGCACTCAGATTGTCATATAGTTGTCACATATGCGGAGTGTAACCTTACCGATAGGTTCAGGAAGATTAGAATGTTTGCGCAACCCATCAAGTCCTGCAATGATTATAGAAGCCAGTCCAAGAAAAGGGTTCGCACAACCATCAAATGCCTTAATCTCAAAATTGCTTATGGAGCCATCTGCAGTCCCAGGAGGACAAGCTGCTCTGAGAGGAGCTTCTCTATTTTCCATCCCCCAGCATTGGTATGCTCCACTCCATGTATTGGGTTGTATACGATCATAACTATAGGACATTAATGTTTAAAAAAAATGGCTTAAGCGAAGATTTATAATGGAGCATAATCAAATACTTGTGCCACAAATTCAGAATAGAAGGATGAATCAACAACCCTGAAAAAATTAATGAAAAGTAAATAACCTATTTGGAAGAGGTGCGGTGAAGGCTAATATTGCAGGAAGATGATTCAATACTCCAGCCATGAACTCCTCCCCAATCTTGGAAATTCCATATCTAGTTTTGGGCCCCATAAATACATTTTTCCCATTCTCAAACAAACTTAGGTGCACATGTGACCCAGAACCAATATCATCAAGAGCATACCTGGAAAAAAGGAGTGCACCAAATCATGTGTCGAGCTTTTGGAAAAAATAGGAAATTTTATGAAGCTTTTGGAGTGCACCAAATCATGTATCAGGCATTTGGAGAAATATGTTATGAAGCACCGCATTATGTTAGTAATTCTTGTAAATGAACAACAAAATATTAAGCTCAATAATAGTAATCTCGTCACAACATAATGCTCTGATCTTTGATACATACTTAGGTACAAAAGTTGCCAATAATCCGTGTTTTCTGGCCACAGATCGAACTACCTCCCGAGCGAAAATTAACTTGTCAGCTGCATTCTCACAATTTGTGTAACCCAGTGCAAATTCAAATTGACCATGCCCGGATTCTGCATGTACCTACGATGTTTCCAAAAGTATGGTATTATCAAAGCCAACTTTGTTGGTTCTTTGGGATAGTACAACAATTGTTTTTTACCATCAAAAAGACTGGATACGTAGTATGCAGTACTACACTGCTAATTTAAAACTTAAAGTTAAGTTTGCTTGCTTGAAATAATACTGATTACAATTTCAAAACATCTCACAGCCAACAACCATTCAAACATCCATTAAAAGGGAAAAAGAAACCAGCAATGCCTCTTAACCAGAAAAGGAAGACTTCCATGAATATAATTCCTTCAGTTTCATGTGATGCCACACTACACTAGTATCAGAGAAATAAAAGGAGAAGGAAGTAGCATAACAGAGCAATATATAATAAGTCGCCTGTGGGGTAAATCCTCCGTAAAAAATATTTCACTGGGGACATAACCCAAAGAATAACTCAAATATAACTTCACTGCTACAAAAATACTATATACAAGTAGTTTGAAAATTCAAATTGCACACATAAATCAAATCCAAAGCTTCTTGTAGTAGTATTATCATTGTAGATCATTTCTTCATATGGAGTGGAGATACATGTAAGCGCCATTTTAGCCATTTTAGTTCATCTAAATGATTGTGTTTCCTCTAAGTTAAAAGGTTTGTAACATTAAAACCCAATAGTGTTGTTCAGCATTGCATTTAAGAGAATGTACCCACAAATGAATACGTGACAAGTCCTATGAGTTGTTGTGCAGAAAAGGAAACCCAGAACAAAAATCATTACCTGTTCCACCTCAATATTCAAGGACTGAAGTGAGGCCACAACTTCATTAAGAAAAGGAAAAGCTGCATCAAATGCTGCTGTAGAGCAGTACGGAGTTGCATCAAATGGCACCCATTTCTCTTTCCCATCCCTGCAGAAGTTTAGTGCAAGCAACAATGGAGTCATAAAACACCGGTAATCAAGTAAGTTGGGAGAGATCAAAGATATTTTCACATACTCTAGCACATTTCTAAGGAGATAAAACTCATTCTCGAAACCTGCATTCATTTCCTGCATGACCAGCAGTTTCATTTAAGACGATTAGAACAATAAATATTTAAAAAATTGAACAGGTGTAACCAGTTAATACCAAGTTAAATTCATCTTTCAAAACTTTTGCAACTCTTCGCAGGGTTGCCCTGGGACAATACTCCCATGGTATTCCAGGTTTGACGTGCATATCAGCCAGAACCATCTCCTGTTCTTCTGCCCTGTAACAAAGTCGGTAGGGAAAAATTAAAATAAAATTGCAACAGTGTAGCAACAGATGACTCTCTCTTGAGAATGGAGTGAAGTCCCACCAGAAAACAACAATAAAACAGACTAGTCACTTCCAATATTTAGTACATTAAACAAAACATGAATATAAATAGGATGCTTAACAGGAGTATTACCAAGCCACACACCATTCCTTGGCAGAAAGTAACTGCCCAGACACAAGCATCAGTTGCATAAAATACATGCTGTTTGCAGATTACTTATTTTACAGAGAATATGGATGCCCTTCCAAGTTCCATACCATTTTACACATCCACAGGCTCACTATGTATATACTTCATATGAGCCTTAGCAATTCATTTTGCACTGAGACAAATCTTAAAATTTTAAAAACCCAAATGTTAAGGAAAATTTGTCAAATGGATATGGCTGATCCAATCTCTTACCAAGGAATTGTTGTTTTAGTCCCTAGATCAGGTATAAGTCTGATTTCACCCACTCCAGTCAGATTAGTTTCAACAGCTGGGCCATCTGTAAAGGACGACATCCCCATAGATGCACATGTTAATCCAACTCCATTCTTTGTAACAAGATCATGGAAACGTTTTTGAGGAACCACCTGACAAATAAAGAGGAAGCTTCAGAATATAAGTCTATGCTATATCATAACTATGATATGGTAATTAATTGACTTGCTTTCAAGCTTGACAACACAACTTGGTGTCATGAAACTCATTACTTAGAAAATACATATCAAAACTAGAGCAATATAATATTTTGCATCAAAGCTTTATGGAAAAGAATCCGAATATGACTTACACGACATCTATGTTGTCCAGAATTATCAATCCAAATGATTCGAACAAATGCCACACCCTGAGAAATATTTCTGTCTAGCTTCACAGGGCAAAGGGATGAAGTCGCATAGGAATTAGAAGATCCTCTAGTAGCTTCAATTTTATAGAACTCTCTTGAATTTTCATAGAATATGTCTTTAGCAGCTTGTAGAGCCTCAGGAATTGAAAGATCTTCGTTGATGCATGCATCACGTAGAACTGCAAATACAATCTCACGTGCTTTCTTTGCACCTGTTAAAGGAGTGCTGCCCTGGGTGAGTAATGAATAAAAAAAGACAAAACCCTAATGCAACTGTAACAAAGAAAACTTCATCGAGCAGAGTTTTCTTCTTTTTGAGTTTGCACAGTAGAGGTCAGCATCTATTAAAATGTTTTCTAGCAATTTTGTGCATATGAGATTTACATTTGGCTTTAGAGACTCATAATATGGTAATATAGATTGAAATGACGTCACATGTGCTTCAAAATGCACTTCTCAATCATCTCTTTTGAATCTGGAAGTTAATACAAGTAAATACACAGCTCAGGAGGAGAATTACAAGGATTACGATATCTAGCATGTCTACTTGGTTCGTGCATGAAACCTCTACACTCTGGCACATGGATTTATTTATTTTATAATTATTTTTTATTTTATTTTATTTTTTGTTTAAAAAAAAAAAAAAAAAAAGGGCAGAGCAACCTAGCCTTCCACTGGATGAGAAACAAAAATGTAATGGTGCATCATTTTGTTTCATCTGTCAATTTGATTATCAACTACAAGTTTGCATACAGAGATATATTAATAACATTTTTAAGGTGTTATGTTTAAATCAAGGCCCCGTTTTGAGATCACAGATTGGCTACAATTCCTTGAACAAATCAGATTGCATATACCAATACAGCAATATTCACACCTACTTGTCAAGTGATAGTAACAAGACTGAAACAAAACTTATGGGCAGTCAACGAGCTAAAATAGAATCATTTTCATTTGAAACATATATTAAGTAAAACAGCTATAATGCTCATCATACTTCAAGTTTTGATATAAGAAACAGTTATCAGGTGTTAATTCCAGAATACAAACATAATATTTTTTTCTTCTTCAATCCATATGATCCACACATTGAGCGCCAATAATCATATACATTATACAGTAGGGCTTTATAATAAATTGAAGTATTTCCCCAGCAGCGCAATGTCATGATTTAACATGGAAAAATTACGTTGGTGTTGATTAAACATGTCAATGATTAAGCTTAAACAAGAAGATTGACACCAGGCTGATACAAAAGTAATTATGGACCAAACTAACCAAGGTAGAAGCTCTCAGG
>JAOANR010000003.1:4291411-4455700 GCA_030278955.1 Hygrophila difformis
AAATGAAATAAAAAATGTTGGAACCAAAAAAGAAAGAAAGTGGGACATAAATAATGGCACATAATGAGTATTATTTATTTTAATTACATAAAATAAAAAATAATTTTAAAAACTAAAATAGGCCACTAGAATGAGTCATTTCCACTTTTAGGCCATCGTGGCCCGAACCCAATGACCTAAATTCAGGCCCAAAATCCTTCTAATGGCCTATTTTCCTAAATCAAAATATCGTGGCCCAAAAGTGGAAATGACTCCTTCTGGTGGCCTATTTTAATTATTACTGTAACATCCTGGATAATTATTTCATAATTAATTTAATCAATTATGGATTAAAATAATAATTGGGTTTAGATTAATTGGTGATTGCACTTGTGTGGGATTAGCCATAATTTTTAAGGAAAACTCCATGTGTTTATATTATTGAAATAGATTGGGGGTCATTTTGTAAATAGGAAATTACATCAAAGCCCTTGAATTTTAAATTAGGATTTTTGTCTCATTTGAGCACATTACAGCAAATGAAATGAGAATTTGGGGGAAATGCTCAACCCCGTAACTTGCACAAGAACAAATAAGGGCTCTTCTTGGAGTGAAATCACGGCTTGAAGAGGAAGAGGGGGACGATCTCGAGGTTTGATTCAAGTTTTGTCTTCTAAAGGTATTAAGCCACGTCTTCATCTCTTTTCTCTATTCTTTTCGGATTTGGAATTTGGGGAAAGTAGCGGGTTTTCAATTTTGGCCGGGTATGATCGGTGATTGACCGGAGGAGGGGAAGAGACATCGGAGTTGGGAGGAGATGAGAACGGCGGCGTGGTGGAGGTGGCATCGCGCCACGCGTGACGCCTGGAGGTCACAGCGGGCTGCTGCCCGCTGTGGAAGAGCAGCGCACAGCGCTGCTGTGCTGCTGCCGGCGGCGAGCCAGCGCCGCTGCGGCGTGGTGGCTGTAAGATAATGATGGTGGCTGCTGTGGTGTAAATTTGGGGATGTTTCCTCATTTGGTGTTTTGTGAACTTTTGATTTAATTCTTGGATTCTATTATTGATTTAGATGTTGGGTATTGCTGTATGATTTTTATTGGATGCTGATATGCTAATGTGAATTAAACTGGATTTGGAGGTTGGGTAGTAGTTCAATTGTATTTGGATATTAAATTGGGAATTGGTTCAAATTAGAGCATGGTGAACTTGTTTGTATTTGGTTAGTTTTAGACACTTGTGAGTAAATTGTGGAAATTATTGTAAGCTCACTGTCATGAAGTGTGTCGGTAGTGGGTGGGATGAAGAAAGGTTTTTGGAAAGGAAAGTCAAAGTAATGTCACTACTTTTTCCACTAATACTTTGCTATATTTTATTATTCTTATTCTTATTCTTTTAATCCCTTGAATTAACCATAATTGTTGTGCACACAGAACTCTTGAAATTGTCTTTGCCGACTCGTGGTACGTGTATATAAGTATATTTACTTGTAAGTATTGATTTCTTAGTTGGGTAAAGAATATTAGATTGAACTCATGGGTTAAATATGGTAGCAATTGTCATGGATTTTGTATAGACTATCATTATAATTTTTAATATATATTTATACTAACTCATAATCTGCTCATGTTGCTTTAATAGTGTATTGGGTCTTGTCTTAAGTAATATTTATCCCTACCCCATAATTTTAATCCTAGTATAAATGGGCTTTTGGTGTTGTTAAAATTGGAAGTAAAATATCTTGGGATGGCTTGATGTTGTGAATGAGTTTATTGATTTCATGGTTGAAGGTTTTAAAATAGTAGTGGAAATTTTAATAAAAACTCTTTTTAAATTTTATAGAATATTTTAATGGTGATGGAATCAACTTTTAGTATCTTGTTTTAAATATATTGGGATGAAGAGCTATGTGTGTCATTGTAGACTTTGTTGTGTATTTTAGCGTGGTTTAATACTATGTTGTTGAATATGAAACCATTGGTGTTAGTTAATTTATTTGATATTATTATGAAGTAGATGCAATATGGATTGGTTGCCTTGATGAATTGGTGTTGGTTTGTGGGAGTGTAGACCGGTGTGTTGGTACCGTTAAATTATTTTAATTTTTATGATAATATTTTTTGTATAGGGAACAACTGTGAAGCCATTGGAAGGTTAAAGACTTAACAAGAAGGGAGCTTTAAACACCGATTATAAAGGCAAAGGTTATGCTTGCATTATTGTGTGTGTTGGGGTGATTTTCGGATGATATTGGAGTTTTTGCTCGATTTTTCTTCCGTTTGATTTGCAGGTTTATTATTCACAATATTTATGAGGGTTTAAGCTTATGGTATGATAATTTAGATGATGAGATACTTATTGGGTTAGCATATCGCTCATTAGATGGTGATGAATGCCTATTCGTGTGTTCTTGTCGAACTCATCGCTCTAATGAATGAATTATGATTTCCTTGCGGTGTTTTGAAATTTGGGAATGTGTATATAACTCATGGAGGTCGTGAATATAACGTTACAACCTGTTGGGACATGAGGTTCATACTCATGTGGTGAAATGACACTCATTATGTTGTGTCGGGATGCTGTCTTAGCTTTGAAAGGTACGCGAGATGTTTATATGGTATTGTGGAACAGGCGAACCTTGCGAAGGTAATTCTTGATTATCATGTTATTTTTATATACATGTTATTGCATTGAAATTGATGGTTATTAACCTGATAGGTTATTATGACGTTTATGATGGATCGGGCAACCTTCACAGGTGTTGTTGAGTCTGGATGGCCCTGCGGGGTATATTATTGACTGTATGTCTGTTACCCTTTTGGGGTGGTTATTATAATGCTGATATTGCATTATGAATGGATGGACATTTTGGAAATGTCTGGTCGGGCAGCCTTCATAGGTGTTGTTGAGCCCCGATGGCCCTGCGGGGTGATTATTAGGCTGTGATGCCTGTGATTAGGCTGTGATGCCTGTGATTTGGCTGTGATGCATGTGATTTGGCTGTTATGCCTGTGATTGGGCTGTGATGCCTGTGGTCCCTGCGGGGATGGTGTATGTTACCCTGTAACGGGTTGGAGTTGATGATATCCTCACCCGTGGGTTCATACCGCCCGGGTTTAGGTTGCCGGCTAGGCATATTCATTGCATTTGCATATAGGGTAGATAGGTGTATGTTAGGTCATGCATCACGTGCATAAATTGTATGTCGTGGTTGAAGCACCGGTATGGGACGGTGTGATGATTTATTTATGTCAATTGTATGTCGTGGTTGAAGCACCGGTATGGGACGGTGTGATGATTTATTTATGTCAATTGTATGATCGTGGTTGAAACACCGGTATGGGACGGTGTGATGTTTTATCTGCTTCTTTTATTATCTGTTTATTATTATATTATATCCCCCTATAAACCCCTGCACGCATGCCCTTGCTCAGTACTTGTGCTGACCCCTTTGCTTTGTCTGTTTTATAGATCCTGCTGGAGGTACTGGAGCATGACTGAGTTTGAGGGTATTGAGAGATCACATAGATAGGACTTTTATGTCTATCTCTACGTGGTTATGTGATACTATGAGACTATCTGTGGTTGGTATGCTGTTTGAGAGGCTTGCAGTCTGGATGAGCTGCTGGAATGTTTATTTGATTATTATGGTGAAACCTCCTATGTGCTTATGTGTTTTATCTGTTTTAGTTTCTGCATTAAACTGGATTAATCAGATGATCACTTTAGGTTTACTCAGTCTTGTACTAGCTGTTTTAAATTAGCTGGCCACTAGTTTAGGATAGTTAGCACAGGGGTAATGCTTGCGAAAATCATGTTTGAATTTTTGGGTCGTTACAGAGTGGTATCAGAGCCTGTGTGCTCTTTTATCTTATTAAAATTTGTGTAGACATAGGCGGTGAGATGTGTGTGGGATACATATAGTGTAGATTTGCATTCTTATTCTTATTTTTGTTGAGATTTGCGCATACCAGGTTAATTCACAGTTGGGGAACTGTAAGGAAACCATGGTACTCCAGTCAGGATCCTTGTTATCTCACAGTCATTGAGGACTATGAATGACTTTTGACCGGTTATTTAATTTTGTCGTTTATATATACTGCTTTGTATGATTGGTGATTTCTGCTATCATTGTTTGTTGATGTTGTAATCTAAATTGGATGAATTGTTTGAAAAGGCCTCATGGAAGCCTGGGCTATTCGAATGGCGATCCAAGCTGGATCAATGTGCTGAATGGTGTTCAGATGGGTTTGACGTACCCTCGAGAGAGAAATAGGGTACTGAGAAAGTCTCCCTACTGCGATAACCCACTAGGGCGATATAGATATTTGCAGTCCGCCTGCATCCGAAGGATGGTGGAAACCATTTCGAGGCTATGCCAGTGAAGATATAGTCGGATTTGGTTAGAGAGAATAATGATTTGAAGTGGCATAGAATTGATATTGGGTCAATCAAAATAACATTAGATGGTTCGTCGAAGTTGAATGCCTGTCGCGTGAGACGAGGCAAGGTGACTGTTCAGCATGGAAAGATCGGTAACGTAAAGGGGGTCGATATCACTAGGGCGAGTCCGAACTAGGGGACTTCCTAGTATGTCGTCTTTATGTGATGGAAACGTTACGTTGATTGGATAACGTTTTGGCATGTGTGTAAATCTTGTATCGTGGGTGTTTCTTCTTGAGTCTCTGGTTGAGAGATAAACCCGTTTCCCTGATATGGGAATTATTTATGTCGCATTTTGTGTTGTTGTTATTGTGTTTGATTCTGGAGTCTTATGTTCATTTGAGACTCTAAATTTCATTCGTAAGCATGGAGTAAATGCTACCACTGCTGCGAATCCTTCTGCCTTAGTACTGTGTGATTCAGAAGCCTCATGTTCTTTAGTGGATTTACGATTTGTGCGATAGCATGGAGTAGGACCGTTGGAGCCCTACTAGATGCTAGTTTCTTTACCGTCGGGTGATAATATTTGAAGTGATCATTTGATGCAAGATGCTGTGTTGAGCATCGAGAGTCGCGAATTCAGGGCTGACCTGGTGGTCTTTAGCCCGGCTGGTTTTGACGTACTATTGTGCATGGATTGGCTGTTTGCCATCGTGCTGTGATTGATTGTGGTGTTCCACGAATATCCTTTTAGGATTTTTTTGGGTAACTGTGTTTCTTATCGACATCCGTTGATTCCACATGTTATTGGTGTGGTTTCTGTTGCTTTGTTGTGTGACCTGATGCGCAGGGGGTTGTTCTCTTTCCCTGTGGCACATGAGGGATCTTCAAGCAGAGGTTCCTGCTGCTTCGAGTGTCCCTGTTGTCTCTGAGTTCGGGGATGTATTTCCCGACGAAATTCATGGTCTCCCATCTGCTCGGGAGATTGATTTTACTATCGAGCTGATGCCTGATGCAGCTCCTATTTCTAAGGCTCCTTACCGGATGACTCCTGTTGAGATGAAGGAGTTGAAGGATCAATTGAGTGCGCTTACTAGTAAGGGGTATATCCAGCCGAGTAGCTACCCTTGGGGAGCTCCTGTACTGTTTGTTAAGAAGAATGATTGTTCGATGAGGATGTGTATCGATTATAGAGATTAGAACAGGATCATGGTGAAATAGAAGTATCCTTTGCCTCGGATTGAAGATTTGTATGATCAGTAGAGAGGGGCTTGTGTATTCAGTAAAATTGATTTAAGGTCAGACTATCACCAGATTAGGGTGGCAGAGGCGAATAGGCCTAAGACAACTTTCAGGACTTGGTATGGACACTTTGAATTCACAGTCATGCCCTTCGGTTTGACTAATGCGCTAGTAATCTTCATGGATACCATGCATAGGGTATTCCGTCAATGGTAGGTGTGTGTGGTTGTGTTAATAGATGATATATTGGTTTACTCACCGACTCGTGAGTTACACGCGGGCCACTCAATAATTTTGTAGAATATATTGCGGGAGCCTAAGCTGTATGCTAAGCTCTTTAAGTGTGACTTCTGGTTGAAGGTGTCATTCTGGGGCACCTTGTTGGGCTGAAATGGCAAACACTAAGAATGTTGGTGAGATCATATTTCCTTGGTCTAGTTGGCTACTATCGCAGGTCCATGGAGGGATTCCCTAGCATTGCTAAGCCATTGACCCATACCCTCACATCATTCGAGGACAAATGATCCTAAGGGGGAAAGAATGTAACATCCTGGATAATTATTTCATAATTAATTTAATCAATTATGGATTAAAATAATAATTGGGTTTAGATTAATTGGTGATTGCACTTGTGTGGGATTAGCCATAATTTTTAAGGAAAACTCCATGTGTTTATATTATTGAAATAGATTGGGGGTCATTTTGTAAATAGGAAATTACATCAAAGCCCTTGAATTTTAAATTAGGATTTTTGTCTCATTTGAGCACATTACAGCAAATGAAATGAGAATTTGGGGGAAATGCTCAACCCCGTAACTTGCACAAGAACAAATAAGGGCTCTTCTTGGAGTGAAATCACGGCTTGAAGAGGAAGAGGGGGACGATCTCGAGGTTTGATTCAAGTTTTGTCTTCTAAAGGTATTAAGCCACGTCTTCATCTCTTTTCTCTATTCTTTTCGGATTTGGAATTTGGGGAAAGTAGCGGGTTTTCAATTTTGGCCGGGTATGATCGGTGATTGACCGGAGGAGGGGAAGAGACATCGGAGTTGGGAGGAGATGAGAACGGCGGCGTGGTGGAGGTGGCATCGCGCCACGCGTGACGCCTGGAGGTCACAGCGGGCTGCTGCCCGCTGTGGAAGAGCAGCGCACAGCGCTGCTGTGCTGCTGCCGGCGGCGAGCCAGCGCCGCTGCGGCGTGGTGGCTGTAAGATAATGATGGTGGCTGCTGTGGTGTAAATTTGGGGATGTTTCCTCATTTGGTGTTTTGTGAACTTTTGATTTAATTCTTGGATTCTATTATTGATTTAGATGTTGGGTATTGCTGTATGATTTTTATTGGATGCTGATATGCTAATGTGAATTAAACTGGATTTGGAGGTTGGGTAGTAGTTCAATTGTATTTGGATATTAAATTGGGAATTGGTTCAAATTAGAGCATGGTGAACTTGTTTGTATTTGGTTAGTTTTAGACACTTGTGAGTAAATTGTGGAAATTATTGTAAGCTCACTGTCATGAAGTGTGTCGGTAGTGGGTGGGATGAAGAAAGGTTTTTGGAAAGGAAAGTCAAAGTAATGTCACTACTTTTTCCACTAATACTTTGCTATATTTTATTATTCTTATTCTTATTCTTTTAATCCCTTGAATTAACCATAATTGTTGTGCACACAGAACTCTTGAAATTGTCTTTGCCGACTCGTGGTACGTGTATATAAGTATATTTACTTGTAAGTATTGATTTCTTAGTTGGGTAAAGAATATTAGATTGAACTCATGGGTTAAATATGGTAGCAATTGTCATGGATTTTGTATAGACTATCATTATAATTTTTAATATATATTTATACTAACTCATAATCTGCTCATGTTGCTTTAATAGTGTATTGGGTCTTGTCTTAAGTAATATTTATCCCTACCCCATAATTTTAATCCTAGTATAAATGGGCTTTTGGTGTTGTTAAAATTGGAAGTAAAATATCTTGGGATGGCTTGATGTTGTGAATGAGTTTATTGATTTCATGGTTGAAGGTTTTAAAATAGTAGTGGAAATTTTAATAAAAACTCTTTTTAAATTTTATAGAATATTTTAATGGTGATGGAATCAACTTTTAGTATCTTGTTTTAAATATATTGGGATGAAGAGCTATGTGTGTCATTGTAGACTTTGTTGTGTATTTTAGCGTGGTTTAATACTATGTTGTTGAATATGAAACCATTGGTGTTAGTTAATTTATTTGATATTATTATGAAGTAGATGCAATATGGATTGGTTGCCTTGATGAATTGGTGTTGGTTTGTGGGAGTGTAGACCGGTGTGTTGGTACCGTTAAATTATTTTAATTTTTATGATAATATTTTTTGTATAGGGAACAACCGTGAAGCCATTGGAAGGTTAAAGACTTAACAAGAAGGGAGCTTTAAACACCGATTATAAAGGCAAAGGTTATGCTTGCATTATTGTGTGTGTTGGGGTGATTTTCGGATGATATTGGAGTTTTTGCTCGATTTTTCTTCCGTTTGATTTGCAGGTTTATTATTCACAATATTTATGAGGGTTTAAGCTTATGGTATGATAATTTAGATGATGAGATGCTTATTGGGTTAGCATATCGCTCATTAGATGGTGATGAATGCCTATTCGTGTGTTCTTGTCGAACTCATCGCTCTAATGAATGAATTATGATTTCCTTGCGGTGTTTTGAAATTTGGGAATGTGTATATAACTCATGGAGGTCGTGAATATAACGTTACAACCTGTTGGGACATGAGGTTCATACTCATGTGGTGAAATGACACTCATTATGTTGTGTCGGGATGCTGTCTTAGCTTTGAAAGGTACGCGAGATGTTTATATGGTATTGTGGAACAGGCGAACCTTGCGAAGGTAATTCTTGATTATCATGTTATTTTTATATACATGTTATTGCATTGAAATTGATGGTTATTAACCTGATAGGTTATTATGACGTTTATGATGGATCGGGCAACCTTCACAGGTGTTGTTGAGTCTGGATGGCCCTGCGGGGTATATTATTGACTGTATGTCTGTTACCCTTTTGGGGTGGTTATTATAATGCTGATATTGCATTATGAATGGATGGACATTTTGGAAATGTCTGGTCGGGCAGCCTTCATAGGTGTTGTTGAGCCCCGATGGCCCTGCGGGGTGATTATTAGGCTGTGATGCCTGTGATTAGGCTGTGATGCCTGTGATTTGGCTGTGATGCATGTGATTTGGCTGTTATGCCTGTGATTGGGCTGTGATGCCTGTGGTCCCTGCGGGGATGGTGTATGTTACCCTGTAACGGGTTGGAGTTGATGATATCCTCACCCGTGGGTTCATACCGCCCGGGTTTAGGTTGCCGGCTAGGCATATTCATTGCATTTGCATATAGGGTAGATAGGTGTATGTTAGGTCATGCATCACGTGCATAAATTGTATGTCGTGGTTGAAGCACCGGTATGGGACGGTGTGATGATTTATTTATGTCAATTGTATGTCGTGGTTGAAGCACCGGTATGGGACGGTGTGATGATTTATTTATGTCAATTGTATGATCGTGGTTGAAACACCGGTATGGGACGGTGTGATGTTTTATCTGCTTCTTTTATTATCTGTTTATTATTATATTATATCCCCCTATAAACCCCTGCACGCATGCCCTTGCTCAGTACTTGTGCTGACCCCTTTGCTTTGTCTGTTTTATAGATCCTGCTGGAGGTACTGGAGCATGACTGAGTTTGAGGGTATTGAGAGATCACATAGATAGGACTTTTATGTCTATCTCTACGTGGTTATGTGATACTATGAGACTATCTGTGGTTGGTATGCTGTTTGAGAGGCTTGCAGTCTGGATGAGCTGCTGGAATGTTTATTTGATTATTATGGTGAAACCTCCTATGTGCTTATGTGTTTTATCTGTTTTAGTTTCTGCATTAAACTGGATTAATCAGATGATCACTTTAGGTTTACTCAGTCTTGTACTAGCTGTTTTAAATTAGCTGGCCACTAGTTTAGGATAGTTAGCACAGGGGTAATGCTTGCGAAAATCATGTTTGAATTTTTGGGTCGTTACAATTACCTCAATAAAATATCATGCTACTAAGTTTTGCGTACACAAAATAGTATATTAAAATTTTCTTACGGATGGAGTACTTATGTTTTTTATTTATATTATTTAGTTTGTCAAAATTATTTTTAACAATCAAAATTAAATTTTACTAATACTCGTAGTACAAAAAATTAGGATTTTATTTAATTTTTTATTTTTGTAAATATATATAATTAATTATTATTTATACTTGTGAAGATAATTATAGTAAATCCAATATCTTTAAAATATTCATTGTTAATACCAAAATTATGACTATATACATCCCCCTCTCAAGATAAATTCTATATTCCCCTCCGACACACATGTCGTTACACATTTTTAATGATTAATAACTTAAATTTTGTCCAAATAAAAATTATAAAAAGTTATTATTATAATATTAGACGAATTTTTAATGATTAATAACTTAAATTTTATATAAATAAAAATTATAAAAAGTTGTTATTATAAGATTAGACGAATTTAACAAGATCTCAATTGATATTTTTTTTGTTATATAACTACGATAAAAAAAAATTACTGACCAGCCTATACATAACTACGATAAAAATTTGAATTCAAGTTAAACAGTTAATAGTCCAAAAAAAGTAATCAGAACCGTTGCATTTGTAACGAGGCGAAGATAGTATAATTTAAATATTAAAATATTGTAAAATTATTCTCAATAATTCGATTAAAAGATGACCGTCATAAAAATATCAAATAATTAATTTATTATAGATAAAATTGTTTTAAAGTACTTGTTAAGAAAATTATACCATAAAATTATTTTGATAAAAAATATAATTTTGATTTAAAATATATACTTGTCAAAATTATTTTGATAAAGGAATTTTTTTTAAATATATACTTGTTAAGAAAATTATACCATAAAATTATATATACTGCAATAGATTTAAAATATTTTGATTGTTAATACTAAAAATATAAATATAATTAAACGCTTAAAATATATTAAAAATTTAACCTTAATAATTCAATAAAGAAAAAGTACCCATCAGAAATAAATAGATTAACTGTGAATGCAGAAATTATAAATATATACAATTAAAATAAATAATTATATTCAAACTCTACCCTTAATAACTTTACCCCCATCAAGCACATAGTGGTGTTATTTGTTTGCAAGTATGTTCAAGAACATATATATATATAGTGGAAGAGTGGTTTCGTTCCAGCTGAGGTCAGAACTTCTCGATTTAATACTCGTAGACTGGTGTGTTGTGACATAGTTTTGGGGTCTTTTCTGGTTCTGTCTGAGTTTTTGTTTTGGTTAGTCTGTGCTTATTTGTATGTTGTTTAGATTGAGAGGGTCATGGCTGTGTTTGTAGTTGGAATTTGTCCCTCTGAAGTCTGGTGTATGCGGCCTCTGTTGCACTTTGGTTGCTGATGTATTTTGGTATAGCTTGTTTTCGGTTCTCGTTGGAATAAAAATGAAAGTTATGTCTCAAAAAAAAAAATAAGAACATATATATATCATATTGTTTATTTTACCGTATTTGACCGACTTACCTGGTTGTTTGGTAAGTAAGATATTAAAGAGCTATATATGCTACTTTTATATGTTATGTACCAAACATATTTAATTAAACATATGTTATATGTTATTATATGCAGGTCAAAGATGTTATTAATATATGCTACTCAAATCCAAGCTACCTGTTTTACATCCACAGGCAAGTATTCAAACAAAAATAACACTACTAATATGTATATATATTACATAATTATATTATAAATTCTATATCTAATAATTATATTATAAATTCAATATAGTTTAAAGATATGAATTTAAAATTATTTATTCTAAAATTGTGACGGAATGGTATGAAAAAAAAGGCCAATATAGTCAATTTTTTACAAAAAAGTCAAATCAGTCATTTTTTATTTTTTTGCCCAATTGGTCCGCTACATATACTAATTACGTCCCAATCGGTCCTTCACCCAATACTTATGCCCTAATTATATACTTTTGGCCAAATCAGTCCTTTTTTTTTCAAAAATCTAAATTGGTCTGTTATTAATTTTTGCCTCATTTCATGCAGTCCAATGCAAATTTCAAACCACTAATAACTCAAATTCGATACAAGTAAAAATTCTAAAATTTCAATATTTATAAACTACATGACATGACGAATCTAACAAGATCCTACTTGACTCATTTTAATTTGTATATCTATGTTTAAACTTTAAGTCAAAACAAGTGTGCGAATAGTAGCAAATTAGACAATGTAATTATTTCAAAAAAAAAATGGAGGGAGTATATCGCAATTGGCCAAAAACCACCGAACTCTAAAAGAAGATCCACCTCGGTAGCTGATGACTAGAACTCCGATGGCATCCAGCGAAGGTACTGCCCAATTCGATGCGAGAACGGGCTTCCAACAGATGAGAGAGTCGTTTGACATACGTTTTCCAATAACATCATTTTGTGCGACTCCCTCCTATATGCGAAGCCCATTCTCGCATCAGATTGGACAGTACCTTCGGTGGATGCCATCGGAGTTCTGGTCAGCAGGTACCCCGGTAGATCTTCTTTTAGACTTAGGTGTTTTTCTGTGTTTCTCTATAAAATGAAGACCAACTGCGATATACTCCCTCCATTTTTCTAATAACTACATTATCTAATTTGCTACTATTCATACACTTGTTTTGACTTAAAGTTTAAACATATACATACAAGTTAAAATGAGCCAAGTAGGATCTTGTTAGATTCGTCTCGTCGTGTAATTTATAAATATCGAAATTTTAGAATTTGTACTTATATAGAATTTGAGTTATTAGTGGTTTGAAATGTGCATTGGACTGTATGAAAGGGGGCAAAAATTAATAACGGACCAATTAAGATTTTTGAAAAAAAAAAGACTGATTTGGCCAAAAATATATAATTAGGACATAAGTGGGTGGATGACCGATTGATACGTAATTAGTATATGTAGCGGACCAATTGGGCAAAAAAATAAAAAAGGGACTTATTTGGCTTTTTTGTAAAAAAAAAAGACTATATATATTGGCCTTTTTTCCCTGAATGGTATAGATTAATAGACTTTTAATCCTACGGTGGTGAATTTTAAACAAAATTTATGGTGAAAGATAATTATATTATAATTGCTTATACTTAAAATTTTTGAATTTAAAATTGTTTTGTTCTAATATTAGGAATGAAGGGTATAGATAAATAGACTTTAATTCTACTATCATGGATTTTCTACGAATTTTAGAGTAAAGTGATTTTACTTTTTAGATAGTGTATACGTATTTTTATAATATATATACATATTTTTATGGTGAAATTACTGTTCAAATATATTATATGAAGTATATTTTTTTACAAAGAGAATTTGAAATAACAATATAGGTAGCTAGTATAATAAAATATAGTATAAAAAAAAATTGAAGAGCGTATGGTATAAAAATTTATATCATACTATTAATAAATAAATTGCATAACATCGACTTTTTTATAGTGTACCGCCATATATAGTACCATGATAAATTAAATAGTACTATGATAAATAATATATTACTTCATAATGCCACAACTTTTTGTGTTAAAGTCAACATGTAATAGGAAGTATCATTCAATTCTATCATATATAGCCCTAATAAATTAAATAGTACTATGATAAATAGTAATGATCAAGTTTTTTCTTATATTGCTTTTTAAAGATATATTTAAAAACAATGACTTTTTGTAGTGTACTGCCATATATAGTACTATAATAAATTAAATAGTACTATGATAAATAATATATATTTCATAGTGTCACGAGTTTTAGTGTTACAGTCAACATATAATTAAACGAAGCATCATTCAATTCAATCCTATCACGTACGTATATAGCTAGCTAAATTGTACATTAATCTATGCGTGTACTGATATTAAGAGATCATGCAAGAGTCGCAAGAGTACTTCAAGATCTTTAATTTTAAGATTGAAGGAATCAAATGAGAAATAGAGATCGAACCCGTATCAATCGTTCTGGAGATTTGTTGGGAACCAGTTTTGAGCAAATGTGTTCACAACCGATGTCTGGACTACTTTGTTGGACCAACCCTATCAGTACTCGACAAACTATTCATAGAAAGAGGAGATGACGAATCTGCACGAAGATCAACTCCAACAGTCAGCTGTCCTTGCCCGGATAGAGCTCAAGAAGTATGGAAACCAAGATCTCCTAATCCGGGCAACTCCATTCTAAGGAAAGGTATAATTATGGTAAGAAGATCTTACCTTGGAATGGAGGGGTTGTCTTCTCTCTTGAAATAAGCCGGCCAAGGGAAGAGTTGCTCACGACTTACATTACTGATTTTTCTACCTTGTGCCATTGAAGTAATGGTGTAGAGAGAATCATATTCCTTCTGTGTTCGTGATCACATCATTTTGAAGGAAGATATTCGATCAACACTTCCTCGGGTGCATCGATCGAGTTTGTGCCACAGTGTTCTTGATTGAGATCAACGAAATCAATCAAGTCTTTCGAGGAGTCGTCAACACACGAGCTTAACTGAAGTTATTCTTGTAGGAGGGTCGCCAACAGGTTTCGACCAAGGGTAACATGAAGGGGGAGCCTTCAAGGAATTGGAGCAAGGTCGGGGAGATCTTCACCAAAACAAAGGAGTGTTTTGGTTCAACAATTCAATCGCTTGGAGATTGAAGTTGGGCGAGTTAAATCACTATTGTTTAGATCGAGGGTCAAGTTAAAACAAATAGTGAACCTCCTGGATTGGTATCCCCCAGATGTAGGCTTGTGCCGAGCTGGGTCAACAAATCTCTGAGTTCGTTCATTTACAGCTTATTTATATTCCGCTGCTTATTATCATAAAACTGTTTAATGTGTCCACGAAAGGTGTTTGAACTAGTTTTCAGGACTGGTTCATTGGTTATCCTAGCAAACAGACCTAACAATTGGTATCAGAGCCACACGCTCAACAGCGAGATCCAGTCAGAAAGATGGATAACCAAGGTGGTTCAGTAACCAGACCCCCATTGCTCGACGGATCAAACTATGCCTATTGGAAAGATCAAATGGAGGCATTTCTCATTGCACTAGATGAAGGAGCATGGGATGCAGTAGAGACTCAATATCACCCTCCAGTTGTTGAAAAAGATGGTGTGAAAACCCTAAAGCCGAGGAGCGAATGGACTGCAACTGAGAGGCTTGCTGCATCAAAAAATTCCAAAGCTCTAAATGCTATTCATAATGCTCTTACAAAGGATCAATACCGACTTATTTCTGGATGTAAGATTGCATATGACGTCTGGACTACTTTTTGGCCAATACCTACGAGGGTATAGCACCGGTAAAGAAATCTATAATCATAACACTTGATGCTCAATTTCATGGAATTACTATGGATGATAATGAATCTGTCGGCCAATACATTGGTCGCATTCGTAATGTAACCAACCAAGCTCTTCAGCTTGGCAAAGAGTATCTCAACAGGATATTGTAGGTAAAATCATTGGGACGCTTCCAGAAAGGTTCAACACAAAGGTGGTTGCCCTTGAACTATACAAAGACTTCAACAAATTGCAGGTTGATGAATTGATGGGAATTCTAAAATCATGGGAAATGGACCACTGCCCTAGGGGTAAAAGCAAACCGGTGGCATTCAAATCCGTGACCAAGGAAATGGATGACACTTCTATGGACGATCTCGGTGACTATAGTGATGAAGAGGAACTGGCCATGTTGTCCAAAAGGTTGAATCAAATCCTAAAAAATCGAAGATCCAGATTCAACTCGTCCATGAAGAAGGATGCCGGGACATCAAGCTCCAAACCCCTTCAAAAGGCTCTAAATCATTTGACAAAAATAGATC
The DNA here is from genome assembly GCA_030278955.1 of Hygrophila difformis. NCBI lineage: Eukaryota > Viridiplantae > Streptophyta > Magnoliopsida > Lamiales > Acanthaceae > Hygrophila > Hygrophila difformis. The sequence continues at coordinate 4,306,950 of JAOANR010000003.1, forward strand.
TAAACAATCTAAATCTGAGGATGACAAAAAAAAAATCATTTGTTTTGAGTGTGGCGGAAGAGGTCATATCAAAAAGGACTGTGCCAATCTTCGACCAAATGAGTCAAACAAATCATATCAAGTAACATTCAGTGACTCCGAGGATGAGAAGGAGTCCAGTGAAAATGGTCCAGAATATGGAGTAGCATTCGTCGGAACGTGGGATTCAGACGGTGATGATGAACAAGAATCAGGTATTCCTGCTAACTCAGTCAATATGGTTTCCTCTAATATGGTGCATTCTTTTGTTGGGGAACAGGAAGAGAGTATTAGCAAACTCAATGATCTATATGAAGAAACGTTCGAGAAATTGGAAATATCCATAGCTGAGTCAGTAGAGCATCAAGTCGAGAATGGAAATTTGAAGAAGCATATCAAGAACCTTGAAAACCGAAATCAAGAACTTGAAGAAAAACTAAAGGCACTGTCTGAACAGGTAGATGAACTACTTGAGAAAAATGCAGAACTTCAGAAAGACAATGATGATCTGGAAATTGAGAAGAATGACTACAGACTTTGGTATGCTAGTATGCATGGCCAAAAAGATGCTCTCCACACTGAACTAACTGAAGTTCAAGATAAGCTTGCTGAAGCCGAAGGCACTCTTGCGGCATTAAACAAAGGGAAAGCTAAGCTGGATGATGTCATAGCCATGGGGAGACCGAGCGGCAACAAACAAGGCTTAGGTTATCAAGCATCTACTTCAAAAGGAGAGAATAAAAGCAAATTTATATCCGGAGGAATGCTAAGTGAACACCGGACTACCAAGAAGCCTCATCATCATACAAGAAGGAACAAATGGACGAGAAGACCACCTCCACCAATTCCTCTCAGATGTGATTACTGCAAACTTGAAGGCCACAAAACCAAGAATTGTGGAATTATAGTTAAGGACTTAAAAGAAGGGAGACCTATTGTCTGGCCAAATGATAAGATCAAGATGAAGCTAATCTCTATCAAATGCGAATGGGTTCCTAAAGTTCAAAATAGATGTCATGTTGCCTTCTTATCTCACAAGAAGAAAACTAAGGACACATTATGGTATTTTGATAGTGGGTGCTCCAAACACATGACTGAAGAAAGGAACTTGCTCAAACACTACAAGGAAATAGATGGTGGATTTGTTGTATTTGGAGATGGCAAAAAGGCTGCTCTAGTCAGACAAGGAATCATTGAGAACAAAGGCTCACGAGAATTATCTCCAGTGTTCTTTGTTGATGGACTTCAAGCAAACTTGATTAGCATCAGTCAATTGTGTGATGAAGATCTAGTGGTGCAGTTCACCAAGAAAGATTGTCAAGTGCTCGACCAAAATCAAGAATGCATCATGAGAGGTTTGCGCTCTAAAAATAATTGTTATCATCTTGTTCAAACATGCAATTTTGGTTCAGTCGCAGGTGAAAATCACATCATGCTATGGCATGAAAAGCTTGGGCATCTCAACTTCAAAGATTTAATCAGACTCAGTAGAACCGAAGCCGTCAAAGGCCTTCATCACTTCAAAAACTCTAACATTGAGTTCTGTGATGAATGTGCTAAGAATAAACAGCACAGGAGTTCACACAAGCTGTCTGAACACCTCGGATCAACTAAATGTCTCGACCTACTGCATATGGATCTTATTGTCCCACTGAGGTTGAAAGCTTGGGGGGTAAAAAAATATATTTTTTTGTGCATTGACGATTATTCTAGATATACTTGGGTAGACTTTCTCAGGGAAAAAGGTGACGCTTTCAAAGCCTTTGAAAAGTTGTGCAACCGTCTCATGACTGAGAAAGACACTAAAGTAAAGAGGATTCGAAGTGATCATGGACAAGAATTTGAAAACCAGTCCTTTGAAGAATATTGTACGACTCATGGAATCAAGCATGAATTCTCTGCACCAAAGACCCCTCAACAAAATGGAGTGGTGGAAAGAAGAAATCGCACCCTGCAAGAGATGTCAAGGGTGATGCTAAACTAAAAAAATGTTGCTGAGTACTTGTGGGCCGAAGCAATCAACACTGCATACTACACCATAAATCGCGTCTACTTGAGACCTAACTCCCTCATGACTCCATATGAGATATGGAACGGTAAAAAGACATCAATCACTTACTTTCATATTTTTGGCAGCAAATGTTTTGTCTTAAATGACAGGGAACATGTGGGAAAATTCTAAGAAAAAAGTCATGAAGGAATATTCGTGGGATATTCTATCACAAGCAGAGCATACAGAATATATATGTCAAAGACCAGGAAAGTTCTTGAATCCACAAACGTTGCCATAGAAGATGTCTCATGCAAGGATTCTGCTCAACTTAATGAAGATGAAGTTCCATCAACATTACCTAGTAGTCAGAATTCAGGACAGATCAATGCAGAACGAATCACCACTGGCCAAGAGTCCACTGAAGCAGTCCAAACTGCCAGTCTGGACGCCTTGTCACATGACTCTGAGCCTCAGAAAGACCTCAACGGACGCATTCACAAACATCATGACCCTGAAGATATAATAGGTGATGTCAATGAAAAGAGAAAAACCCGGGGGAAGAAGATCGACTTCAAAGAACTTGCTGCCTTGCACTGCTATACATCCAAGATCGAACCATCCAAAGTGGAAGAGGCTCTTCAGGATGAACATTGGATAAATGCCATGCAGGATGAACTACTTCAGTTCAAAAGAAATGAAGTATGGACTCCTGTTGAAAGGACCAATGACAAAAACATAATTGGCACCAAGTGGATCTTTCGCAACAAAAGTGATGAAAAAGGAAACATCACAAGAAACAAGACGCGTCTAGTTGCTCAAGGTTACTCAGGTTGAAGGAGTGGAACATTTGCTCCCGTAGGAAGACTTGAAGCAGTTCGACTCCTATTGTCTATTGCATGCTCACTAGGGTTCAAGATTTATCAAATGGATGTTAAAAGTGCATTACTGAATGGATGGCTGAATGAGGAAGTATACGTGAAACAACAAAAAGTATTCGAGGATCCTCATCATCCACAACATGTCTACAAGCTCAACAAAGCACTATACGGCTTAAAACAAACTCCTAGGGCTTGGTACGAGAGGCTCTCCAAGTACCTGCTTGAACATGGATTTGAAAGGGGAAGTCTTGACAAGACTCTTTTCATCAAAAGAGAAAGCAAAGGAATCCTAATCGCTCAAGTCTATGTAGATTATATAGTCTTTGGATCTACACATCATGTGCTCATGGACAACTTCATCGAAATAATGGGTAAGGAGTTCGAAATGAGCATGGTTGGGGAACTAACTTATTTTCTTGGTTTGCAGGTAACACATAAGAAAGATGGAATATTTCTCAGCCAAACCAAGTATGCACGGAACATAGTCAAAAAGTTTGGGATGGAGTCCAGCAAACCTGTCCGAACTCCTATTGGGACTAATGACAAATTAAGCAAAGATCCCAGTGGTCAATGTGTAGATCAAAAACTCTATCGAAGCATCATCGGAAGCCTACTATACTTAGCAGCAAGTAGACCAGACATAAGCTATGCAGTTGGTGTTTGTGCTCGCTACCAAGCAGATCCCAAAGAATCCCACTTGAAAGCAGCAAAAAGAGTGATCAAATATGTTTCAGGGACAAGTGATCTTGGTATATGGTATTCTAATGAATCTAATCTTTCACTACTTGGCTATAGTGATGCAGACTGGGCAGGTGACGCGGATGATAGAAAAAGCACAACCGGAGGTTGCTTCTACATTGGAACCAACCTAGTCAGTTGGTACAGCAAGAAACAAAGCTCCATCTCACTTTCAACTGCTGAAGCCGAATACATTGCAGCTGGAAGTTGTTGTGCACAATTGCTATGGATGAAGCAAATGATGCTAGACTATGGAATAGATAAAGAAATCCTCACTATACTATGTGACAACATGAGTGCAATCAACATATCGAAGAATCCAATCCAACATGGAAGAACCAAGCATATTGAGCTTCGACATCACTTCATCAGAGAACTTGTTGAAGAAGGAATTGTGTCTATACAACATGTCGGAACTACTGAGCAACATGCAGATATTTTCACCAAGGCATTAGACCGTGACAGATTTGAAAAATTAAGAAGGGATCTTGGCCTTTGCTCGATCATCTAAAATCCCACAAAATATGGAATAAGATTTATATTTATGCACATTCCTTATTTTATATATTTATACGTATCTTATTATTTTGTTGACAAAATTATGGTTAATATTTTTGCTTAAGAAAATTTGTAGGAGGATCCGCAAGTAAGGAAAGCAATCCACATCATTTCAAAATTCAAATTTGTGATGTGACACTCGGACGAGACAAGGGAAGAGGCGAGAACGGTTATCCGCACACAACTGTTCAAAAACGTGATCATGGCAATTTTTGGAAACCGTGATTCTCTTTCCAAAATCTAAATTAAGGGAAGTTTCCTCCATAACTTGATCCTTCTTATGCAACATTATCTTTCGCATCTCTCCCTCCTCTCAATCCTCTCGATATCCTCTCACCATTTCTGCAAGTCTCTTGCGCACCCTTACTCGTCTATTATTTCTCTTTCAGTTACAATGGTGAGAACCCGAGGAAGTCAAAGCTCCAAATCGGAGGATCCTACTCCCACTTCATCAAAAGGGAGAAAGAAGGTTATCTCTCCAGAAGAATCCAGTGCTAAAGGAAGAGCCAAAGCAGTTCAACAGGCGATTGTTGAACAAACAATCTCTGAAACACCTTCTCTAGTGCCAGTTCCATTCCCCTCCTCATCTCCATCCACTGCCGGAGAAAAAGGTGTCACCGTTGCTGTTCAGGACCCACTTGACATTCGAGCCGAAGTTGCCGGAGCCAATATCATGAAGCAGAAGGAGGGAGACTCTCAAAAGGCGAAAGAAAAATCAGTCTCCACTACCAAAACTAGAGAGAAAGCCGTGGCACGGAAGAACGCCTCGATAAGTGAACGAGTTGAAGCGGACATTGCCAAGGCACTGAAGCCTATAGAGGCTATTCTGGCCGACCTCCCCACCATGGGTTCGGGCAAAGAATCTGAAGTTGTCATGCCCGCTAAAACTGCTGAACCCGCACCAAAAAATGCACAAAAGGTGTCCACTACAAAGCCCAAGAAGAAAACTCCTGCGAAGAAGGCTGTGGTGCAACCAGGTACTGTGTCTGACCCTACTCCCGTCACCATAATTGAGGAAAATCCAACTGAACCTCTGCAAATCACTGCCTCTGCAACTCACACCAGTCCAACCAAGGTGTCTGAACCAGTGACTGAACAACCCGATGAAGAGGAACTGGATTCAGACTATGTGCAAGAGTCAGACGATGAAAGCTCTGGAGATGAATCCATGATCGACATCAGTGACGATGAGAAGAACGATGCTGTGAATGAGATTACTGAGGAGATTGCCTGGACTGCCAACCAAAAGAGGAAGCATGAACTGAGAAGAGAAACTGAACAAATTGTCCCCGCCAAAGAACCTGTTCCTACTGAAGCCGAATAGGTGGAAGATGCCGAAGAATCATCCAGCTCTGAAGACGAAGGCAACAAAGAATCTGAAGGTGACACTGAACATCCTCATGGCGATGCCCCTGAACCGACTGAAGGAGAAAATCGTGCTGAAGACAAGTCCGAGGATTTGGGTTCACAAGATACCCAAAATGATCAAGATGGAACTGACCAAGAGAATGTCGAGGAAGAATCGGATGACAAGTCTGAAGAAGATGAATCTGAGCACGTGGAAGAAGAGGAGACTCAGCTGAGATTCGTGAACCAACTCCACCTTCACCTGAAAGAAGTTCACCGAAGGAGTCCGAACCGAAAAAGATGACTCGTTCTGAACCAGAAGGATCATCCAAAGCCAACGCCTCAAAGAAGAGGAAGATAGTTGAATCCTCATCTGAGGATCATGAACCAGAGATCATTGATGTTGGGAATGTCATATCCACTGCATTCTATTATGAATTGTCCGAGCAATACTTTACAACCGTCCTTGAAAAGATGAAGGTGTACCCGGAGATACGATTTGCTGCTGCAAGATACGAAGAGATGGGTTGGCACAAATACTTGGAGGAAAGGTCTTTGCTTTTCTGGGGAACGGAGATCAAACAATATAAAGGACAGCTAGTTAGGTATTTTTATGCAAACCTGAGCGCCGACGTCCTCAATACCAAAAGCCCCTGGTTTGAACTTAGCTATGCTCAGGGATAGTTGTTCGAACTGAAAGCCAAGGCCCTGAATCGATTCCTCCAAGTACCCCGAACATCTCTTAAATCTGTTTACTCTCGTGCTGCCAAGTTTCCTATGAACACCATTGCTGAGACACTTACTGGAGTTGAAGGAAAATGGATTCATGGCAAAGGATTGAGTGCTGGTGCTTTAACACAAAGGTTCTCGCTCCTTTATAAACTATGTGCACACAATATTATGCTCACCGCTAACCACTCTGTTGTGTCCAAGAATATGTGTAAGTTGTTGTTTGCCATAGATCAGAACTATGAGATCAACTATGGAGCCCTAGTGCTCGAACAAATGCTGGTCTTTGCGGGCAAAATCAAGAGGACGTACAATACCACGCTTCCCTTCCCAGGCCTCATCACTGAATACCTGCAGCATCTTTACATCCTTAGGAGTAAACATGACCGCCCTGAAGACCTTGCGGATTTCAAACTTTCCTCGGCCCTTGTAAAGAAGAAGCCCGACCTGCCTGGACCAGGAGGAAGGATCCCTGCCAAAGATGCCTTCTCCTCACTGCGTGATGAACTCACTGATCGCATCAACCATCTGAAAGTGTTGGAAGCACAAGTGCACGCACGAGTTCAGGCAGCTGAAAAGCTGTTCAGATAGCTTCCTGATGTATGGTCGGATGAAGAAAAGGAAAGGGATATCAATCCAGAGGAGGAATCAGATGATTCTGATGCAAATTCCTCTGAAGAATCTGAATGATGTGCCCTTTTTGGGCAAAATGTGCGCCAGAGGGGGAGTTCAGTTGATATAACCGTTGATCGGTTCCTCTGGCAAGCACTATAACAATGAGGGGGAGTCTGCGCAACTGCTGAAGGATAAAAAAATTTTCTGTCATTTTGTTTGAACTACTTTTGTGAACTATTTATGACTGTTTCTGGATATTGCACTATGGCCTGTAATAATATTACTTTGATTATTGATGCTACATTCTTATTGCCATGTGTTGTTTTTATGTAAATGCTCCTAGATTTAATTGATAGGATTTCTTGTACGGAGCATTAGAATAGTTTGTCTTGACATGGGTATTAATGTAACCGGTGGTTGGGTGAAATGGGAAATATTTCTCCTTTTATGTTCTTGTGTAATTTGTTTGGACATTGGTTTGATCAACTCATATACTGGCCCACATTCTGCCAAAAGGGGGAGATTGTTAGGAACCAGTTTTGAGCAAATGTGTTCACAACTGATGTCTGGACTACTTTGTTGGACCAACCCCGTCAGTACACGAAAAACTATTCATAGAAAGAGGAGTTGACGAATCTGCACGAAGATCAACTCCAACGGTCAGCTGATCCTTGCCCGGATAATGTTCAAGAAGTATGTAAACCAAGATCTCCTAATCCGGGCAACTCTATTCTAAGGAAAGGTATAATTATGGTAAGAAGATCTTACCTTGGAATGGAGGGGTTGTCTTCTCTCTTGAAATAAGCCGGCCAAGGGAAAAGTTGCTCACGACTTACATTACTGATTTTTCTCCCTTATGCCATTGAAGTAATCGTGTAGAGAGAATCATATTCCTTCTGTGTTCGTGATCACATCATTTCGAAGGAAGATATTCGATCAACACTTCCTCGGGTGAATTGATCGAGTTTGTGCCACAGTGTTCTTGATTGAGATCAACAAAATCAATCAAGTCTTTCGAGGAGTCGTCAACACACGAGCTTAACCGAAGTTATTCTTGAAGGAGGGTCGCCAACAGGTTTCGACCAAGGGTAACTTGAAGGGGGAGCCTTCAAGGAATTGGAGCAAGGTCGGGGAGATCTTCACCAAAACAAGGGAGTGTTTTGGTTCAACAATTCAACCGCTTGAAGATTGAAGTTGGGCGAATTAAATCACTATTGTTTAGATCGATGATCAAGTTAAAACAAATAGTGAACCTCCTGGATTGGTATCCCCCCAGATGTAGGCTTGTGCCGAACTGGGTCAACAAATCTCTGAGTTCGTTCATTTACAGTTTATTTATATTTCGCTGCTTATTATTATAAAACTGTTTAACGTGTCCACGAAAGGTGTTTGAACTAGTTTTCAGGACAGGTTCATTGGTTATCCTAGCAAACGGACCTAACAAGATCCATCAAATTGTATACACCCTTAATTGTGAACTAATAAAATTCTTCTCAGATCATGTAACAAATTTATTATGATAATCTGAAAAAAAAATTGTGGTATATCTATTTATTAGATCTAGAATATGATTTAATTTTTATTAATTTTAAAATACTATGAACATTTTTTTTTTGGTATTGAATTGAATTTGATAAGAATAACATCATATCATTGATATATAGATATATAATATTATCTAATTAGATCAATTTATAGGAGTAATAATTTTTTTGGTTGATTATACCTAATGCTCACCATAATTTAAATCTCATAGTCTCACAACAGTACATGACATTTCATATTTGATGACCCGGCCAAATGCATGTTTAGAATACTCCTTCCGATTCCAGTGAAAATGTAATACTTTTGTAGAATGCTTAAAAGTAATGAAACATGCTAACTCATGTCAACAATGTACCATTATATAAAATATATAAAGTTAAGCATGTTAGTCTTGGAGTAATTCTGGATGACCTATTGGGAAGTCTCACAATGTGTGAATGAGTGAGGTCATGGCGTATTGGAAAAGAACTCATGTTGATTTGTAGGATGAACATTCACTACCAAACCAGCAATATATAGAATTATGGGACTCTATATGGAGATGTTACAGATGGTATCATAGCTAAACCACAACCGTGTGTTGTGGGACTAAAGCGCCTAGCACGTAAAACGATCCATGTGGATGGATGATGCATGGTCCACGAGATGTGGATGGTGGAGTACAATGAGCATGGTCCCTAAACCCTAAACCCTAACACAAAAGATTTCAAACTTTCAAAAAATTTCAAAATTTCTTTTTAACACAATTAGCATATAATTTGTTTTTTCTAACATTATAATATTACATTAATTCTATTTTTTTGGGGGGTGGGGTGGGGGCATGGCCCTCCAATGGTATATGTGGCTCCGCCACTGCTCATTCACATTCATACCCTTAGAGACTTCCCAAAAGGTCCACTTTAGAATTACTCCAAGAGAAATAAACATGTTACATCTTTATACGATGACTATCAAGAAAAAAATACGTATTATATTTGTATGAATAGTTTGCTTCGTTACTTTTTTCAGGTATTACATTTTCTGTTCTACTTTATTTCGTTACTGTTAGCAAATGGCAAGAAAGAATATTGATTATGTAATAAGTGAGCAAAGTTGAACGGAAGTAAGTAAACTAGACAAGACCATACACAACGACTAAAATATATCAATAGTACTTATTAATTTATTGTTGATGGCGATTTTATATGAAATAAAACGAAAACAACTGAAATGTAAACCGAATTTATTGTTCACAAATCACAATACACTGGAGTATATGAAATAAATGAAAACAACTAAGGAAACCGAATTAATTATAAGCTGCAAACAACTTCTTTCCACCTATTGAACAAACTTAATTAACATGAATTCCACTTAATTAATCATCATATGAGGATATGAGGATAAAGCTTAATCGGAAGTCCTTTAACAGGAACGGGAGTAGGATTCCATGTTATTTTCTCATCTGGAATTACTTTTTCCCATTTGAACCTTCTCACCAAGTGGTGCATGAACACAAGAATCTCTAGCCTCACGAACTCTTTCCCAGGGCACATCCGCGGCCCACCTCCAAATGGCACAAAAGTGTATGGGGCCGGTCCTAATCCTTCAAATCTCGATGGGTCGAATTTCTCAGGATCCGGAAAAAACTCCGGATTCTTGTTTGTTGAAAAGACGTTCCAGTGTAGCTATATATGTTTTAAAATAACAATATATTATCAAAAGAAATTTTAATAATAACGTAATTAACAAATCTAACTAGCTAGATATGTCTAATTAAAGGTAGTTTTCATATGTCTAGTTAAAAGTAATTTTCGTATATATGTTTTATTTGAATTTTTTCGAAAAAAATAGTAGCGTACGAAAGAGAAAATAATTAATAAATGGGTATTTAATATACATGTGTAGAATATAATATGATATATACTTCATATATAATAATGGGAAAATACATTATTGTGTGGTATTTCGAATAAGCAGATATAATAACAAAGGTAAAAGACGATACAGGGAGTCGTGACAAAAAAAAAAGAAAAAAATCTAAATGTAAATAGAATAATAATTAAATTAATAAGTCCTTCATCCCTTTCTCAATTTCGACTCGATTTTTTTTTAAAAAAAATCGACTCGATTTTATTACTGAGTATATAATAAAAAAAAAAATATAGTAACATTGATCGTCTAATTAATTATCGCATAATTATAGAATATATTATAATTTTTACAAATATATATATTACATTATGAATGTAATTAACAAATACATTGAACTTTCTCGTCTTAAAATTTTGGGATATAAATACCAGACAAAGGAGTAATATTTCAATTTTTTTTATTATTTATATTAAAAAAGTAAAAGTTGAAAGAAATTTATATAAATAAATATATATATATATACTCCCTCCATTTATGTATAATTGTAACATTGATAAATTTAGTACTGTTCACACATGCACTTTGACTTAAAGTTTTATCATAGTTATACAAGTTAAAACATAGCCAAGTGGGATCTTATTAGATTCATCTCGTCGAGTAGTTTTTAAATATCGAACTTTTAGAATGTTTACTTGTACCGAACTTGGGTTATTAGGTTAAAAATGTGTATTGGACTGCGTGCACTATAGGTCCGTTACAATTTTTAGAAAACGGAGGGAGTATATATATATATATATAAATATAACGAAAATATGCATATGTGTAAATGCATGGAACTGTAACATATGTGATATGTCGAAATAAAAAATCTGGAGGAAGAAAAAAAAAAAAAAAAAAAAAAAAAAAAAGAAAGAAAGAAAGCAGGCGTGTATTATAAAAGATTTCATACTTTCATGCCCTTGGGAATGGAGAATCCTTTGTACGTAAAATTGGTAATGGCTTCTCTAAAACTACCCATAGATGGCGGCGCCAATCTCATTATTTCGCATGCTACATTCCATGAGTATTTCATCTTCTGCAAATTTTCCCAATTCAGCAACTCTTCATCTCCCTTGGATTTTGCAATTTCCATTTGTTCTGTTATATTTTTAGTAATATCTAGATTAATTTTTTAAAATATTACTACTATAATTACATAATAAATTAATAATAATTCTAATTGGAGTCCGTAGGGAGGGAGTGGTAATATGTACTAATAACCTTGGTAAATAGCATCGTAGACATGGGGAAGCTCCGCGAGGTACTTGACAATCATGGCGCAGACGGAGGTGGTTGTGTCGTGTCCTGCTACCAGAGCCCCGATAATTTTATCAGCGATGGCCATGTCATCAATTGGTTTCCCACTCTCCCTATCGCCGCGGCGGCTCGCCACCATGAGGGACAGCACGTCTTGCGTCGGCGATGCCTTGCCTTCCGCCAGCTCAATTTTCCGTCGACGGATGATGACGGCGACGAACTCCTTCCGAATGCACTCCGCCGTCCTGATCGCCTTCCAGAATTGTGTCCCCGGCAGCGCGATCGGCACGGAGACCAATCCTGAAATGAGGCACTCGAACATGTTGCGGAATTTGGAGTACAGGACGGGATCCTCCTCCATGCTCATGAAGATGCGACTGGCGATCGAAAAGGTGTAGCTCTTAACCAGTGGGAAGACGGTGACCTGTTTCCTGTCGTTCCATTCGTCGGCGAAGTGGCGGCGGGCGATGGTGTCCATGACGGGGATGTACCTCTGGAGGGCATCCGCCTTGAGGAAGCTGGCGAGCATTTCTCGTACATTAGAAGTTTCCTCGTTGGGCGGGGAATGTGGTAAGACCATGTCTATGGATCTCGGCCACCAGCCCTTGACGAGCTTGTTCTCGTTGGAGAAGAGGAACTTATTGCCCGCGGGGCCACAGAAGATGGCGAAATGGTCGCCGAAGAGGCCGGTGCGGAAGATGGTGGAGGAGTATTTTGACATTCGGTCCGACAAGAATTTCTCCGGGTGGCCTTTCCAGCCAGCGGACAGGAACTCGAGGCTCTCGCCGATGACCGGCCAGCCTGTTTTGCCTGGTGGTGGGAGGGCGGCGGCAGCAGCATTGGATGATTTGAGGAAGAGGAGGTGAATGGAGAGGAAGAAGATGAAAGACAGGAAAATGCAGAGGAGAGCGGTGAAGAAAAGCTCCATTTTGTGTATCAGTTACTTTGCACTATTAATTAGCTTTGATGTATAATTGTGGAAGTCTGGAAAATTCAATGGAGATTATATATACGCACCTTAGTAATATAATGTGATTATTATTATCATTATTATTATTATTATTATTATTATTATTATTATTATTATTATTATTATTATTATTATTATTATTATTATTATTATTATTATTATTATTATTATTACTACTACTTTAAAAATAAATGAAGCAAATATATTTCAATTCACAGGAAAATTGCATCTAACAATCTTCTCCAATCAATTATTCAAGATTAAGTGGTTAAATTTTTATTTTATTATACTTGATTCTATTTAGTAATAGAGATTCAAAACCACAATTTTTATTTTTATTTTTTTATTTTCTTTTGGTGGATCGGACAAAAACCACAATTAATAGACTCAATAGATCAATTTTCTTAATCAAATAAATTTAATTTCTTAAGGTTATGTTAATTTGGGATGAAAGGAATTCGTCTATTATTAGTTAAATTTCTAACTTTCAACTTATGGTTGGTTGGAAGTTTGATCCCACCCGACACTCTAGAAAAAGAAAGTGGTTTGTTTGATACATTTTATCAAAATATCTTATAAATTTTTTTATTATTATTAAAGTTAACAATTAATTACTAATAATTGTTTCAAATAAGAGGCTTATGGGGGATGGGGAGAGATAATTCTTATGGTTATGAATTTTAAATAAAATTTATGGTGTGAGATAATTATATTTTAAATGGATATACTTTAAATTTTTTAATCCAAAATTCATTTGTTATACTATTAGGAATGAAGGGTAGAGATTAATAGACTTTTATTCTACGGCTGTGGATTTTGTACGAATTTTAGGATAATTGGTTTTACTTTCTAGACCTAAATACGTATTTTAATAATTTTTTTTAAAAAAATTAAAATTATTAAAATATGTATTTTAATAATATATATGTATATTTTTATGGAAAAACTACTGTTCAAACCAATAATATATATTTTTATAAAGAGAATTAGGTATTCTTTGAAATAACAATATAGGTAGTATAATAAAAGTAAAAATAAATAACAATAAAAGTAGTACAATAAAAGTATGATTTTAAAATTTATTATAGTATAAATAATAAATAAATTGCAAAACACTGACTTTTTTTATAGTGTACTGCCATATATAGTACCATGATAAATTAAATAGTACTACTATGATAAATAATACTCTCCGTCCCCTTCCAAATGTCCTACTTACTATTTTTGGATGTTCCATTACAAATGTCTTCTTTCTATAAATAAAAATATTTTTTCCCTCCAACAACTATGTGGACCCTACCATATACTCACAAACCAACTCTAACTTAATTCTCGTGCCCAACAGTAAGAAGACACTTGGGGTGGGACAGAGGGAGTATATACTTCATAATGCCACAATTTTTTGCGTTAAAGTCAACAAGTAATAGGAAGTATCATTCAATTCTATCATATATAGCCATGAAAATTTAAATAGTACCATGATATATTGCAAAACAATGACTTTTTTTTTTGTAGTGTACTGCCATATATAGTACCATAATAAATTAAATAGTACTATGATAACTTATAGTATATTTCATAGTGTCACAAGTTTTCCTGTTAGTGTTACCAGTCAACGTATAATACGAAGTACTTCAGCATTCAATTCTATCATCGTACGTATAGCTAAATTGTACAATAATCTATGCGAGATATTGAATAATGTGCCTACCATATACTCCCTCGGTTTTTTTTAATCACCCAGTTTGTCTTTTTTTTTTTACGGTTTATTGTAGCATTTTGATTTTGATTTTTATCATAGTTATACCAGAGTCATGTGAGAGATCTTGTTGGAATCGTCTCATATTTTAGTTTTCAAATATCAAATTTTTAGAATTTTTACTTATATCGAATTTAAGTAATTGATAATTTAAAATGTGCATTAGCATGTAAGTGGAAAATGAACACTTAAAAAATGGAGGAAATAGTTGATGATGATGATGATGATGATGATAATAATAATAATTCAGTAACAAAGAAGCTTCAAAATTCCAAGAGATCAAGAAAGAGGCGCAGGAGCACTTCAAGATCAAACCCGTATCAATTGTTATTGAAATTCATCAAATTGTATATACCCTTAATTGTGAGCTAATAACATCGTTCTCAGATCATCGTCTTGCATTTTTCTGTTCTACACTATGTAATAACTTTATTATGTTAATCTGAAAAAAGAAAAAAAAAAATTGTGGTATGTGGTATATCTATATATTACAACTAGATTTTTTTCCCGCGCTCCGCGCACTGGTATGTGTTAACTTTTTCTTTTTTTAATACAAACTAATATTAATTCAATTAATTTAAATTAATAGATGATATTATTTTAGTATATTTATGTGAAAAAATTATAAAATATAATTTCTATTATCATTTTTCTTTTCAAAATTACTGAAGAAACAAATTTCTAAATTTCTTTCATAATACATACCAAAGTATAAATTCAAATTTTTTTGCAGAAAAAATATCAATAGAAAAATTAATTCATTAAGATTACTACCCTCCTAATTATAAATATTATATATATAGTTAAAATAATTAAATACATTAAAACATTTGATTTTATAACTTACTCTTATAGTCACCGGCAAAAATTATATTAATTTTATATAATAATATAAATATTGAAATAATATGTGATATGATATCAATATTAATAATATGATATATATATATAGATAGATTAATGATTAATAAAAATAGATAAAAGATAAATTATCATGATATTAATTTTTATGTATATAAAATAGTATATTGAAATTTTCTTACTGATGGAGTATTTATTTTTTCCCATATTATGGAGTTTTTCAAAAAAAAAAATTTAATAAAAATTTAAATTTTAGTACTCATAAATATTTTTAGTGAAAATAGTATATGATTTTACTTTGTTATGTATTTTATGATAGATACACATATCTTTAAAATAAAATTACAGTTTGTACCCATAATAATATATAATTCTTATAAAGTGATTAATTATAAAGATATTAGTTATAACTTAATTAAAAAGTTAATATAGGCATCACAATAAAAATATGATTGCAAGATTTAGATAGAGATCAATAGATTGTAATCCAACGGTCATTGAATTTTAGGATGAAGTGATTTTACCTTCTAGACTTTGATATGTATCTTTATGATAGGTATGCTTATCTTTGATGTAAAATTACTGTTTTAACCCACAATATATAATTTTAAAAGAGATTAATTATAACTTAAAATGACAATATAATCAGCACAATAAAAATATGGTTCCAGGATTTATTATAGTATAGATATGCATGATTTTAGTTTTAGTTTAAAATACTATGAATATTTTTTTGGATTGAATTGAATTTTTTTTGCTACACCGGGTATCCGGTCACATTAGACATAAAACTAATCCCTCAAGGATTTGATGGGCAATGAAGGGTTGTCTCTCCCAAAGCAAAATTCTGCATACACAAAGGCTCGAACCCAAGACCTTTACTTAAGCAGTCAAAGCCTCATACCACTCAGACCAACTGCATTTGGTTTTATTGAATTGAATTTGATAAGAATAACAGCATAATCATTGATTAATATGTATATATAATATCTAATTCGATCAATTTAATAATAATAATATGTTAGGTTTTGTATATTGTTTATATATAGTTCTTTAATATTATTAAAAATATATAGGTAACATTTTTCATTATAATTTATGTTTTCTATATATTTATAAATTAATTAGATTTATATTAGTACTTTCTCAAAATTATTATATTATTATTATTATTATTTTTACTTAAACTCATGCCTAATCAATTGATGATTCCCAACTTGTCAAGTTCCGGCCTTTCAACTTTATGGTTGGACGTTCGATTCTCCACTCGGCCACTACAAGAATTTTCTGTTCTAGCAATCGAAAATTTTCGGTAAAATTTGGTTACTAAAGAGGTTAGATACCGACTTTGCGACCGAAATTTGTTAACTACTATAGTTTTAGCTACCAGGTGCACAACTATTCTAGTAGTTTTGGCCCCCGATCGGAAAAAATAATTTTCTCTACAGGGCCCAATTTCTATTTTTGTTCAAGGCCTAAAAATGTCTGGGACGATGTATTTTGCGTGATGGGAACCATATTTATGATGGAAGAATATATGATGTAAGAGATGTTTTTCGTAATATGAGATACACTTTTTATTATGTCTGCATAATACATACTTTTAGGGGGGTGTATTCAATGTAGAGTCTGTAGGATTTTTTTGGACTTTTAAAGTTGGAGTGTATTCAATTTAGATTTTAAAAAGTCTTTAAAAATCTAGGTGTATTCAATACAGATTTTTAAAAGTCTTTAAAAATCTAGGTGTATTGAATACAGATTTTAAAAAGTCTTTAAAAATCTAGGTGTATTCAACATTCCATGGATTTTAAATCTTTATAGATTTTAATGGATTCTCTTAAAAAATATAACTAAACAAAATCTCTCTAAAAATCCATGGATTTCTAAAAGTCAGTCAAACTCTACATGGAGTCTATACAAAATCAATCGACTCTGAAAACTCTACGTGGAGTCTATGGACTTTCTAAATCCACCAACTTTTTAAAATCCATATAAATCTGAATTGAATACACCCCCTTAAAGAAGTTGTAAATATAAGTACTACTCCATTAAAATAGATAAATATAAGTTGACTGGGATGAATTAATCTTCAGGCCCGACCCGGCCAATTAGCAAAAGTATGTAAAGTATCAGCAAGACAAAGGATACTTTGTCCATCACCCAAGGTATCACCCAAGGTAGCAAAGATCAAATCACAAAAACGTCATTTAAACAAGTGGCCGATGACATTTTATATATAAAATAAAACAAAAATAAAATTGCAGTAGAAAACAATTAAAAAGTAAATCCAATCTCATTCTATGTCACTACTACTATAATACTAAGAAGTAATAGTAAATGAAAGAAGAAGCGTTTTGAATGTAAAATGTTTATGATGGATGGGATCATGGGAGTCCGCTAGTGGCATGAATCATTTGAGCAGCAGCTTCAGAGTGCGGCGATACTCCGCCAGAGCCCACAAGGGGAAGGTATTCCGGTAGAGACCATAATGCAACATACAGTTCCTGAGAAACACACCTGTAATTTCCTGTTGTGGGAAATCCCCATCTTCCAACTGAGAGTTTATGATAATCCTGGCAGCACGGTGCAGAGGCGCCGGGTCCCTATCAGCCTGTCCTGAATGAATCAACCCCATTAGTGCCCAGGAAGTCTGCACCAAGTTGGACCGGTTCCCTTCGAGTGGCACGTACTCCTTTTTCGGGCAGGATAGGTAGCTCTCTCCCCACCCTCCCCCACCATTCTGTGATTTCAGTAGAAACTCCACCCCTTTCCTCAACGCTGCACAGTTGTTGTAGCTCTTTCCAGCTGCTGCCAGTCCTCCCAGCGCAAACCATGTCCCGTATGTGAAGCACAACCCCCAACATCCGTACCATGAACCATCGCCTCTCTGCATGTCCTCCAGGTATCCCACAGCCTTTGTGATGAAGGTGTCAATCTCTTTCTTTCGGTGTTGGGGGTGCAGCTTTTTGAACACAACCAGTGCTTGAATTGCGGATGAGGTACACTCGACGTACCTGCGCCAGCCAACCGAACGATATGAATAACAACACAATGTTAATGATGATGGATAAATGCATGTGTGTCATATAATAATGATCAGAATGAGGTGCTTTGTCTCTTACTCGTGCTCGACTACAATATCCGCGAAAAACTCCGAAGGGTTCAACAACTGTGGAATAAACACCATTAGAAACAAAAATTAGTTTCTCTCTTACTTGACATATTGATCCATGAAATGATGTATTAACCATATGTATAAGTGTGTATGTGTGTACCTCCAGCCACTTTGAGGCTCCTGCAGGCTCCCATCCTGGTAAACCACCATTTTTGCTCTAAAAATGAATAATTCATCTTTAGCTATAAGGTGGAATGTAGCACTAATATATATTCAAGTAGTAGTGTTGTTTTTGTATGATAAAGATTTTCTGAAAAGTGTATAAAGCAAAGTTAGTTCTGCTCTGCTAGTACTCTGGAAAATGCCTAATTTCTAGCTACCTGCAAGGAAAGCAGTATATTGACAGCGTTGAAGAGTCTCTCAGGTTCCATTTGTTCTCCAACAATTTCAGGAGGCATTGTTGACAAGAGAAGGCAGCACTACAATAATCATAAAGTTATTACTGTAATGTTCTCTGCAGTCTTTTATTTTGGTTGTGTAGATAAATTCATTGAACAGTTATCATACAAAGTTACAAACCTTCAATCCTTCTGCTGTACAATCAGACACTTGCCACCCATGATCTTGATCCGAGTAGGTCCATGATCCCTTAGAAATATGCCGGTACATGCTTTTGAAATCACCCGAAGGATCATCTTTGACCTATATATATATATATAAACCCAAACCCAACAAATATATGATCACGCAAGTTTGAATAATTGGCCTAACTAGGTTTCTAATAAATCATTCCAAAATAGGTCCAACCTGAGATTGCTTTATAAAGTCATGCCCTTTCTTCAGAGTCTCCCCAATTTCATCAGTCATATCACTAGCCAGCAATGCTTGGATAGCAAAACTGGCATCCCATTGTTGACTACCAAAGCTCTGCCGTAATCAGCACAGCGTATGTATTTTTGAGTTCATTGTGAAAGGAAATCACTATGAAGAAAAAAAAATGAAATACAGTAGTAATTTAGTTATACCTGCATTTTCATGCCATCTTCAGCAACCCAAATGTAGTCCGGGATGCGAGCAAGATGTTTCTTGAAATAGTCTCCATTAGGACCTTCTACCCAGCAAGCGAGCATGCACAATGCCTTCTCTATGCAGCCTAAGGTAATATATCTGCTGTTTTCATCTTCGTAATGAATGTGTTTCATGGTCACTTTAAGAGCTTTCTCCCGCAATAACTTGTTGAGTGGCCAACGAGTCAAAAGAGGCTCTGTTAATATGTAACAGGTGTCCCAGATCAAATCTTGAATGAATGGATGCGGATAGTACAGGTCCTCCTGTGCACATATATATTTAGTATGTATCGCGTGAGCTAGTTGTTAGACATTTTGGAGCAATGGGGGTTCTACTCAAAGACTAATGAATATTGAAGTTAAGACGAGTCCGGGAAGGATCGCGTGGAGTGCGTGCCCGGATGAGCTTATCCAATGTCAAGAAGAAGGGAAATAAATCTGGTTAATTGTGTACGTTATGACATGATTAATTAGCAGTAAACCTGTAACCTTATCAGCTGTACGTTATTAATCCATTATGACAGGATTAATCAGCAGTGAAAAACTTTATCAGCAGATTTCAAATTTGAAATTCAAATGATATGGTCGGTTATGGCATGGTCGGTTATGATATTAATGGTTGTAACCGTTCACATGTAACTTTCCCTTCAGTATAAATATTAGTCTTTGACAGACGAGGAAACATGAGAAACTTTTGAGTTCCATATGATATACTTTTGAGTTTCATATGATGAACTTATAAAGAGCCATATGATGAGCTTATAAAGTTTCACATGACAGACTTATGTGTTCCTTCTCTCTACATCTTCAATACATTTTTCAATACACAAAGCTTCAACATTGTTGCTCAAGATTATTGCCTTGATCTTTGAGTGTGGCTTCTTCTTATCTTCAATACTTATTTCGTGTAACCCAAGGCATTATAGGGTCGAAATAAAGTATACGGAAAGCGTTTGCGATTAGAAGTCCTATCAAGTCATTTTGCCTATATTTCATATCTTTATAAACAACAATCGTATACTTTATTTGTGCAAATGGCAGAAATGACAATCACTGATATGGCATCTAAGTTTGGAAAGCTGTCAAAATTTGAAGTTGTTGATTTCAGGCGTTGGCAGAAAAAGATGCACTTCCTCTTGACATCTCTCAAGGTTGTGTATGTGTTAAGCACCCCATGCCCAGAGCCACCTAAAGATGCTGAAAACGAGACACTGGAGGCTGCAAGAATCAGGCTTAAATGGGAGAATGACGACTACATATGTCGTGGCCACATCTTGAACTCTATGTCGGATCCCCTCTTTGATGTTTACCAGAACGTTGAGTCTTCAAAGGACCTGTGGGAGGCACTGGAAGCCAAATACATGGCGGAAGATGCTTCTAGCAAGAAATTCCTTGTAAGTGATTTCAATAATTACAAAATGACTGATACACGTCCTGTAATGGAACAGTATAATGAATTGGTTCGGATTCTGGGCCAATTTGCTCAACATGGGTTGAAAATGGATGAGGCCATTGCTGTCTCAAGTGTTATTGACAAACTCCCTCCTGCTTGGAAAGAGTTTAAACGTACTCTCAAGCATAAAAAGGAAGAATTGTCAATGGTGGAACTTGGCAGTCACTTGCGGATTGAAGAGTCTCTAAGGGCTCAAGAGGAAAGCAAGGGGAAGGAGATTGTTGAATCTTCAATTAACATGGTGGAAGAGAAAAAGAATAACAAAACTTTTAAGCCAAATGAGAATAAGAAACGTAAGTTTGGGGCTTCTAACAAAAGCCAGAACAAGAAGCCAAAAGTTGGCTGCTGGAATTGTGGCAAACCAGGCCATTTCAAACGCGATTGTCGTGTTGGAAAGGGAAATGGAAAAGGAGGTGCTAGCACAAGTGGGACTGTAAAGGGGTCGAAAGACAATTCCCAAAACCAAGGTATGGACTTGGTTGAAACTAAAGATATTAGAAATTCAATTACTGTGATTTCTAATTCTGATTATGTGCAGGATGATGTTTATGCTTGTTGGATTGATTCCGGAGCCACTACCCACGTATGCAAAGATGAATTCTGGTTCAAAGAATTGCAATCAATAAATGATGGATCTGTGCTCTACATGGGTGACCATCATTATACTCCAATAAAAGGACGTGGGAAAGTTGCACTGGAATTTAGTTCTAGTAGAAGTATTACATTATGTGATGTCCTGTTTGTTCCTAGGTTACGTAAAAACCTTGTTTCGGGTTCAGTGTTAAATAAGTTTGGTTACAAACAGGTGTTCGAATCGGACAAGTATGTCCTTTCGAAACATGGATGTTTTATTGGATTTGGCTATTATTGTAATGGAATGTTTAAGTTGAATATTACTAATATTCCAAGTGATTTGAAATCTATGTACACTGTTTCAATATCAAATCATGAATCTTTATTGTGCATGCACGTCTTGGACATGTCCATTACAAGAGAATGAAAGATATGTCAAAATCGGAACTAATTCCAGCATTTGACATGATCCACGACAAGTGTAAAACTTGTATGTTGACTAAAATAACTCGACAACTTTTTAAGGGAATTAACAGGAAGTCGGAAACACTTGAATTAATTCATAGCGATTTGTGTGACTTCCATTCAACTCCTTCTCTGGGAAATAAAAAGTATATTGTTACTTTTATTGACGATGCAACAAGATAACTGCTATGTGTACCTGTTGCATTCGAAGAATGAAGCCTTGGACAAATTTAAAATTTTTAAGGCTGAAGTTGAGCTACAACTCAATGCTAGGATTAAAATCCTACGTACAGATAGGGGAGGGGAATTCTATGACCCTGCATATTTTCAATCTGTGGGAATTATACATGAAACAACGGCTCCCTACACACCTCAACAAAATGGTGTTGCCGAAAGGAAAAATCGCACATTGAAGGAAATGGTAAATTCAATGATGTCTTATGCTCGATTAAGTCATGGATTTTAGGGAGAGGCAATGTTAACAGCCTGTTATATCCTAAATCGGGTACCTAATAAAAGGAACAAGATTACGCCTTATGAACTTTGGTTCAAGAAACGTCCCTATTTATCATATCTACGTGTTTGGGGATGTAGGGCAGTAGTGCGTGTTCCAGAGCCTAAAAGGAAAAAGCTAGGGGATAGTGGAATAAGTTGTATATTCATTGGATATGCAGATCACTCCAAAGCATATAGGTTCTATGTTATAGAGCCTAATGATTTTGTTCCAATTCATTCTATTATCGAATCTCGGGATGCAATATTCGATGAGGATAGATTCACCTCTATTCCTAGACCTGCTACCAATGTAGAATCCATTAGGCATGATGAATGCGAGGACGATTTTCATCAACCAATGGATATTACATTAACAGATAGTGTTGATCCAGACCGAGAAATGAATCTGGACAATAAAGTGGAGCAGTTACCTGTTATTCCTCGTAGAAGTAAAAGGATCAGGAAGCCTAAATCTTTTGGACCAGAATTTCAACTCTTTTTAGTTGAAAGTTCAGGGGCAAAGATTGATGCATTATATTCTTTCTCTTATAATATTGAGGAAGATCCAAAAACTTTTAAAGAAGCTATGAAGTCCCGGGATGTAGCCTTTTGGAAGGAGGCTATCCATGATGAAATTCATTCTATCATGGAAAATGGCACCTGGGTGCTGTCTGATCTACCTCCAGGTTGTAAACCTTTAGGGTGTAGATGGATTTTCAAAAGGAAAATGAAATCAGATGGCACAATCGATAAGTTCAAAGCTCGATTGGTAATTCAAGGTTTTAGACAAAATGAAGGTATCGATTACTTTGATACATATGCTCCAGTTGCAAGGATTGCTACCATTAGATTGTTAATCACCTTGGCAGCCATCAACAACTTGATAATCCATCAAATGGATGTGAAAACAGCATTCCTAAATGGAGACTTACTGGAAGAAGTGTATATGAAGCAACCTGAAGGCTTCATCGAGCCAGGAAATGAACATAAGGTATGTAAACTCATTAAATCCTTATATGGTTTAAAACAGGCTCCTAAACAATGGCATCAAAAATTTGATGAAATTGTTTTGTCTAATGGTTTTATTTTAAACCAGTCAGACAAGTGTGTGTATATAGTAGATTTAATGCTGGTAAAGGTGTTATAATATGCTTGTATGTAGATGACTTACTGATCTTTGGGACAGATCAAAGTCAAGTTGATGAAACAAAAAGATTTCTCTCTTCCAAATTTGAAATGAAGGATATGGGAGAGGCGGATGTAATTCTTGGAATTAAAATCAAACGAGAATCTACAGGAATTACAATTACTCAATCTCATTATGTTGATAAAATTCTCAAGAGATTCAACATGGAGAATTGTAGTCCAGTGAATACACCTTTTGATCCAAGTACAAAACTTTTGCCAAATACTGGTGAATCAGTGAGTCAACTTGAATACTCAAGAGCAATTGGATCGTTGATGTATGCAATGATTGGTACTAGACCAGATATAGCTTATGCTGTTGGAAGACTTAGTCGATATACAAGTCGGCCAAGTGCACACCACTGGCAGGCACTCAGAAGAGTGTTTAAGTACTTGAAGTCGACAATTAAATATGGCTTATCATACAGTGGGTTTCCTTCTGTTATTGAAGGATACTCAGATGCTAGTTGGATAAGTCATATGGAGGATCACTCGTCTAATACTGGATGGGTATTTTTGCTTGGAGGGGGTGCTATTTGTTGGGCATCTAAAAAGCAAACTTGTATAACTAGCTCGACAATGGAATCCGAATTTATAGCTTTAGCTGCAGCTGGCAAGGAAGCAGAATGGCTTCATAACTTGGTCTATGAGATTCCATTATGGCCGAAACCTGTCTCATCTATATCAATTCGCTGTGACAGTTCAGCAACTATGGCTAAGGCCTATAGTGAAAACTATAATGGCAAGTCTCGGCATATAGGAGTGAGACATAGTATGATTCGTGAACTCATTAAAAATGGAGTGATTTCGGTAGAATACATACGATCAGAACATAATTTAGCAGACCACTTGACAAAAGGGTTGGCTAAAGAACTTGTGCACAAGGCTTCAATAGGGATGGGTTTAAAGTCCACATAAATCAGTTGAGGATGAGACACCCAATTCTCTCCTGGTGTAATATCATGATCTAATTCAATGTGGAAAGCTCATTTTCATTGATTGGAACGCAGATTAAATTTTACATCCCAAGGTATGCGTTCAACTCTGCTGATAAATTAGGATGAGGTTAATTCTCTTAATGGTTCCTTTGAAAAATTGCATAGCAGGAGCAAGATTTAAAGGGATCACCTATGCTAGTACGAAGTTTTGCCGCTTCAAGACACTTGGGACTTTGGTGTTGATGTACTAGTGAAAAGAAGGGACACAGGGCTGATTAGTGTCAAGTATAATGTTGAGGATTTGTAAACAGTCGTGTACTGTGCAAGCTTGTATTCATATGAGTTGACAGGTTCAATCGTTAGCGATACCTGAATTCTCGAATGTATGCGTTGTATTGTACTAATGTGAAAATTCAATCGTTTCGATATTTTCACTTATGCGTTTGTTTGAAGTGTTTGAGTGTGTTTTGTTGTTTGAGTAAACCAAGCATTGCACCAAAATAGGGGAGGATTGTTAAACATTTTGGAGCAATGGGGGTTCTACTCAAAGACTAATGGATATTGAAGTTAAGACGAGTCCGGGAAGGATCGCGTGGAGTACGTGCCCGGATGAGCTTATCCAATGTCAAGAAGAAGGGAAATAAATCTGGTTAATTGTGTACGTTATGACATGATTAATTAGCAGTAAACCTGTAACCTTATCAGCTGTACGTTATTAATCCATTATGACAGGATTAATCAGCAGTGAAAAACTTTATCAGCAGATTTCAAATTTGAAATTCAAATGATATGGTCGGTTATGGCATGGTCGGTTATGATATTAATGGTTGTAACCGTTCACATGTAACTTTCCCTTCAGTATAAATATTAGTCTTTGACAGACGAGGAAACATGAGAAACTTTTGAGTTCCATATGATATACTTTTGAGTTTCATATGATGAACTTATAAAGAGCCATATGATGAGCTTATAAAGTTTCATATGACAGACTTATGTGTTCCTTCTCTCTGCATCTTCAATACATTTTTCAATACACAAAGCTTCAACATTGTTGCTCAAGATTATTGCCTTGATGTTTGAGTGTGGCTTCTTCTTATCTTCAATACTTATTTCGTGTAACCCAAGGCATTATAGGGTCGAAATAAAGTATACGGAAAGCGTTTGCGATTAGAAGTCCTATCAAGTCATTTTGCCTATATTTCATATCTTTATAAACAACACTAGTTGGACTCCTCGATAAGAACTTCACGTGTGCAAAAGCAAAGCGATAGTATGAAGTAGTATACCTTTGCACATAGATGCCGGATGCTGCTCCAATTGATTTCTTCATAGGGTTCATCATATAACTCTTGCCTCAGCTGTACGATGAGGGGAGTGATTGGACCCACAAATCTCTTCCCATATAAATACGACATCGGCATGTAAACCATTCGACAGTAGCACCATATTTTTGCTGCATTCATTGAAACTTCCAAATTATTACTTGTAGTATACTCCGTATTTTATGAAAAGGCCAAGCAAGAAGCCACACTCACTGCAAGACTATTATATATTTGCTGAAAGGTACTAATTATTAATGTACCTACCTGGATGCATAGGGAGAAACGATGGAAGAAGCCAAAATTCAGGGGGTATGGGATTGCTTCCCGACCATTCATATAGTCCCAATATCTAAAACAACCCACAAGGGAAAAAAAAAATAAGACAAAGCATATAGGGTAGGAGTATTTTTCTAATTTGTGATAGCAGTAGTATTACTGACCGAAAGCAACATTTTTCCCCAGGAAGGTATAGCTTTAACGGTGCCGTGATCAAGTATCCATTTCCTTGCTCTGGCGCAGGAGGCACTGTTTTCGCCTCCTCCTCCCTCCTCCGGCCCCTGCCCGAATATGCGCATCACGATGTAATTCAGTGCCGTGCAGAACATTGTGCTGTGCCCTTCTATGTGAAGTCCCCACCCACCATCTTCATTCTGAATGTGACCAAACTAACTCAATATCATCCATTACCAATAGCATATATTCCCATTTCGCATCATCTATAAATAATGGAATCGTTGTGTGGATCCATCCCATACCTGGTGACAATATATATAACGAAGAATTTCTCGTTGGTGTGCAGCTGGAAACAGAGTGTTGAGGTGCCCCGTAATATACAGAACCATCACCAGAAGTGGAAGAAAGAAGAGGGGGCCGGCGTTTTCTGCAGGCCAATGGCCATCGCTTGCTTGCAACGCTGAAAAGAAGTGAACAGCTCTTCTGAGAGTGGCGGTCGCCGCCTCATAGGTAATTTCGTCGTCGTCTTCGCCTTCCTCCACCTTCACTTGGGGTATCGTTTGCTTAAATTTCTTGTCGTGCAGGAACTGAATTCGCCACAAGAGGTCGCTGCTGGGCTTAACAGTGTGGCGATTGTCCCAGAAATGCCGACGGGCTTTCTCCATCTCATCCCGGAGCTGCGGCGTGCCGTAATGAGGGTCCGTCTCAAATTCCCATGTTTGCCTTCCCACATAATTGTTGGTGCTGTAGAGGTAAGGGCCATCCACACCCTCTGCAATTTTCAACCTCCACATTTCTTATGATTGATGAATGATGATGATGATGACCAACTCTTTTTGCCTCCTCCGCTGAAACTGAATCCTACACTAGTAATGGTACATAAAAATGACACAAGGAGTTGGAAGTTGGAAGTTGGAAGCTGGATATAAATATTGGAGAAATTAAACTAAATTGGATGGAAGGATGAAGGATGCAGGAATGGGATGCGGTGAGCTTCAAATATAGTAGTACTAGAACTACCGCTCGCTGCGCGATGCTCCGGGCTCAGATTATAATGTTGTGTAGGAAAATTTGTATGTGATAATAGATTAAAATTTCCGAATGAAAATCACATTACTTTAATAATTAATATACTCCCTCCGTCATTCAATAATATTAATATTGGCATAGTAAACACTATTCATTGAGTAATTTTGATTCGACTTTTTAAACACATTTACATAAGATAAAATATAGTCATCTGAGATTTTGTTAGTTTCGTCTACCCACATATAGTTTTAGAATATTAAATTTTTTTATAATTTATAAATTTGAGATATTACTCTTTAAAAATGTGTATTGTATTCCGGGAAAATATAAAATGTTTAAAAAAATTATGACGGAAGGAGAATTTAATAAAAACTATTATGTCGTTCTCATTGTGAGAAAATGTATAAATAAAGAAACATAACAATAGTAGAAAAAAAATAATGCAATTTATTTGTTATAACAAAAGAAAAAAAAAATTTGAAACTTTTTATACAATCCTGAAAGAAAATAAAGCTTTGAGTGTTGCCCTTGATTAAATGTGCCGGTTTCAATCAAGAGTACAATGAGGGAATGATTCACACAGTACACTCAAAGATGATATCCTCTCAACACAATAATTGATCACTCGGATGGAATGAGAGGATTGCACAGGGATTCTCACGTACACGCTTGCTTGATAATTGGGACGGGTTTACTGCTCAACAACAGCATCGCCATTCCTTGCACCCCGCGCCTTAAGTAGAGGGGAGAATCCTTACTATGGAAGGAAGATATTGCTTCCAAGGATTTCTCTCCTTCCATAGTTATTGGCTCACTCCAGATGGAAGGACAATCCTTCCTTTTCCGACCTGCTCCACTACAAGGGAAGGAGCCGTTGGGAGAAACCTTCCAATGCAGCGGATCCACTTACCAAGCTAGGAGATTCGGATAGGATGGGGTGAGGAGACTAACTAGTGTTCAGCATCAGTGTGGAACACATTATACCAAAAACCGAGGCACTAACAACAACAATAATAATAAATTAAACTTAATTGCAAACATTGAGGAACACATTGGATCATCTTTCCAAGGAGCAAAACCCTGAAGTAAATTAATTAGGAAATAGTACCCGGGGGCAGCGATACACTCCAAGAGCCCAAACGGGGAATATATTCCTGTATATGCTGAATAACTTATCATGCAGTTCTTATTGAACACCCCTGTTATCTCCTGCAATATTTACACATTCAAATTGCGCTCACCATTGCCCATTAACAGAATCTATAACATAAATAATTTTATATCTTTTTGACCATATAAAAACGAGAAACAAGATTATCTAAAAACAGCCAGAATGCACATTCACATAGATGATAGTAGAAGAATGCACAATTCAACATTCAAAAAAATGCAATGGAATTTGAATAGTATAAATTGCCAACAGCCTATAAGAATGAGATTTTACTATAAATGGTTATTTGCGATATATAAAAGTATAAAATAGTCATTGATAGTTATGTGGTCTATTATGAAAATTAATAAAATGACCTATGCGTTTTCAGTTTTAACCACAAATGATTCTCCTGTTTCTATATCGTTATGAAGAATTAAGATCCACCACATGAGCTGGTCGACCTGCCAAATTCACCATACCAAGGTGGATAATAAATATGGTCGTGAGGTGGTATATAGATCCATAAACCAGATTTGGTAGTACTTTTTGGCGTCAAAAACCTGCCAGGGCGAGTTGCAACTTCCACACTAGTGGTTTACTCATCCATGGCCATAGAATTCTGGTCTTATGATTCTATGGTCATGGTTATGGGCAGGGGCGGATGCATGTGCAACATAACGGTAGCACGGGACACCATTTAAATTGATTAAACTGCTATTTTAAAGTAGAATTTTCTTTTATATTTAACTAGATTAGGCTTAGTGACACCACTTAATTTTTACGTTGACACCACAATCATTCATTCCAACCAAGCTTTCTCAATATTTTTTGCGTTGTTGTAACTACTATCCTAATTTCAATATAGCTTTCACTATTTTTTGGGACACCACTTAAAAAATTTTCTGGATTCGCCACTGGTTATGGGGACACAGGCAAGAGTTAACCCAAAATTTTCATTGTTGTGGTTTTGTGAAAATGTTTCCATGGTCATACATACATTGGCTGTAAATTTATAAAAATTTCTACACCTTTTGTTTTGCTTTTTGCAGTTTTCAAAATTTAAAAATAGAATGCCATGATTTTTTCAACTATAGCGATGGATATGTTCTGTCCATATATATATAGTGGAATTGTCCAGAGGTTCACAGTGCTATTAGGCCCAAAAACAAAAAAAATTTCTTAACCCTCGTTTGAGAATTTGGCATCATGTAAAATCCTGACCACTCTTTGAAGTCTAGAATAATATGTGGTCTACAGGTAGCTAGGTATGTGTCGAGAACTTCATATACAATATTACAATTCCAATTGACAATTGAAGGTTTCAAAACAATTGTACAATAAGTGATATATGTGGTCTGTGGGTATTCTATGTGGGAAGATGATCTTGCTCGAATTCAGATGTGAGGAGTCGAGTAGCAATCTTGGAAAAGGAGGCATGCACGTAAGGTAACAGAATTTTGATACTAGTAAAAATGGGGAAAATGCATGATGCAAGTCTTAAATAAAATAATGTTGTATGGAGTATATGTTTGCAGGAAGAATGCAAACTATGGATTGGGCTCTCCAATTTAATTCCAAATCACAAAATTATTAAAACGCAAATAACTTTATTTAATTAATTATAATCAAATAAATTAATTATGAAATAATTATGCGCGCGGGATTGAGAATCCATTAGCGAGCAAACCAAAGCCTTTCGAATGCTACACCAAATGAAAGAACCAACACGCCAACACGCGGAAGGGAGCAATTGAAAATGCCCGCAACACAATATTTATGTTCCAGTTTCTGTACCAACAGTCTCGGACAGTCCACAACAAGCTAAGGTCCCCGACCAACTTACCCAGCAAAGTCACATTAACATGACGTGCCTTACGGAAACCTAAGCCTCCGCGCGATTTAGGTAACGCCATGCGATCCCAACTATGTGAAGACCATACCCTTGTCGATCTTTCCAAACAAATTTTTACACACACGCCTATCAATCCGATCACACACAGATGTCGGAATCCAACAAATTTGCATACAGGTCAGTACGTAGCGATCGCAGACAGAACATGGCGAGCAAGAGTTAGTCGCGCTGATTCAGTAGGCGCAATGCCCAACTAGATATGCAGCCTTAACCATGCCATGATGGATTGGGAACCTATCAGTAAAAATTGAATAGAAGCTGGCCTGTGTAAACTAATCTTTCTCAATACTAGTACAACTGACAGAAGCAAAGGCCCTTGACTGGGATGAATTAATCTTCAGGCCCGACCAATTAGCAAAAGTATGTAAAGTATCAGCAAGACAAAGGATACTTTGTTCATCACCCAAGGTAGCAAGGATCAAATCACGAAACGTCATTTAAACAAGTGGCCGATGACATTTTATATAAATATAAAACAAAAATAAAATTGCAGTAGAAAACAATTAAGAAGTAAACCCAATCTCATTCCATGTCACTACTACTATAATACTAAGAAGTAACAGTAAATGAAAGAAGAAGCGTTTTGAATGTAAAATGTTTATGATGGATGGGATCATGGGAGTCCGCTAGTGCCATGAATCATTTGAGCAGCAGCTTCAGAGTGCGGCGATACTCGGCCAGAGCCCACAAGGGGAAGGTATTCCGGTAGAGACCATAATGCAACATACCGTTCTTCATAAACACACCGGTAATTTCCTGTTGGGGGAAATCCCCATCTTCCAACTGAGAGTTGATGAGAAGCTTGGCAGCACGGTGCAGAGGCGCCGGGTCCCTATCAGCATGTCCTGAATGAATCAACCCCATTAGTGCCCAGGAAGTCTGCACCAAGTTGGACCCGTTCCCTTCGAGTGGCACGTACTCCTTTTTGGGGCAGGATAGGTAGCTCTCTCCCCAACCTCCCATACCATTCTGTGATTTCAGTAGAAACTCCACCCCTTTCCTCACCGCTGCACAGTTGTTGTACCTCTTTCCAGCTGCTGCCAGTCCTCCCAGCGCAAACCATGTCCCGTATGTGAAGCAAACACCCCAACATCCGTACCATGAACCATCGCCTCTTTGCGCGTCCTCCAGGTACCCCACAGCCTTTGTGATGAAGGTCTCAATCTCTTTCTTTTGGTGTTGGGGGTGCAGCTTCTTGAATAGAACCAGTGCTTGAATTGCGGATGAGGTACACTCGACGTACCTGCACCAACCGACGAGATATGAACAACACAATGTTAATGATGGATTAATGCAAATGCGTAATATAATAATGATCAGAACGAGGTGCTTTGTCTCTTACTCGTGCTCGACTACAATATCCGCGAAAAACTCCGAAGGGTTCAACAACTGTGGAATAAACACCATTTGAAACAAAATTAGTTTCTCTCTTACTTGAAATATTGATCCATGAAATGATGTATTAACCATATGTATAATTGTGTGTGTGTGTGTACCTCCAGCCACTTTGAGGCTCCTGCAGGCTCCCATCCTGGTAAACCACCATTTTTGCTCTAAAAATGAATAGTTCATCTTTAGCTATGAGGTGAAATGTAGTACTAATATACTCCCTCCGTTTAGAAAAGTTAGCTACATTGGTAAAATTGACACTATTCACCTAAACACTTTGATTTGAAGTTTTATCATAGATATACAAGTTAAAATATAGCCAAGTGAGATCTTGTTAGATTCGTCTCATCTTTTAGTTTTTAAATACCGAAGTTTTAGAATTTTTACTTCTACCGAATTTGAGTTATTAATGGTTTAAATTGTGCATTGGACTGCGTGCTGGGTTGGTCAGTAGCTATCTTTAAAAAACGGAGGAAGTACTATATTTCATTCAATTTGTTGTGTTCTTGTTTGATAAATGGTTTTGTGAACAGTGTATAGAGCAAAGTCGGTTCTACTCTGGAATTTGGATTGGGAAATGCCATATATATTTCTAGCTAGCTACCTGCAAGGAAAGCAGTATATTGACAGCATTGAAGAGTCTCTCGGGTTCCATTTGTTCTCCAACAATTTCAGGAGGCATTGTTGACAAGAGAAGGCAGCACTACAAAAATCGTAAAAGTTGCAGTCTTTATTTTGGTTGTATAAATAAATTTTTATTGAACAGTACTCATCATACAAACCTTCAATGCTTCTGCTGTACAGTCAGACACTTGCCATCCATGATCTTGATCCGAGAAGGTCCATGATCCCTTAGAAATATGCCGGTACATGCTTTTGAAATCACCCGAAGGATCATCTAAGACCTATATATATATATACACACACACAAATATATGAGCACACAAGTTTGAATAATTGACCTAGCTAGGTTTCTAATAAATCATTCAAAATTAGATCCAACCTGAGATTGCTTTATAAAGTCATGCCCTTTCTTCAGAGTCTCCCCAATTTCATCAGTCATATCACTAGCCAGCAATGCTTGGATAGCAAAACCGGCATCCCATTGTTGACTACCAAAGCTCTGCAGTAATCAGCACAGCATATATATATGTATTTTCAGTTCATTGCGAAAGGAAATTAATATGAAGGAAAAAAAACCAAATACAGTAGTAATTTAGTGACCTGCAATTTCATGCCATCTTCAGCGACCCAAATATAGTCCGGGATGCGGGCAAGATGTTTCTTGAAATAGTCTCCACTGGGATCTTCTACCCAGCAAGCGAGCATGCACAATACCTTCTCTATGCAGCCTAAGGTAATATATCTGCTGTTTTCATCTTCGTAATGAATGTGTTCCATGGTCACTTTAAGAGCTTTCTCCCTCAACTTGTTGAGTGGCCAACGAGTCAAAAGTGGCTCCATTAATATGTAACAGGTGTCCCAGATCAAATCTTGAACTAATGGATGCGGATAATAGAGGTCCTCCTTTTGCACGTACATATTTATTAGTACCGTACGTGTTAGATAGCTCAAGAATCCTTAATAACAACTTCTTCAAGTGTGCAAGAGCAAAGCTATATAGACAGTATGTATTACATACCTTTGCGCATAGATGCCGGATGCTCCTCCAATTAATTTCTTCATAGGGTTCATCATATAACTCTTGCCTCAGCTCTACGATGAGGGGAGTGATTGGACCCACAAATCTCTTCCCATATAAATATGACATCGGCATGTAAACCATCCGACAGTGGCACCACATTTTTGCTGCATTATAGTAGTATTTATTGAAACATCCAATTAAGTATAAGTACTTTATAAAAAGGCACTCTCACTGCAAGAAGGCACTCTCACTGCAAGACTATATGTTTGCTGAAAGGTAATCTTAATGTACCTACCTGGATGCATAGGGAGAAACGATGGAAGAAGCCAAAATTCGGGGGGTATGGGATTGTTTCCCGACCATTCATATAGTCCCAGTATCTAAAACAACACATACGCGGGAAAAATATAACACAAAACATATATATGGGGTTGGTTGTTTATGATATAGTAGTACGTAGTATATAGCAGCAGTATTAGTATTACTGACCGAAAGCCACAATTTTCCCCAGGAAGGTATAGCTTTAACGGTGCCGTGATCAAGTATCCATTTCCTTGCTCTGGCGCAGGAGGCACTGTTTTCGCCTCCGTCCTCCGGCCCCTGCCCGAGTATGCGCATCACGATGTAATTCAGTGTCGTGCAGAACATCGTGCTGTGCCCTTCTATGTGAAGTCCCCACCCACCATCTTCATTCTGTCCGCAATAATGCACGAAACTCATCCATTAATTAGCAATAGCTAGCATATATGTATATACATTAATATACTCATTTCGCATCATCATTAAATAATGGAATCGTTTTTTTGTAGATCCATCCATACCATACCTGGTGACAATATATATAACGAAGGATTTCTCGTTGATGTGCCGCTGGAAACACGGTGTTGAGGTGCCCGGTAATGTACAGAACCATCACTAGAGGCGGAAGAAAGAAGAGGGGACCGGCATTCTCTGCAGGCCAATGGCCATCGCTCGCTTGCAACGCCGAAAAAAAACCAACAGCTCTTCTGAGAGCGGCGGCCGCCGCCTCATAGGTAATTTCTGCACCTTCCTCCACCTTCACTTGGGGTATCGTTTGCTTAAATTTCTTGTCGTGCAGGAACTGAATTCGCCACAAGAGGTCGCTGCTGGGCTTAATACCACTGTGGCGATTCTGCCAGAAATCCCGGCGGGCTTTCTCCATCTCATCCCGGAGCTCCGGATCAGCAGGGTCGTCCGTCTCATCAAACTCCCAGGTTTGCCTTCCCACATAATTGTTGGTGCTGTAGAGGTAAGGGCCATCCACACCCTCTGCAATTTTCAACCTCCACATTATATTTATGATTGATGAATGATGATGATGATGATGATGACCAACTCTTCTTGCCTCCTCCGCTGAAACTGAATCCTAATACACTACACTAATACTAGAACATAAAAATGACAGATGATGGAGTTGTAAGTTGGAATTGCTGGATTGAATTGGATAAAATATTAATGGAGAAATTAAAACCTAAATTGGATGGAAGGCTGCAGGAATGCAATGCAGGGGAGCTTGAAACATACTAGTATATGTATATATATATATATATATATAGATTATAGAGATCCATGAGGAGGACTGGAAGGATATAAAGTAGAAAATGGATGGAAGCTGGGAGATTAAATACTAGTAGTAAAATATTCCATGCACCCCATTAATGTGGGTGTTTATTTTTCTATATTGATGATCACTTGTTCCGTACTCATCCGATCCATTGGAGATTATATACATGAATCGGAGTGTATATATATATTGATCAGGAAAATGAAAGTCAGACTAATAAATACTGTAAAATATTGTCACATGCATGCACGTTACTACGTTAGTGGTGTGGTTGTATATAGCACTATTACAGTTTACTTTTTTAAATAAAATAAAAATATAATTATATCATCCTCCCCATTCATTTGTATAGGTTTCATGTAAGGGACTAAGGGTGTGGACTCTAGAACTAATTTTTTCCGCCAAATCATATATCTATCAAAATTTATTGTACTTCATCCGTTTAGAAATAATTGTAACATTTGCATAGTTGTTACTATTCACTAAGTAACTTTGATTTAAATTTTTAATACAGTTATACAAGATAAAACATAGTCAAGTGAGATCTTGTTAGATTCGTCTAATCGCGTAGTTTTATAATATCAAATTTTTATAATTTTTACTTTTATAAATTTTGAGATATTAAGCATTAAAAATATGTATTGGATAACGTGAAACGCAGGAATGGTACAATTTTTGAAAAACGGAGGGAGTATGAAATTAAAGTTCGTCATTGCAAGGACAAGAATAACTCGATCGATTATCCCACCATTTTTTTCCCCTGACATTTTGCCCTCTTCCTTTCGATGAGTTCTAAAGCCCTAATTCTATACGTCATTGTTGCTTATAATTTTCCTTTTAAAACCCTAAAATCTGACACCGAATAACCCGATCAAAACACAATATTTATATTTTTCTTGTAATGTATAATTTTTTTTTCCTTTTGTTTTTTGCGAAGCCATTGGCCAAAAAAGAGATTATAAAAACCCATGTAACACAAATTATAAAGAAATAAAAAAGAATGATAGAGAATCGAATCCCTCTTTTTTCACGTATAATCCACAAATATATTAGAATGTGTAATATAGGAGTAGTTTGTAAATACAATGTGGTTATAGTTTATTACTATATCTTTAATCATTCTTTCATGTTTCGTGTTTAATTCAGTTTGCAACATACATCATTGACTGAATAAGAACAAATAAACTTAGCACAAATTTATCCAATAAAAGATCATTCTCAAATTAAATATCACAATTCTCAGTTCATGAAGACAAACAATAAAAGAGAACTCCTGCTGGAGCTACAGCTTTATGTATATGCGTATTCAATTCAATTGGATGAATCGAGGGACTAATTTAAACATTCGAGCCACTGCAAAGGCCATTTAAACAAGAACAATCTCTTTTGTTTTTATCTCAGTTTCGTATCAAGAACAAGTTACATTTTTTTTTTTAGTTTGTTTTTATAATAATAATAATAAATATAAATATAAATATAGATGATAAAAAAAAAGTAGGAAGAAGATAATTTCCTTCGGTACTGTTTGCCTAAAGAAAGTATTTGTGCCACTGAAATAAGCAACAATCACAACACATGGAATCATTAACAACAACAACAATAATCAGAACCTTAATTGCAAACATTGAGGAACACATTGGATCATCTTTCCAAGGAGCAAAACCCTGAAGTAAATTAATGAGCAAATAGTACCCGGCAGCGATACTCTCCAAGAGCCCAAATGGGGAATATATTCCTGTATGCTGAATAACTTATCATGCAGTTCTTATTGAACACCCCTGTTATCTCCTGCAACATTCCCCACATTCAAATTGCGCTCACCATTGACCATTAATAAAATCTATAAACATAATTAATAATATACTACTATCAAACTATATCTTTCTATAAAACGAAAGACAAGATTATCTAAAAACAGCCAGAATGCACATTCACATAGATGGTAGAAGAATGCACAATTCAACATTCAAAAAAATTGAAATGGAATTTGAATATTACATTGCCAATAGCCTATAAGAATGAGATTTTACTATAAATGGTTGACCATTTGCGATATATAAAAATAAAATAAAATCATTGATAGTTATGTGGTCTATTATGAAAATTAATAAAATGACCTACACGTTTTCAATTTTAACCACAAAACAGTTCTCCTGTTTCTATACTGTTTTGAAGAATTAAGATCCACCACATGAAGAAATAGGAAAAATTATATATGTATGTATATCAAAAAATTGCCAGTAAGTAATACCAGACCTGCTGTGGAAAATCACCATTGTCGCATTGAGCATTTATCAACACTTTCGCTGCACGGTGCAATGGCAAGGGATCTCTCTCAGCCTACACAAAAATGAAATATGTCAAGATTGGGTAGAAGTGAATGAAAGTCTGAACTTGTAATGCTTTAAGAACCGAGACGAGATGGCGAAAGGTTTTACCTGTCCAGCATCTATGAGGGCCAGCAAAGCCCATCCAGTGTTCACTACATGAGACTTGTTGCCTTCCAGGTTTGTGTAAAGCTGTGGGACAAGCATTAGTGTTAGAATAGCTTGGAGGTGCTATAAATACAGGGAATATAAAATGAAAAATACGAATTTTCAGCAATTTGAGCTGGGAAATAAAGAACAATAGCTGGGATTTGTATTGACTAGCTACAATCATAAATTTTTTAATAAGGACGTATAGAGGCTTAGGTTTAGGTGAATATTTTTTGCGGTGGTCTGGAGACCAAAATAATGTTGTGCGGAGTATATGTTTGCAGGAAGAATGCAAAATAGAAGAATTTTAACCTTGTTTTGACTTGAAAGATAACTCTCTCCCCAACCACCAGAATCGAGCTGTTTAGACAACAGAAAATTACAAGCCTTTTGGATGGCAGAACAATTATTGAAGTTTCGCCCAGCTGCCACCAAGCCTTTCACTCCAAACCACGTTGCATAAGTAAAGCAAACTCCCCAGGAACCATACCTGTTAGCAAGATTTATGAGAATGTAAACCAGGAGTCTAAGATACTGCTAAAAGAAATAAAGAAACTAATTGATCCTATAATTGTAGCACACAGTTATTTAGATATTTAATTTGTTTGAATTTTCCACCGAATGGTCCCCGTTACGTGACGGGCAGCAGTTGTGTTCATTAAAGCATTTTTTTTTCTATACTCAGCTCCAGACCCCACTTTCTCCAACATATCAGCTTTAGGGAAATCCGCCCACCCCATTTATAACCCGTTCAGTTGCCAGATTACCCGTCGGTGCTGGATTTCCCTTCTGCGAGGCACGAGGCCTCACCATGGCATTGATTGCCTTCCCAACATTCATCAGAAACCCAATTTTCAACATCAACAAAGAACAGGATTTTCTGGTGTGGCTACGATTTGCCCGATTTCTTCAATTGCAAGTCATCCCTGTTTCAAACCCCCAACCAGTAAATCCAGCGTTCCATCAGCAAAAATTCGAAAACAATTTCCAGGAGAAGCTTGGATGCATTTTCTGACAGGAGAACGCTGCAGTGGCTGGAATTCTAAAGCTATGCTGTTGGTACCCCTCCGACAGGAACTTGAATTCATCATCGTCGTCGTTTTCGCCACCAGAAAAGAGGGATGCCACTAAATCTACGTTCCTAACATAACACATGTTTGGTGGATTGATCAAAAGGTTAACTCTAGAGAGAATTTTTGTACAAGAACTTACCATGAGCCATCTTCTGCTTGAAGTTTTTCTATGAATTCTGCTGCTCTTTCAATGCAGGATTCCACTTCTACTTTTCGGTGCCCCGGGTATAAGTGAATAAATGCTGTCAAAGCTTGAATAGCAGCAGAGGTGCATTCCACATAGCTATAAAACCATTCTACAAATTAATGTAAAGGACAAGGGGGTAATCCACTAAGAATTTTTCTCATGAATCATTATTGGGCAAGTTTGGATGCAAATGTGAACAAATTATCATTACAATTCCATGTTCTATATATGACTGAAATGGTTCAAGCCAGAGAAAAACTAATTACCGCAATCTGTATCATAGAATAGCTCAATGGCTAATGTAGAAGTTTAGAAACCTTACGGATAGTCAATCACAATGTCTCCAAAAGTTTCTGCAGGGTTGATCAACTGTGCAAAATATGTTTTGAAAAGTAAGATGGTATTCAGCACAAGAAACAATTACTAAAAAACTGAAAATTGTGAATATAAAATGACTTAAAGATTGCACCACAAGTTAACATTGGTCAAATAAATATAAGCGAAAACTCATGATTTCTTATAGTAAGGAATAAAGATGAAATACTGTACCTCCAACCAACAATAAGATCTTGTGAGTTCGTATGTAGCGAAACCACCATCCCTATTCTAAAAAAAATGTATGGAAAAGAACATACATCAGGTAGTACGAATATGTGCATTTGAAAATGTAAAAATACAAATGAATCAAGGAGAGTAAATGTATAATTAGGACATATTTAAGCCCCCAAAGTGCCAAAAGGTTTCTCAGAACAAATGTTATCATGTGCTGTAATATAGCTAATTAGCTACATTTCTCTTCCATATCACTTGACCATAGCATATGTCCCACTGGTAATCCAACTTCAAAGTAATCAAAATTGCCTCTTCATTAAAGATGTACTCAAACTATTTCTTTTTATTTATCACTAAATGGCGGGTCGTATGTCTTGCCAACAACCTTCCAGTGACAAATAAAACAAACGGAGGGAATTTCATTTAGTCAAATAAGTACAGTAGTAAAATGCAGTACCTGCAGTGAAAGGATAACATTTACAGCATCATATAATTGCTTTGCTTCTAATGGTTCTCCGACCATCTCTGCTGGAAATTTTGATAACATCAAAACGGCCTGAATAACAGCCACAGGTTACCAGCCTATCACGTTTAGACTACTAAGAAACTTCTTCGAAAACAGAATTCATTACTTTCAGTCCCTCAGCTGTGCAATCAGAAATGGGCCAACCATGATCTGCGGTTGAAAAGGGCCAAGCACCTTTGGAAATGTGGCGATACCAAAAGTCTAGATTGCCAGGGCAATCATCTAATACCTATGCAT
Source organism: Hygrophila difformis (assembly GCA_030278955.1). NCBI lineage: Eukaryota > Viridiplantae > Streptophyta > Magnoliopsida > Lamiales > Acanthaceae > Hygrophila > Hygrophila difformis. The sequence goes on from JAOANR010000003.1 coordinate 4,346,942, forward strand.
CAAAAATAAGTAAATAAAAATAAAACACCTTCATAACAAGGAATTATAGCGATAGGATGTAATAATTACAAAAGATAAGCACCATAAATGATATTCAAGCTACACGTGAGGTCGACCTGAGAAAACTTTATAAATGAGTGTGCTTTTCTTATAGTGGGGGCAAATTCTTCACCAAGTTTTGTTGAAACTATAGCTTGAACTGCAAAAGCAGTGTCCCATAACTGACTTCCGTTATAACCCTGCAACATATAGTTTCCAAACAATATCACATTGCTATAGGCCATTTAATGAAAGCAGAACTTGTTACAAACATCAGAAGTGTGCTCATTAACTGAAGAGCATGAAGGTTCTACAAAACTCAACCACTATAGAAAATATCAAATGCCTGCATTTTACATGCCATCTTATTCAAGCCACGGGTATCATAAATTCTTGGAAAAGCAATGTTACATATAAATTAAATGCACAGAAAAGAACCTGCATTTTCATGCCATCTTCTGCAAGCCACAGGTAATCATAAATTCTTGGCAGATGCAGCTTGAAAGCTTCTGAATTAGGATCTTCCAACCAGCAGCAAAGCATATTTAACACCTGAATATAACTACGTCATCAAACATAGTAATTTAAACAGGCATATGAGAAACAGAAATGCCAATGTAATTTATTGAATGCTAGATAGATATCAATATGAAATAAGTACTTCTGATGCTCTACAAGTCATCGTGTTTGCATCATGCAGTGATTTATAGGGAAAATTTGTTTTCTGGTCTCATAGATTCTTCCTCCCTCCAACTTTTGGTCCTACGCTTTCTAAAATACCCGTTTTATATCACATAAGAATTTTTCTGTTTTTTTGTCCTGGTGTCTGTTTTTTGACAGAATTGTCACAAGGCACCACCGTCACTTTTGGCAAAAATAAAATTTATGCTAAAAACTAACTAATTCATATATTTGCCTAATGGTCCCCATCGATTTCCCAAAACCAAATTTCCCTCTCTACCCTTTTAATCCCCAAATCTTACAAACAAACCCCAATTTCCTCCACAATAGACATTTCTACCCGTAGGGCATTCTCTTTGTGATTGGGTTTGTGGATCGTTCAGGTTCCAGGAGTGGTTAAGTCCTAGACATTCTACCGAAAAGTTAATGGAGTATGACCCTTTCGGGAAAAGAGGAAATGAAGCCATTTTTGCTCTGTCATAAGGGTGGCACAATCACCAGTTTTTTTGGGGAGAAGTGGAGGGCTTGTCCACTCTGTAGGGTTTTACAAAAATCTCCGTGCTATGTTTTCAAAATGGTCCTAAGGCAGAGGATTATGAATTTCTTTGGTTCGGAGTTAAATCTTTCCATGTTTATGATATTAAAATCCATTATTGGTATAGATAGATTGTGGTTTTGGTTTTGATAATTGATTTTTCGATACGTATATGCTGGAGAGGAACAGCAACTTTTGTATGTTGGATCAGAATTCAGAGCCATAGGGTGGAGAAGGTGGCAGGGCTTTTGATATAAGTGTGTTTTGTGAAATTCAACAAGTTCTTGTTCATTTATGTGGTAAAAACACCGTGACTTCTGGATTACAATTTCTTCTTCACTAAAATTTTCACACTTTATAGTATCTACTCTTAATTATAAGGGTTTCTTTTTTCTCGCAGCTTTCTGGTTAGAATTGAGGATTTTGGTTTCTGGTGATCGAGCAGATATTGGGGATCAGAGGGTTTTATCAATTTGGGGATAAATATGAGTAGTGTGGTTATTTTGGTTTAGTTGTAATTGATAGGACCATTTAGCAAATATATGTATAAATAAATTTCTATAAATCATGTATTTGCCCAAATTGACGGTATCATGTAGGAATTATGTCAAAGAAATACATAGAATGACCAAAAAAAAATCCTTACAGAATACAGACCAAAAATCTGAAATCATGACCTAGATATGCAATCTTAACCATGAAGCTAAAATCTCATATTTTTTTAATTTTTTTAACTAATTTTAAATCATATGTATTGTTCTGCATTTTAAGAAAAAAAATCCGTTCAGCACTACCCCCAATTGACAGGATAATATTCAAGTTTGAACTCATTCGGGAATTCACAAAGAAAAATGATTCATGCATACCTTATTTACAGGCCCTATGCATATGTAACGAGTATTTTCATCTTCATAATGTATATGCTTCAAAACAGTATTGAGAGCCTTATCTCTCAATTTTTTCCCAGGCCAATGCATCAAGATGGGTTCAACAACCTTGTCAAGGGAAGCCCACAGTATATCCTGTACAAGAGGATGCGGGAAGTACAGGTCTTCCTGCAGTGGTATTTTGCAATAAGACAAACATTTAAAACACGTGTTAAAAGCAACGATAATGACAAAGATTAGTTGAGAACTTTAATGCTACTTGCATTTTTTCATGATTGAATTTCCCAAAACCCCAGACACATAACTCATGATTAATGATTTCTTTAAAAAGAATTGCTCGGAATACCATGAGATCAATTGTCAGCTATATCATGGACTCATGGTAGGAATAAATAAATGAATAGCTCTTATCAACCTTTGCACATTCATTGCGTGCTTTGTTCCAATCAATTTCATGATATGGCACTGTGTAGAGCTCTTTCCTCAAAGATAAGACTGTAGGAGTAATAGGGCCAACAAACCTTTTACCATACAAATAGGACATTGGCAGATAAACCATTCGACAATGGCACCACATCCTCCCTGCGAAATAGGAAGTCATGAGCACAGGGTTCACTTCATAACCAAAAAGCTTTAAGAGAGACTGGTTTAGCTAAACAAATGTACTTCCTTTTGAAAAATGTCTATGAATGAATCTTTGATTTTACAATAACAAAACTTGTCTTCGCAACTTTCCTTATTTGTAATTGCAAAAAGCTTAAAGATGTCATTCCAGCATTTATAACAAATGATGATGATATCCTCCCTTTGTCAAAATCTTAAGATACCAAATAATGCACATGGAATTCAATTAGCACATTATCAGTCCCACTCCCCAAACTCCAATACAAAAAGATTATTAGCCAGTTTAATGATTAACTAGACTGATAAGTTGCAAGTTTCAAAGAGTAAAGTTAACAATTCTATTATATGTTTAGTGGAACTGTAGAAAATGCTCCAATGAGATTTTATTACTATTACAAACATCTAAAAAGGGAATGTACGAAAATTAATCAAAGCTTCACAGAGCCAAATATTTACCTGTATGGAATGGAACAATGTATGGTAGAAGCCAAACCTCAGGTGGCAGAGGATTGTTTCCCGACCATTCAAAAGCTCCAAGTACCTTATTGTAACAAGTCAAGAAGAAAAACAAAACAGAATAAGATTTGCAATATATATAGGATTGCATCAATCATCTAAACAAATGGGCGAATCCTGAACTGAGAGCCACATTTTCCCCCATGAAGTTATTGCAGTGGCACCCCCATGATCCAGGATCCATTGTCTTGCTTTCTCCATTGCTCCATCTCCACCATCAGCATCCTCACCTAGCAACCTCAGCGTAACATAGCTCAGAGCAGAACCAAACATGGTGCTTGGACCCTCAATATGAAGACCCCAACCACCATCCCTGTTCTGTTTTGTTGCATAATTAATTAATTCTTGCTGTTCCCCAACTAAGTTGCATGCAAAATTCAAAAGACTGCCCAGACCTGATGGTTGTAGAGATAGCGACACATCTCATACTTATGCTCCTTGGACAATACAGTATTCAATGAACCAGTAATGGATAAAACAATGATCTGTTCCATAAAAACAATCCAGAGCATCAAAGAGTAGAAAGACATCAGCAGAAGTAATATAGTGTTATTTTAATATCCAGATTCAACTTTGCAAGGTGTATACTGATGAGCACTTCAGATTGGAAAATAAATTGCCAAATTGATTTTGTGACCCAATTAAATCAAAATAACCATCTCAAGCATAATCAAAGCACTTCTCTCTGAATCTTTTAGGAAAAGGTTACAAGAGGATGGCAGGATGTTCATGCTAATCTAGAAGTTTACATTGAATACAAATGTTGAGCCACGTCTACAACTTGGATTGTAATCAAATGCGCTAACCCAATTCACTACATTACTAATGACAACTTATACGTTTATCTTCAAGTAGTTTATTGTTAATGTCAATTAACTATGTACAGTATCAAAACTAAACTTAAATATCTTGAAGACCATAAATGATGATAAGAAGTTTGCAAAATTCTAGTATCCCAAGTAGAATCTAAGAAACTGATGCAGGAAAACATCAAAACTCACCAGGCCAGGCATGAGAAACATAGGCCCTCCGTAGTCTCCAGGCCAATGGCCGTCATGAGCCTGCAGAGTTGAATAGTAACTGATGGCTCTCCTCAGAGTGTTGACTACTACATCTTCTGTGATATCATCTATGTCATTCACAATTACTTGGGCGATATTCAAGGTGCTGGGGTTCTCCTTGGAGAACTATCATTAACAATGGATTGAAAACAAAAAGTTACACATACACTCCCGTTTGTTGCAGAATCAATGTCCATAATTTGTATAATTAATGGGCTACAAACACGATTTGTAACTTCTGATAAATAATAACTAATACTAAAAATGAAAGCAGGATTGCATCCTAATGCACTCAACACACATAAAATGTAGAGGCATTTTATTTCTTTTTTTTTTTGCGAAGCCTTGGCCAGAGAAAGGAGAAACGGGTGGGGGAGCCCATGACACAGAAATTACAAAAGACGGCGAGCCACCGATGGGGAATCCAACCCCAACCAACCATAAGGTTTGAAGTTAGGAAAGTCATCATCTCCTCCCATGTAGAGGCTAATGAAAACATCAAAAGGAACAAGACAGTGGTAAAAGTTAACAATTAATACCAGCAAGAAAAGGCCAGCGAGGACTGAGAGGGTATTTGACCAATACATTGACTAAAAGTTATAAATGTCAATCTAACTCCTAACACAGATGGCCAACCGTCCCACAACATAATTGGTAAATAAGTAAATGGCAACAATTAGAACAAGTAGATGTAAAAGTAAAAGTATGCGTCCTCACTGAACTTGATATCTCATCAGAAGATCAGAGGAATGCTTCTTAACAAATCGGTGGTCGTGAAATTGCTTGCGAAGCTTCTCGATCTCAGACCGCTCTTCAGGAGAACCAAGACTGGGATCAAACTCCCACACCTGACGACCGACATGTTCATTCACTGAGCGTAACCAGGGGCTTGATCCCTCAGCGATTTTCAGCTTCCACATTACTTCCCTTCTAACTTGTCATACAATGTTGATATTCGGGGAATCGGAACCGTGTTTATTCCCCTTACAAATTTGCAGTTATACGCCTAAAAGAATTACGAGATACATGAATTAAAGCATTGAAAGTAGAAATCAGATGATATACCTAAAGAAAAAGTACGCACCCGATTGTGTGGAGGGCGGCCGGAGAGGGGGTAAGCAGCAGTGTCTGAATTCCTGCAGCCGAGGAGGCGGAGAGCGGAGAGCGGAGTTATATGCAATTATGCATCAATCAAGGGCGTGACGTAGGCAAATAAATCGGCAAGATGGAAGACACCAAGAATTGGAGATTTGGAGTAGCTGTCTTCCAATGGAACCTTCTTTAGAAACAGTAAGAAAGAGATTATTACAGCTGTGCATCTGATTATTACAGTAAGAAACAGATTATTACAGATTATTCTCAGAATCGCAGTAGAGCAGATGATTTTGAGATGGGCTGGGCCGAGCTTCTACCGAAACGTGGGCTTGCTATAATAAAAGTACAAATGTTAAATGCCAGTGTGAAGGGTTACAAAAATATCGAAGCATCCCACCTCTCTGGCCTCTGCTCTCTCGTCATCGTCTTTCTTTCTTTTTTTCTTTTTTTTAAAAAAAAAACGACCTTGAATTACCATCCTCCATTCCTCCGCCTTCGCATTCATCCACAATACAGTCGCACTGCTATGCCATTGTCTGGCACTTATCCTTGAATAATGAAGACTCCGGGCCGCGGGCATCCAAACTCCAGTCTTTTGCATCCGCTGGCACTACAGTGAGGTCCAGAAATTCCTTTACTTTGGTAACTTGGTAAGTCCTCAATTGGCTTAGTATTGAGATCGAGATTGGAAATCAATTAGATGAGTAATCGATTGGATTCATCCGTTTTGTGCTTTTGTGTATTGATATTGATTTGTATTCCTCTTATTCTTTTAACACTTTAAAATGTTCCAAAATCCAAAATTGCAATGAGGTGGGTATTGATTTCAGAGGTATTGAAATCAATTAGAAATCATTAATTAATTAGTTTGTTTGTGTATTGAGATTAAGATGAATTAATTGATTTGTGAATTATGAATTCCCTGTTTTAGTTACCAGTTTACATGTTTTTTCTATCCAATTTTCCGGTGTCCCTTTTTAAATTATTTATCAACTAAATTTTATAGTATGAAAGAAGACCACCTTGCCTATTTAAGTTTGGAGGAAAGCTTTGTGGCCAGTGGGCTTGTGTTATGTATACTTGGCTAATATTGAGAACCTTGTAGGAGGTATTTTAATTTAAATTTTATGAATTTGCCCTATATTTTATTTTATATTCTAATTATTGTTTGTGACACCATTAAAAAAAAATCCTGTATCCGCTGTTGTTCCTTGGGATTGATGAAGTACACTGCTTACGCGGGCACCGAGAAGACGGAAAAATGGCGACTGTGGAAGAATTGCTGCCAATCTGGGATGAAATTGACCGTGCAGAAAGGTAAGGGTTCTGTGCTCTTTGCTAATTTTCTTCATGGTTTCCGTATTTATCTTTAGCTTTTTCATCGTGGAAGTGTTGCTTAATCGTTTTAGTAGTTTTATAATGTCTTTTTTGTGTATGTGGTTTGGCAGTTGTCTCGTTTGCTGCCTGTATGATGAGGCAGCATCTTTAGCTTCGGCTATTCTCAGGCGATTGATTGAGAATTATAATCCCACCCGCACTGACGGTGAAATTTCGGAGGATTACACAAATGAATGGGGTGATATGGTGGAATCAGCTGGTATGGTTCTGGTGCAATCCATGAAGCAATTAGAAAGGTAAAGATCTTAATTGCTAGAATTATGGTTTTCTGTTTTTTGGATTTCTGCCGTGTAATTGCTTTGTTTAATCCAGTGCAGGACCCCAGAAGTTCTGAAGGAGCTTAAACTGTTATTTGGTTCACTTACTTCCATTCCTATACAAGTTTTCCTAGCGGGGTAAGTTTCTTTTTTGTTCTTTTACATAGGCTAGAACATATTTGCAATTTTCTGTTGGCTTCTGCAAATTTTTGTTTATAGATTTATAGTTTTGCTGCATTTTTGGTAGAAATATTTTTTATCACTTTAACAAGCGGAAAGTGGAATTGGTCGATTATTATCTACACAGAGGGAATCCAATTTGGAGTGAGAGAACCGGGTCTGAATCCCACATCCACTGCGTTTATAACATTTGAAATTCCACTGTTTCATGATAATGGAAAAACAATGCTTTTCTATCTGAAGCCTTAAAACCTTCACTTGTCCAAATTGTTTATGCTAAAATGGCAATTGAGGAATGCCGTGCACCCTTTTTTCATGCTCTTCGGGTGCAAGAGAGATTTGATTAAGTTTGGCAATTTTCACATTTGCTGGGGTAATATATGGAATTATGGATTATTGATTGATATCATTTTCATAGATTGTTTCATTAAAGAGGTAAAATAATTGCCTCAATTAGAAAGGACATAAGGGTGTTCGGTTGAAGTTAGGAATTGGAATCGATTCAAATTCTTGGAATATGAATTACAAATTTTCGCCTAATTCATACGTGGTGATTAATTGAAATCCTCCCTCAAATTCCTTCTTTCAAACATGGGTGTTAGATTTTAATCCGATTTGTTAACCAATCCTTCCTAAAACACCCCCATAGAGATTCCAGGCCATAATATCAACTATTGAATTCACTTTTACTTCGTCATGAAAAAGAATAATGATATATCAAAGATAAGTACCACCTCCAATTGGGCTCTCCGAGAACTTCTGTGGAATGCCAATTATCTTTTAATTTTCCTGTCAAAGTTATTGGTGATCAACATTTCAGCCAACCATAACATCACAAAAGTTGCTTGTCGCCATGTTAATTCATTATCCATTTTTTACCATACAGGGTTTGCTTCCAAATCTTGGAATGCCCATCACATGCTGTAAAAGGTTCCCTTGAGGAATTCCTGAATAACTGGAGATATGCGGATGGTCGATATTGTCCTTCCTTGGGTGCGGAAGACAGTAAAACTGTAGGACCTTGCTGTAGCTTTTCTATTGGTGTTGATGACTATTTGGAAGTTGTTGAGCTGTATGTGATAAAACTTTTGTGCATGACCATGAAAGACACAGACCGTGCTATCTTATGGGTGGAAAATGCTATGCTGCCCATGGAGAAACGTCAGGTAAGATAATGAACATCATTTCTTCTTTTCAAATTTTCATATTTTGAATCGATTGTTGCTGTTAGCAATTTCTCCTTTATGAAACCATCATGACCACTGCTGATTACTATAGTGTATTCATTTCACCCTGCTTGTTTTTGCCTCCGCTGAATTTAAGGATATTTATGTTTGTATGCTTGTCATATTTCTTTAGCAAAGGAAAAGTGGGCAAGTAGATATTGTAATGATCTGAAGGTGGGTAGAAACTTAGAGATGGGAATGATAATGCCCGTGGCTTAGGTTTCTGTAGTTTTATATTCATGCCTTAGAAATGGCAATACACTGTCTAGTTGTGGCCTATCACATGCTGTGTTCACTATGCCCTTGGAAAAGTAGGCTGCTCTCAATGGACATTAAATTCATATATCATGGTGTTTTACTGCTTTGAGCAATATGCATAAATAATGCTCAAAATTTTGTTCGCTTGGTTTCTCAGGAACTTTTTAGGCGATTGCAATCAATGAATCCTTCTAAAGTTACCAGTTCATCCCAAATCCCAATATTACCTAACCAGGCAAATGGACATAACTCCAATCTCTCACAAGACCAAATATTGCATAATGGACAACACAATGATACTGAATCTAGACACATACCCTCCACACGAAAAACAGCAAGAGAAGAAATTCTAAAATTGTCTCAACAGAAGGTTCCATACTTACATTGGTTTCCTACTTTCAGTGTAAAGTTGGGCAACACTTGCATAGTTGTACCAAATGGTAAAATGGTGCTGGTGTTTTTCCTTCTGCTCATTTGTTATTTCACAAGGAAGAAACATGCCACATTGAGGAGGTAAGATCTTCACTTTTAGCATGCTTATGTTATTTCTTATCTTAATGCTTACAGGTAGGGGTTTTTAATTTCCTGGAGGCCATGATTTTAGTCTCTTTTTGAATATCTTTATTGGGGTCCCAGCTTTTTGTGGAGAACATTTCTTCTTTTCTGTTTGATGTAATTTAAGAATTCTAATTTGTCCAAACTGTGCAATTCTATTCTGCACATTTATGAACATTTTAAGTGTCTTTAGTAAACTTAAAAATGAGCAGTGGTGAAATATGATAATACAAGGATACAACCAAGTAACCAACACCCCATAGTGGGATAAGCACATATGTGGCTAGAAGTTGGTTGATATGATATGAAGAGCATTTATTTGGATAATGATGTAGAGCTAGATTTTCAGTTTTTCTTTTTCAAGAATGTGTTGGTCTCGACAATCTCAAACTTTTAAAGCTCCAAAAGCAGTCAATATGTCATGCATGATCCTTGTGAGAGCGTAAAAGAATTATTCCTAAAGTGCTCTGCTTACATTTAAAATCAGTCATGCCTCATGAGAACTACTATTAACTTCACATCTCACAAATGTCCTGTGGATGAATCAAAAGATTGACATGGAAAATTCTACTCATTGACTCATTGTTACTTGGCAGTTTACTGGCTAACAATCTTCCCCACTCCCTCCCCGTTACAGGTTTCTTATGGAGAAGGCTGTTTCCTTGAGAAACGGTTTATTCGATTTCTGGAAACTTGCATTTTCTTACCAGGTGAACCCCTTAGCTGCTGTTCAGACACTCCCCACGGCAACCAGTGGAAACTACTGATGCTTTACTTCTCCAGTAATCATAACCGATGTTTGGGATGAGTTCTCCACAGATAAGAGTGTTTATTCAATGGGTGTGAGTGTGTGTTTAGAAATATGCTTAATTTTTGCTGTTCGCCTAATTTGGCGTGTCTTTGGAGTGTATATGTCAGATTTGTACTAGGTGCTGGGTGGTAATCCCGAGCAAGAGTGAGCCCGTTGATGTATTGTAAAAAAAAAAAAAAAGGATGGATCTACTTGTCTGCAATCCATTGTTAAGTGATCACTATTCATTGAGTGATTTTGATTCGATTTTTTCACACAGTTACATAAGATAAAAATAGTTAAGTGAGATCTTGTTAGATTTGTCTAATAACATCGTTTTATAATCTTAAAGTTTTATAATTATTAGTACTTTATAGAATTTGAGATATTACTCTTTAAAAATGTGCATTGGATTGCATGAAAACAAGAAATGTTAGAATTTTTTGAATACAGAGGGAGTACCTCCGATGCCACTTCGATGCGATTGTGTTTGGTCAATTGGCCATTTTATATTAGGCGCTCTGTCCGGTTGGTCGAGCAACCCTTTTGCAGTAGTCGTATTTTAGTGTCATGTGATGGTTTCTGTTTTTTATCCTTCTTTTGTAATGGTTGTGTACTAATCCCAATTGCTGTTGTGCTCACAATTTGATTGGATCGTAGTTTATAATCACCATGTATGTTTTCACTCCAAATATACATTCCTTATAAATCCCTTACACTTTTTTTCACTTATTTTTTTATTTTTTTATTTTATGTTTCTAAGTTGGCCGCAACCGTGAGCCAGTTATGATTTGTTTAGCCACTCAAATTAAATAACTTAGATTAATAATGGTGTAATAGTGAATATTTTTTTGCTTCACAGCTTATACAGGCTGGGAAAATGGCTGACGAAACTAATGACACACAATTACAGAAGGGACAAAGAGAATGGATAGAGAGATGGGTGAGCTTCCTTAGGAACTTGACCACTTGGGTCAAGTCTCAATCCCTTAATTTAGTGCCCACTTGGTTACAAGTCCGCTTACCGAACTCGGCTTTTAACATATAACCTCCAATCCATTAAGTAAATACTGAAAGAAAGCATACCAACTCTAGTTGAAGAACCCCCATAATTAAAACTTTAGGTTCCCCTGTACTTTCTTGTATTCTGATAAATAAATTATGGTGATATTAATACTTTTCTATTTTTTTTTTTTCGGTAAACATACTTTTCTATTTTTAATGGCAATGATAATTTTGATTTTATTTAAACAAGTTGTAATTATGATGCTAAATTGTATATTAGTAAGTTTTTTCATGTAATCAAGTACTAGTATATTTGATTAGAAAAGTTGCTAAATTTTAATATCATGGCTATCGGTTGGTATACTATATGTATTTGCATTTTAGAACTTCTTTTAACTATTAATGCCCGATCAGATGAGAAGATTATAAATGTGTCAATTTTTTTTTTTATTTGGAGATTATTAGGAATATATGGACTCCTGTTATTAAAAGAATTTTTTTTTGGCTTTATCCATTTCCATTTTTTTAGGAGCCATTAAAGATGGGAAATAGGTGGTAGGAGTCCATGCCACATAAATTACAAAGAGAACAAATGAGAATGATAGGGGAACCAGTGGAAATTCGAACCTATAGGTTGGGAGTTTGAGGACTTACCACTAAAGTATGTCCCCAATCCCATTTCGATATCATTTGAATATAGCACAATAGGAAAATTATTTAATGCGATCTTTTTATTTAAAGAATATGCAATTTAGGATATACAATAAATAAATTATTACTATATGTATATAAGAATAATTATACTATCACCTTATTTATTCTGGTGTATCAATATACATGTACCAGTTTATTTTGGGAAAGGCAACCCTTCAATGTCTACCAGATACTCGAGGGATTAGTCTTAAGTCCTGACATGGGATACCCGGTACACACGCCAAAAATATACATGTACCAGTTATAACAGATGGATGAATTACAATTCCTAAATCGATCATTATTTCTATCCTATTTGGATATGTGAAAGAAGTGTGTAACATTGGATCATACATTCATACCATATCCGGAATCTGATATATGGTGCAAATACAACGGATTTCCATGCACCTCCTATTGAAAGGTACAATGTATGTATGCATATATATAACTTACTAAATTAAAATACAGTACGCGAAAGAATTAGGATCTCAAAACATATATTAATAATGGGAATTTCAAATTTGATTGTTAGCCCTCGTGGAAGTTACTGGACGATACAGATACAGTAGTCATCAAATATATGGCCAACCGTATACTTCTCCGATACCAAGAATCCTCCCAATCTCCCCTTTCAATCTACACCGTTCATTACTCCAACCTGGCAACCTCTCATCATCCACCTCCTCTCCCGCCCTTTCCCACCCCTCCCCCAAAATAACCGCCATTCTTAATTACCTACCAATGCTCTTCTTTTCCCTTTTTTTTTTTGTTCCCCATGCCCACACTACCCCTTGCTGCTTCCCCTCATTTCTCCTTCCCTCCGCCGCCGGGAGGCGGCCGCCCCTCGTCCGCCGCCACTACAGCAATCACAAAGGTAATGCCTCGGAAACGTTTTCCGGTAGTTTACCTCATATTCCTCATCGTCCTTCATGTCGTGGTTTCCTCTGCGGACGAAGAATCGGAAACCCTAATTCTCATCCGATTCAAAAATTCTCTCCGGAACACCGATGCGTTGTCCGATTGGGACCCTTCCCGGCCTCCCTGCGGCGCCGGATCCCCGCCCTGGACGGGGATCATCTGCGGCGCCGGAGGAAAGGTCTCGGGGCTGAAGCTTGAGAACATGGCGCTTGAAGGGACGATCGATGTCGGAATCCTAACTGGACTCCGCGACCTGCGATCCGTTAGCTTTATGCGCAACAATTTCGAAGGGAACCTTCCTGAATTCTCGAAATTAGGATCGCTGAAAGCCGTTTACCTTTCGCACAATAGATTCTCCGGCGAAATCCTGGAGGGGACGTTCGCGGGGATGGAGTCACTGAAGAAGCTTCATTTGGCCGACAATAGGTTGACGGGAAGGATTCCGGATTCTCTGGTAGCGCTGCCGCGGCTGATGGAGCTGGTGCTTGACCGGAATGAGTTGGAAGGTGGAATCCCAAATTTTCCGGCAGGCAGGCTTGAGGTATTCAATGTTTCGCATAATAAGCTATCCGGGGAAATCCCTCCTGGCCTCTCCAACTTCGACGTTTCCCTTTTTGCCGGTGAGTTCTTCTTCGTAGTTATTTATTCGCTCGTTCAATCATCATTCACATATGTATGCCTAAATGTTTTTGTTTTTACTATCCGACAGAAAACCGAGGGCTATGCGGGGGGAAGCTAGGCCAGTGCTCTCCAAGCCAAACTCCAAGCCACAGCCCCGATTCGAAGCTGCCGTCCGTAGCCCTAACTATCCTCATTGCCGCCGCAGCTCTAGCTTTTGTAGCCTTTTTAGTACCGGCGCTAATTCTCTGTTGTCTCATCCGCCAAGTGAAGAAGTTCTGGAAATCCGCACCAAAAGACGCGGCCACCAGCGGCGGCGCGGATGTAGAAGAAGCCAAGGCGGCGGATGTAACAGCAACACCAACTGCAACTCCTCCGGTCACGACTGGCAACAACACCAAGCAAAGTTCGAACAAGCTAACATTCATCAGGGAAGGCGGCAGCGTCGTGAAATTCGACTTGCAGGACTTGCTCGGCGCCTCGGCGGAGAACCTTGGCCACGGCATCCTCGGCAGCTCGTACAAGGCGGCGCTGAAAAGCAACGCGATCGTGGTGGTGAAACGGTTCAAGCGGACGACGAACGCGAACCGAGAAGAATTTAACGAGCACATGCGGCGGCTCGGCCGGTTGGATCACGAGAACGTGAATCCGATCGTGGCGTTCTACTATAGGAAGGAGGAGAAGCTTCTGGTAACCGCCTACGCCGCGAATTCCAGCCTGGCGGCGCAAATCCACTGCGTCGGGATACGCGGCGGCCAATCTCGGCCTCTTGATTGGGCAACACGGCTGGGCATCGTCAAAGGCATCGCCCAAGGTCTCAAATACCTCCACACCGAGTTGCCGAGCCTGACACCGCCTCACGGTCACCTTAAATCCTCCAACATCGTCCTCGACGGGAAGTTCAAGCCTCTCCTCACTGACTACGGCTTGATCCCCATCCTTAGGCAAGACTTTGCACAACAGAACATGGTCGCCTTCAAGTCGCCGGAGTACAGCCACCGCCGGAAATTAACGCGGAAAACCGACGTCTGGTGCTTCGGTATCGTCATACTCGAAATCCTGACGGGGAAGCCTCCTGGCGGCGGCAGCGATCTCGATATGGCGAAGTGGATTGAATTAATCGTGCAAAACAACGAAATGGGCGGCGGCGGCGGGGCGGAGATGGTCTTCGACCGGAACATGCCGGCGGCGAGCCATGCCCAGGGGGAAATGGCGAAGCTCTTGAAAATCGGGCTTGCATGCTGCCAGGAGAAGCCTGAGGCCCGGCCCGACATAGAAGAAGTGGTGAAAATGCTGGATGAAGTTAAAGATACAGAATTGGACGATGAGTTTTATTCGACCATAGAAGAATCTGAGATTCGGTCTTCCAGAGGCTCTGATGATTTCAGAACAATTAACTTTCGATCTTCCAGAGCGTCTGATGACTTTAAGACAATTAATTTTTAGGTTTTTGATCAACCACTAAAACAAAGAAGATGATGGTTGTCTTTATTTAAACCCTTGGATTTATTAATTTAGGGGATATATATAATATAAATAAATTTATATACTTTCAAAATTCAGAAGGACCAATTATTTTTTAGTGGGGATTTTTACTATTTAGAATTATTAAAAATATTTTGTTCCGAATCGCCACTATAATTTTTCTCTTATGTGGGGTATTTTTTGAACGCTATTTGAAGTAGCAATTTTAGGCTTCTTTTTTTTCGTCACAGCCAGGCTAGATAAAGGAAAGCCAAAAAATAAAATAAAAAAGAAAAAGCAGCAAAGAGATTTTTTTAGGAGTGCCTGGAAAAATGTAGTGGGAGTTCATAACATACAAATTACAAAGAATAAAAGGGAGAGATAGGGAAAATAACAAAGGGGAATAAAATGGAGAGATAGGGAGCCGTGGGGATCGAATTCCCCATTTTTTTTAAGACTGTTTTGAAAATGAATTAATAAAAAATTACTACTATTATTTTCATAATTTAGTCATAAACTATTCTGAGGGAATTAATTTAAGCTTTGCTTAGACGAAACAAGTAGTAATTTCACATCATCTTTATTCATTTAATTTCGCCAAAAGCGCCTACCAAAAACCATCGCCTGTACATACAATTCAAAGCTATTACACCATTCATACCCATTTGTTCAATCCTCATACTTTCTACATTACAATCTTTGGCAGCAAGACACCAAAAGTGTGTAGAGCAGCAACATCTGTGGAATCCAAATACATCATTCCCTATAGACTCACTAGTAAAAACTAACCAGCAAATCTCCCTCTACTCTCTATTTCTCCCATGTCCCCCATCCTCCTACTTTAAAAATAAATAAATAAAAATGAAAAGGGCAACAATAATGGCCTGCAAGAAACTAACCTTCCCGACCGGATAAATCTATGCGTCTGGTTCACAGGGCAGAAAAGTTTCTACTAAGGTCAGTCTGGTAATAAAGGAACAAAGTATACAAGCTTTGGTACAGCCACTACTACTAATTCAGACCGTTGTCGGAGCTGCTACAGGCCTGATTTGGTAGGACACTGTTTCCGAAATCCCCATCAAGGCTCATTTGCTGAACTTCCTGAGGTGACAGGATTTTGATGCACCGAACGCAGTTCACAAATTCCCTGTATGAATGCAGCAAACACCAAACATGTAAGGCAGATGGAACAAAAGTTCGGGTGTATATATGTAATAAACACTGATAAAAGTTCTGAAAACATACTCCCATGGATCATCGCCCACTAGCAATACATCATTCTCATGATCCACATAAACAAGCTTCCATCCGATTCTCTGTCGGTCTTCAAGCTGTCCCTCTATGCCAAACCGACGAGCCAGATCTTGTTTCAAATCATCGTAGCCCGAGTAACGCATGATATCGATTGATCTTCCGACAGCTCCTCGCTTGTAGACCTACAAGTGCACATACAAACTACATTAACAAATTTAGATGCAAGAATTGAGCAATAAGTAGTAGTAACTATTTAAAACCAAACCTTAGTGTAGGTTCTCATTCTAGGAATTTGCGGTGGCGCCCAAGCACCTCTGTTCATGAAGCTACCTTCGTTTATGGTGGAATCGATGGAGTTGAAGGCCATATCTGGAACTCCAAACGACTGGGAGACCATCGATGATGATGGCTCCGGTTGAGCTTCCTTGGGATTTTCATAAGTGGACAACATGGCTCCTCCGGAAGACAGATTGTTTATTAAGTCTTTACTGGATCCCGCCATGTCTTTAGTGATCAATGCATCTGGCATAATTGGCATCCCTAGCTGGTTGTCGATGTTCGCCTCATAAGTGAGGCTATTCCTTGTGTCAACGTGGACTTCTCCATCTTGGCTTGCATCTCTGAACAGCATAGATTGAGAATTGAAGGAGAAGGAGTTGTGGTTTTGCGGTATCTGCCCATCGTTTTGAGAAACAACGGATGTCACTGAAGAACAGCTATCCAAGTAGTCCACCTGAGTTCCCCCTGCTCCAAGGTATGTTTGTGATGCAAAAAATCCTTGGTTATCATTTTTTGATACATTCAACGAGGGTTTGACATCTGATTTTTGCGGCAGATCCTTGAGCAAGTTCCCATTAGAGGATGGAAGCTGAAGATTGTTGTTTGGATTCAACAGAGCTACGGAAGACTGGGCAATATCGTCATTCAGTGTTGGAGCACGGTTGTGTCTGCCATTCAACATGGACTGGACACCATTCGGACAATTGTTGGTGGATGGTGAAGTCGAACAGGATGGAACATCATCTGTAACTGCAGACTGTCCTCCTCCAGCAGCTCCAGTCAACATGCCGTTGCTTAGATGGTTGTTCACTGGATTTAAGGTGTTTACAACATGTCCAGGCAATTCTGGCAGCATTCCAGATTGCTGCTGCTGCTGCTGCTGCTGGAGTTTAGGCTGTGAAGGCGGTTGGGCAAACCGAAGATTGGCTTGGCTATTATGCCCTGCCATCTGTTGGCTGGGAATGTGTGACTGAGGATGCATACTGGATGCTGTTTGAGAAGCATCCAGTGTCCGGCCTGTCGTCAAGTTTGGTTGATTATCTAGAAGATGCTTCTGTTGATCTTGGATCTGTGTTGGCTGCAATGGCTGATGCATCACCGATTGCTGCTGATGAAACTTCTGAAGCAGTTGAAGCGGGATTTGGTTATCTGGCATCTGCAGCTGTTGGCTTAAATGATCCAGGGGCATCGGCATTGCATTTGGCTGCTGGGGAATATTTTGAGAAAAATTTCTCTGAAGCTGATGATGGTTCAGAAGAGTTTGCTGCTGCTGCTGCTGCTGCTGAAGAACATTTTGAGCCTGGACAGGATTCTGCGATTGCGTCATCTGAGACTGCACTTGGCTCGTTGGTAATGTCTGCCCAACTAAATTCTGCCTTAAAGGTTGGGAGACATCAGTGATTTGCTGCTGCGGCTGTATCATTGATGCCGGCAGCTTGGGAAGCTGATCCAGTTGTTGAACCGGGAGAGTAGTCGGCCTCTGCACATTGAACTGTACGTTGTTCTGCTGGGAAATTTGGGTTCCAGGCAACCCTAACTGACGCGGCACGTCTGTACCCGCAAGATTTTGGAGCACAGAACCGGGCAACTGATTTGCATAATTTGGCTGCATAGGGTTTGTTGCCAAGGAAGAGTTCTGCTGCATGTTCATCCACTGGACCAAGCTCAGGCCAGGCATAGCTTGCGGATCTTTCATGCCAAACTCATCACCCAGCCAGGGCATTGTCCACCTGAATATGTTGTCCAGATCAGAAGATTCATCATCTGTATGGAAAAAAGGATAAAAATGTATTATTAATCCATCAAGGATAAAGCAAGTTCCAGCTCCTGCTCTTGTTCCATATTCTTCACTAAGACCATCATAATGTCTACCTGGCATGCCTGGTTGCCTGGGGTGCTTTGCTCGGAAAAAGGGCTGTGAAGGGCAGATGAAAAATGGTGCAGTCACAGGTTCAATATCCCATACAGACACACGGTTCCGCCTTTCACCAGCAGTTGACTCATCCCACCCCACCTGATCATGTCAAAGCATGTGAACACACTCTTATAAGCAGGTAATTGAACAGGGAAACAGTTTTAACGATTTTTTTACCTGCAAATTGCGCCATTGGGAGTTCTTCCATCTGACAGGATCCAGGTCACTGATCCCAGTTATCGTACCCATGTATCTGCAAGAATGCATTGTACATAACTTGAATTCTAATGTATCTGCAGGAAGACACTGTACATATAGTGATGTGACTACCTTCTTGTGCCGGATTCTTCGGTTTCAAACATCATTCGAAAGCGCATGCCAGGAGATATCTGGTTTCTGCAAATAGCTTTGTAGTACTTGGCCAATGGAATGACAAATTCAGATGGACTAGCCCTGCTCAAAAAAACCAAGCTTAAAACAGAATGCGCCAAGGGATGAAACGGAACTACCAAACAATAAAATCAATAGAAGACCTCGGATTGTAGAACACGGTAAATGGGCTATTGTTTGCAGCAGCATGAGCAGCTGCAGCCAGAATTCCAATATGCATACTATCACTCGACAACACGGACGACGACAGATTCGTCGGTTGTCTGTTTGCCCGTCTAATGCCCAAAAGGAGCTGCTGCTTTTCATCCCTGCTCGATTTTTTTTTCGTGTGGCTTGTCAGCAATCATTTTCCTTTTCTAATCTTCAAACAGGGAAAGGCACACGGATTATTGAATCGTAGAATTACCTGATGAATAGAACCGAATCGCCTGCAACCAACCTCTTACCGCTGACAAAGAGGCTCCATCCAGTGGTGAGCAAGTGGCGCTTCGGCTGTCCTGCAGCACACCATCCAGATTTTACAAAACACGCACAGGGAATCAACTACAGTATGGCATCTAAAATGTTGAGGTGTTAGATGAGGTTTACCCCGGTAGATATGGCGAAACGTCCACATAGTGTCGTGCAGATCTCGGGCTACAAGCTCTTGCGCAGGCGGTTGCATCGTGAAGTCCTGGAACATTCTTTAGCTTAAGACACTTCAAGAGATGTACAGAGAGATCGAACAAAAAGAATTGCTCTTTGGACTCACCAAAGTAGGGAAAATCTTTTCTGCAGCACGACGAGGCACAGAGAATCCCCCATGAGTGCTTGTATCACTTGCTGTCAAGGTTTTGCAGAAAAATTCTGTCTGTGGCTTATTTACTTTTGTCGATAAATCCGATCTCAACAGCGCATCCTTGTCGAACTAAAATATTTCAAAGAGTATGCGTTTTAGAACAAATAAAAAAACAAGCAGACGACTGTCTTCCGAAAAATATGCTGTGAAGATGAAAGAAAGGAGTTATCACCGATGGCACTGGTTGGAGTGTCATCCGGGCATAAACTTCATCTGTCTCAGGATCGGCCTAAAACACACAAACACATTAATCACAGGTTACCAAATTTGGACTATAAGATGCATTATACTAAGAAACACCAAGCATACATACATGCAGAGTGACACTATGAAGGATGCACAGTAGTTTCGATGGAAGATTCGGGTAGTTTGGGATTTGAGCATCCATGTCCTTTTTCATCGATGCAGCAACCTGTAAACAAAACCCAAATGCATATGCCTTAGAACAATGAAAGAACTAAAGTTTCATAAACCAAAACATCAGCAACACAAGCAGCAGCCTGTTTGTGATTTTGAAATTGAAATAATCACACTTCCAAATACTGTTGTACTAATCGAATGGTCATCTTATCTAAGAGATAGATGTAGTCCATGTCTTTAGCTGCTCCAATACACACCCATGGAGTAAAAATAGATATTTATTCTGTTCTCTTAATTGTCGGTTTCCTTAGCTCCATTTTTTACTTCACACACACAACTATACAAGACTTGCAGAAATACGAAGTACTACTACTTATCAAATATCCCCTGTCATAGTCCTACATCTCATTCTCCTAGTTAGTTTATTCCATGTTCCAACTACCAGCTCGCAGTGGAACGGATTGTTCATAAAAATAGTAATAGCATGATGCAATCATGGAATCTGGACATGTGACCAAATTATATGTGCAGAAAAGTCAGACAGTAGCAGAAAAAAAAAAAAAAAAAAAAAAAAAAAAGGCAATGGAAGGAGTATACTTCATGGTGGGTGGGCGAACGTTAAGCGGATGACACCATGGTGCACAAGTTAGCGCCCTCCACTGAAGTAAAATGGACCAATAGCAATTAACCGTAAAAAGAACAAAAAAAAAACGTTACCTGCTCGCTGTGTCCTTGCGGAAAGTAGACGACGTGCGTCCCCGCCGCCGGCAGGCTCACCAGAGGTCCGGCGCATGCCTGCCATAGCTCCACGTTTATGCTCTTCTTCTGATCGCCTGCAAATTCCTCAATCGTCACGAGAATTTTCCATTTCCGATCTCTCTTTTTGTTTCCAGAAAGAATTTTCAAGTTTTAGATTTGTTGCTACGAATGGAATATCACGCGCGAGTGCACATAAAAAAAACTTGTAAAAAAATGTAAATATTGTTACAGATTACAGATATAGAAGAAATAGAAACAGAGCAATACCTTCAGCTGCGGAGGAGGTCGCCGGCGAAACTCCGGAGCCGGAGGTCGGCGTCTTCATATATTCCTAACTTATATAAAGTTGCCTGCAAGCTGCAGATGCCTCGAATAAGCGCTTCCTTAGGTTAATAAATTAAACCGTTCGTCGGCAAAAGCTCTCATCTTGCCGGCCGGAACATAACCGCTCGATGAATCTCCGGCGAATCCGCAACGGAACTTCACCGACGTACTCAACAGATAAGCAGTTTAACTGCTCCACCCTAATCCTCCAATACAACTCTTTTATTTTCACTTTTCCTTCCCGGAAGCTCAAAAAAGAAAATTTTGAAAAAGGAATCCTAATCCGGGGGAGGGAGACGGCGGCCGGAGAGAATTCCGGCGAAGAAAGAAAGGAAGGGGAAGGGAAGGGAGACAGGGGGAACTTTGGAAAAGGAGGGGATGTTTAGGATAGCAGAGACCAAATGCTGCAGTATTGCCTTTAATTGCCCCCTTTCAGACACTACACATCCAGACACGCACACACACACACCCACATGTGTACGTATATATATGTTCTTGAGTATGAGTATGTATGTATGTATATAAATGGTTTTTGATTCTGTGGTTGTTGTGAGTGTGAGAAAGGGCTCCTTTGCAGGCACCAATTTCTTCCTTTCTCTATAAATGTGTGTCTCTTTCTGCTAAAAAGCTTCTTTTACTGCTACTACGTACTCCCTCCGTCTCAGACATCTGTTTGATTTTTTGGTACTGTTCATTGTTTAGCTTTGACTCAATAGTATTACAAGTAAATATTTTTTAAAAAAAAATAATTGAGTTCGGTCTTGTTAGATTCGTCTAATCGTATAGTTTTAGAATATATATTTCATATAATTTTTACTGTAGCATCCCGATTAATTAACGCATAATTAATTTAATTAATTGTGGTTAATTAACAAAGGATTTACTATATGGATATTCTATAGGTATGATTTTAATGAAGTGAAAGAATAAGTGAGTTCAAACCCACAAAAGAATAAGAACTCAAGTACTCAAGTGTGTGTAATATGGCTCAAGACAAGGGGTGCAACCCGTTAACCCATCTTCCGACCCGACCCATGATCCGACCCGGGTTGACCCATACCCATTTAAAACTCCCAATTCAGCCCCCATAACTTCATTTTGGCCTCTCAACACTCAAAATTAGGGCTCATCCCGTTTTTGAGAGCAAAGGTGGAGAAAAGTGGTTTTGTGGAGAGATTTTGGTGTCCTTGAGCTCAAATCAAGTAGGGGAACTTGATATATTACTTGAGGTAAGTAATTTCCATCATCCAATTCATTTTTTTATGAAGTTTGAAGTGGTTTTTGGTGGGTGTTTGGTTGGTGACGGGTTTGGATGATTTTGGTTGGGATTTTTTTGTAGATCGGCTTGAATCGAAGCTTGGAAACCTCAAGAATCAAAGGCAAGGGATTATATTGCTTAAATTACGTGTTTGGGGGGTATTTGGGGGTCGAATTCCGGCGAAATCGCCGGAAAACCGATTGGAAAATCGGAGAAGACGATGAACAGTAACTGCTACAGTAACTGCTACAGTACTGCTACAGTAACTGTACAGTAGTTACCGCGGTAACTCGCGTAGTTACCGCAGTAATTCGCCACGTTAATTACCACGGTAATTTGAACAGTAATTACCACGGTAATTTGAACAGTAACCACCACAGTAACTTGTACAGTAGTTACCGCAGTAACTCGCTACAGTAGTTACCGCAGTAACTTGCTACAGTAATTGCTACAGTAATTGCTACAGTAATCGCTACAGTACTGGTCTGCGTATGTCACGCGTTTTACGCGCGCGGGTGCGCCGTGAGCGCATGAAGGCCCTGTTTGGCCCCTTTTTCTGCGATTTTGATTATATAATGATGTTTTCTTTGCTCCAATTATTGTTATGGCTTCCCCAAATGTTATTGGTAAACCGTGGGTTAATCAATTGGCCCTGCGGGGTGTATTATTGACTGTTATATCTGTTACCCTTTTGGGGTGGTTATCATAATGCATGATATTGCATTATGAGATGACGAACATATTGGAAATGATTGATCGGGCAGCCTTTACCGGTGTTGTTGAGTCCCGATGACCCTGCGGGGTGGATTATTGGTTGTTATTCCTGTTGGCCCTTTTGGGCTGGTTATTATAATGCATGATATTGCATTATGAATGGATGGACATATTGGAAATGTCTGATCGGGCAGCCTTTACCGGTGTTGTTGAGTCCCGATGACCCTGCGGGGTGGATTATTGTTGTTATTCATGTTGGCCCTTTTGGGCTGGTTATTATAATGCATGGTATTGCATTATGGATGGATGGACATATTGGAAATGTCTGATCGGGCAGCCTTTGCCGGTGTTGTTGAGTCCCGATGGCCCTGCGGGGTGATTATTAGGCTGTGATGCCTGTGATTTGGCTGTGATGCCTGTGATTTGGCTGTTATGCCTGTGATTGGGCTGTGATGCCTGTGGTCCCTGCGGGGATGGTGTATGTTACCCTGTAACGGGTTGGAGTTGATGATATCCTCACCCGTGGGTTCATACCGCCCGGGTTTAGGTTGCCGGCTAGGCATATTCATTTGCATTTGCATATAGGGTAGATAGGTGTATGTTAGGCCATGCATCACGTGCATAAATTGTATGATTGTGGTTGAAGCACCGGTATGGGACGGTGTGATGATTTATTTATGTCAATTGTATGATCGTGGTTGAAGCACCGGTATGGGACGGTGTGATGATTTATTTATGTCAATTGTATGATCGTGGTTGAAGCACCGGTATGGGACGGTGTGGTGTTTAACTGCTTTATTTATATTCTGCCGTTATTAATATGTTTATTTATCACATATATTTACTACTTGAGATGTGGTTCTGTTTTCCCTTACTCCCCGGCACGTAGCCTTGCTCAGTACGTTGTACTGACCCCCTTTGCTTTTGTCTGTTTTATAGATCCTGCTGGAGGCGCTGGAGCATGATTTGGGTTTGGGGTATTGAGAGATCACATAGATAGGACTTTTTATGTTTATCTTACGTGATTATGTGATACTCTATTGTTTATCATGACTTGGATTTTATGCTAGTTGAGGCCTGTGTGCCTAGAATCTGCTTTCTGTCGGCCGGTGGCCTTATGTGATTTACGCTTTGGGCTGGTAGCCCTGTTTGAGATATTGGTATGCTGTTGAGAGGCTTGCAGTCTGGATGAGCAGCTGGAGTGTTTATTTGATTATGATAGTGAGTCCTCCTATGTGCTTATATGTTTTATTTGTTTTAGCTTCCGCATTAAAACGGATTAATCAGATGATCACTTTAGGTTTACCCAGTGTTGTACTAGCTATTTTAAATTAGCTGGCCACTAGTTTAGGATAGTTAGTACAGCGGTAACGTTTGCGAAAATCAGGTTTGAATTTTCGGGGCGTTACAGAGTGGTATCAGAGCCTGTGTGCTCTTTTATCTTATTAAAACTTGTGTAGACATAGGTGGTGAGCTGTGTGTGGGGTACATATAGCATAGAATTGCATTTTTACTATATCTGATTATTTCTACGGACACCAGGTTAATTCACAGTTGGGGAACTGTGAGGAAACCATGGTACTCCAGTCAGGATCCTTGTTATCTCACAGTCATTGAGGACTATGAATGACTTTTGATCGGTTATTTAATTTTGTCGTTTATATATACTGCTTTGTATATGATTGGTGATTTCTGCTAACACTGTTTGTTGATGTTGTAATCTAAGTTGGATGAGTAGTTTGGAAATGCCTCATGGAAGCCTGGGCTATTCGAATAGCGATCCAAGCTGGATCAATGTGCTGAATGGTGTTCAGATGGGTTTGACGTACCCTCGAGAGTGAAATAGGGTACTGAGAAAATCTCCCTACTGCGATAACCCACTGGGGTGATATAGATATTTGCAGTCCGCCTGCATCCGAAGGATGGTGGAAACCATTTCGAGGCTATGCCAGTGAGGGTATAGTCGGATTTGGTTAGAAAGAATAATAATGTGAAGTGGCATTGAATTGACACTGGCGTTGAATGCTTGTCGAGTAAGACGAGGCAAGGTGACTGTTCTGCATGGAAAGATCGGTAACGTGAAGGGGGCCGATATCACTAGGGCGAGTCCGAACTAGGGGACTTCCTAGTATGTTGTCTTTATGTGATGGAAAAAATACGTTGATTGGATAACGTTTTGGCATGTGTGTCATTCATGTATCATATGTGTTTCTTCTTGACTCTCTGGTTGAGAGATAAACCCGTTTCCCTGATATGGGAATTATTTATGTCGCATTTTGTGTTGCTGTTATTGTGTTTGATTCTGGAGTCTTATGTTCATTTGAGACTCTAAATTTCATTCGTAAGCATGGAGTAAATGCTACTACTGCTGCGAATCCTTCTGCCTTAGTACTGTGCAATTCAGAAGCCTCGTGTTCTTTAGTGGCTTTGCGATTTGTGCGAGAGCATGGAGTAGGACCATTGGCGCCCTACCAGATGCTTGTTCCTTTACCTTCGGGTGATAATATTCGAAGTGATCATTTGATGCAAGATGCTGTGTTGAGCATCGAGAGTCGTGAATTCAGGGCTGACCTGGTGGTCTTTAGCCCGGCTGGTTTTGACGTACTATTGGGCATGGATTGGCTATTTGCCATCGTGCTGTGACTGATTGTGGTGTTCCACGAATATCCTTTTTGGATTCTTTGGGTAACTGTGTTTCTTATCGACATCCGTTGATTCCACCTGTTATTGGTGTGGTTTCTGTTGCTTTGTTGTGTGACCTGATGCGCAGGGGTTGTTCTCTTTCCCTGTGGCAGAGGAGGGATCTCCGAGCAGAATTTTCTGCTTCTTCGAATGTCCCTGTTGTATCTGAGTTCGGGGATGTCTATCCCGGTGAAATTCCTGGTCTCCCACCTGTTCGGGAGATTGATTTTACTATTGAGCTGATGTCTGATGCAGCTCCTATTTCTTGGGCTTCTTATCGTATGGCTTCTTCTGAATTGAAGGAGTTGAGGGATTAGTGATTGAGCTTACTAATAAGGGGTATATCTAGCCGAATAGCTCGCATTGGGGAACTCCTGTTTTGTTTATTAATAAGAAGAGGGATCGATGAGGATGCTCATCGATTCCAGAGGTTTGAACCGAATCACGGGAAAAACAAGTATCCTTTACCTTGGATTGAGAATCTGTTTGATTAGTTGAGAGGGGCCAGTGTATTCAGTAAGATTGATTTGAGATTGGGCTACCACCAGATAAGGGTGGCGGAGGCTGATAGGCCTAAGATAGCGTTCAGGACTTGTTGAGGACATTTGAATTCCCGGTCATGTCTTTTGGTTTGACTAACGCACTAGCGATCTTCATGGATCTCATGTATAGGGCATTACATCCCCTGTTGGCCGTGTGCGTGGTTGTGTTCATAGATGATATTATGGTTTATTCGCCGACGCGTGAGGCACACGCGGGTCACTTGAGAACAGTTTTGAATACATTGTGAGAGCATAAGCTGTATGCTAAACTCTCCAAATGTGAATTTTTGTTGGAGAGTGTGTCTTTTCCGGGGCACATTATTTCCGGTAATGGTATGTCTGTTGATCCTGCTAAGGTAAAAGCTGTATTTAAATGGCAAGTCCCGAAAATTTGGGGAAGATCCGAAGTTTCTTGGATCTTGTTGGTTACTACAGTAGGTTTATTGAGGGATTTTCTAGCATTGCTAGACCTCGGATGAGATTGTTCTGTAACGATGATAAATTCTAGTGTGATGATGATTGTAACCAGGCGTTCGAACATTTGAAGAATGTAATGGCAAAGACATTTTTATTGACTCTACCTCATGAGTCAGGTGAGTACGAAGTTTTGACCAACACCTCACTTAAAGGTTTGGGTGGTGTGTTGATGCAGAATGAGAAGGTGATCAATAGAACTACCCGACGCATGATTTGGAGACGGAAGCGGTAGTTCATGTTTTGAAAATCTAGTGGCTCCCTCCGAGGCATTGTATGGGAGAAAGTGTAGGAGTCCATTATGTTGGAATGATCCAACAGATAAGGTGAATGTGGGTCTTGAGATGAATGAGCAGACAATCGAGTTGGTGAAGATCATCAGGGATCGAATGAAAGAGGTTCAGGACAGACAGTGGAGCTATGCTGATTTAGCTCGTCGAGATGTGGAGTTTGAGGTTGGTGATAGCGTATTTTTGCGGGTATCGCCTCTGAAAGGGGTACGCCGATTTGGTAAGAAGCTAAGCTGATTCCGAGATATATTGGATCCTATGAGATTGTTGAGAGGGTTGGGAAGGTGACGTATATGTTGGCTTTGCCAGCAGAAGTGGGTTGAGCCCATGATGTATTCCATACCATACTTCCCAACTTAGGAAGTTTATGTCTGATCCAGATAAGATCATTCAGCTTGATAAAGTTGAATTGGATGCTAATCTTAAGTTCGAAGAGTTCCAGATCGGGTGATTGATACAAATGATGAGGTTCCGATGAATAAAACCATGTTGATGGTTAGGGTGTTGTGGTCTAGACACGGAGCTGAATATGCTACTTGGAGAAACTGAAGAGCATATGAAACTGAAGTAGCCAGACTTTAATTTTTACTTCTCATAATGAAGTAACATTTTTCCCATTGATTATTCACGTGACCGATTATGCATTTCGGGGACAAAATGATCCTAAGGGGGAGAGATTGTAGCATCCCGATTAATTAACGCATAATTAATTTAATTAATTGTGGTTAATTAACAAAGGATTTACTATATGGATATTCTATAGGTATGATTTTAATGAAGTGAAAGAATAAGTGAGTTCAAACCCACAAAAGAATAAGAACTCAAGTACTCAAGTGTGTGTAATATGGCTCAAGACAAGGGGTGCAACCCGTTAACCCATCTTCCGACCCGACCCATGATCCGACCCGGGTTGACCCATACCCATTTAAAACTCCCAATTCAGCCCCCATAACTTCATTTTGGCCTCTCAACACTCAAAATTAGGGCTCATCCCGTTTTTGAGAGCAAAGGTGGAGAAAAGTGGTTTTGTGGAGAGATTTTGGTGTCCTTGAGCTCAAATCAAGTAGGGGAACTTGATATATTACTTGAGGTAAGTAATTTCCATCATCCAATTCATTTTTTTATGAAGTTTGAAGTGGTTTTTGGTGGGTGTTTGGTTGGTGACGGGTTTGGATGATTTTGGTTGGGATTTTTTTGTAGATCGGCTTGAATCGAAGCTTGGAAACCTCAAGAATCAAAGGCAAGGGATTATATTGCTTAAATTACGTGTTTGGGGGGTATTTGGGGGTCGAATTCCGGCGAAATCGCCGGAAAACCGATTGGAAAATCGGAGAAGACGATGAACAGTAACTGCTACAGTAACTGCTACAGTACTGCTACAGTAACTGTACAGTAGTTACCGCGGTAACTCGCGTAGTTACCGCAGTAATTCGCCACGTTAATTACCACGGTAATTTGAACAGTAATTACCACGGTAATTTGAACAGTAACCACCACAGTAACTTGTACAGTAGTTACCGCAGTAACTCGCTACAGTAGTTACCGCAGTAACTTGCTACAGTAATTGCTACAGTAATTGCTACAGTAATCGCTACAGTACTGGTCTGCGTATGTCACGCGTTTTACGCGCGCGGGTGCGCCGTGAGCGCATGAAGGCCCTGTTTGGCCCCTTTTTCTGCGATTTTGATTATATAATGATGTTTTCTTTGCTCCAATTATTGTTATGGCTTCCCCAAATGTTATTGGTAAACCGTGGGTTAATCAATTGGCCCTGCGGGGTGTATTATTGACTGTTATATCTGTTACCCTTTTGGGGTGGTTATCATAATGCATGATATTGCATTATGAGATGACGAACATATTGGAAATGATTGATCGGGCAGCCTTTACCGGTGTTGTTGAGTCCCGATGACCCTGCGGGGTGGATTATTGGTTGTTATTCCTGTTGGCCCTTTTGGGCTGGTTATTATAATGCATGATATTGCATTATGAATGGATGGACATATTGGAAATGTCTGATCGGGCAGCCTTTACCGGTGTTGTTGAGTCCCGATGACCCTGCGGGGTGGATTATTGTTGTTATTCATGTTGGCCCTTTTGGGCTGGTTATTATAATGCATGGTATTGCATTATGGATGGATGGACATATTGGAAATGTCTGATCGGGCAGCCTTTGCCGGTGTTGTTGAGTCCCGATGGCCCTGCGGGGTGATTATTAGGCTGTGATGCCTGTGATTTGGCTGTGATGCCTGTGATTTGGCTGTTATGCCTGTGATTGGGCTGTGATGCCTGTGGTCCCTGCGGGGATGGTGTATGTTACCCTGTAACGGGTTGGAGTTGATGATATCCTCACCCGTGGGTTCATACCGCCCGGGTTTAGGTTGCCGGCTAGGCATATTCATTTGCATTTGCATATAGGGTAGATAGGTGTATGTTAGGCCATGCATCACGTGCATAAATTGTATGATTGTGGTTGAAGCACCGGTATGGGACGGTGTGATGATTTATTTATGTCAATTGTATGATCGTGGTTGAAGCACCGGTATGGGACGGTGTGATGATTTATTTATGTCAATTGTATGATCGTGGTTGAAGCACCGGTATGGGACGGTGTGGTGTTTAACTGCTTTATTTATATTCTGCCGTTATTAATATGTTTATTTATCACATATATTTACTACTTGAGATGTGGTTCTGTTTTCCCTTACTCCCCGGCACGTAGCCTTGCTCAGTACGTTGTACTGACCCCCTTTGCTTTTGTCTGTTTTATAGATCCTGCTGGAGGCGCTGGAGCATGATTTGGGTTTGGGGTATTGAGAGATCACATAGATAGGACTTTTTATGTTTATCTTACGTGATTATGTGATACTCTATTGTTTATCATGACTTGGATTTTATGCTAGTTGAGGCCTGTGTGCCTAGAATCTGCTTTCTGTCGGCCGGTGGCCTTATGTGATTTACGCTTTGGGCTGGTAGCCCTGTTTGAGATATTGGTATGCTGTTGAGAGGCTTGCAGTCTGGATGAGCAGCTGGAGTGTTTATTTGATTATGATAGTGAGTCCTCCTATGTGCTTATATGTTTTATTTGTTTTAGCTTCCGCATTAAAACGGATTAATCAGATGATCACTTTAGGTTTACCCAGTGTTGTACTAGCTATTTTAAATTAGCTGGCCACTAGTTTAGGATAGTTAGTACAGCGGTAACGTTTGCGAAAATCAGGTTTGAATTTTCGGGGCGTTACATTTACTTATATATATTTTGAGATATGATCGATTTAAATAATACATTGAATTATGTGCAAAAATCAAACAAAACATCTCTTAAATTGACTTAAATTGGAGGGAGGGAGTATTAATTATTTTGGTTTTTTTTTAAAAATCAAATGTTATTAGTATTGGCCTATTGGGTGCATGTGTGACACTGCGGCTCTGATTCTCTCTCTTGTTTGGGCTGCCAATGCCATGTTCTTCTCAGTCTATACGTCTATACTACTCTATACTACTTTCCGTTCTCGTATAAGTGAACCATTTTCATAGTAGTAATTATTCATTAGGTAACTTTAACTAATTTTTTAGACATAGTTATATAAGAAAAAAGATAGTCACGTAAAATCTTGTTACATTCGTCTAATCACATAGTTTTAGAATATTAAATTTTTATAATTTTTACTTATATATAATTTGAGTTATAAACATTTAAAAATATATCTTGGAATGCGTAAAATATAGGTATGGTGCATTTATATGAGAACTGAGAAGTATCATGTAACTTCTCTTGTTTAATTTCTGCACACAATCTAATTCTCTTTTTCAACAGTTAATATTTCAAAATATATACAACAAAAAATTATTTAAAATATATATTCTAAAACTATACGATTATAATAAAACCCAAATCGACTATTTTTCCTCAATTATATACTAATAATAACATTAATTCAAAATTAAACAATTAACGGTACCAAAAAATCAAATAAGATAGCTTAGCCGGGATGGAGAGAGTATAATCTATAGTAGTATAATACTCCTCCTGTCCCATGTAATATGGCATGTTTGTTTGATGATCATATAGTTTTATATTAATATATATTTGACATAATTTTTTATTGTACATATTTTAAGATATTAATTAAAAAATGTATTGAATTGTGTACAAAAGTTAAACAAGACAAGTTAAATGAGACAGTATTATATACCCAGATTCTCTCTCTACACTCTTGAATGTATGTATGTGTGTATTTGTGTGTATATACATGATGGAGATGGTGGACATTGGTGGGTTGACCGTGGACCTCAACAGTTGACCCACTAATTCTTATAGACACACACACAGAGAGGGCCAACAATATCATTACCTTCATTTATTAAAGACATTATTATTACAAGTGTGTGGGTTTATTTAAACTTTAATGGCCATTACAAAAAACTAAACTTACCGAGCCTGTCAAATCCAGAAATTTGAATGTGCATCGCCACCGTCCATTCTGAACAGATCCACGATTCGTAGATTAAAAGGATTGCTTCCAATTAATCAAATTTACGTACAATTTTATATCGAAAAATATGTCAACCTAGTATTGTCGAACTTAATAGTATATCACTACAAAAAAAAAAATTCGTTTTACCGACCGCTCCTGCGGTCGGTAATCCCGAAATGCGGGTCGTTTCGGGAATTACCGACCGCACCACCGACCGCAAGGGTCGGTCGGTAATTCCTTGGTAGGTATTTTTTCTCCAACCAAAAAGATTTACCGTCGGAACCTTGCCGACCGCACGGTGGTCGGTAAATTTCCCGACCGAATTACCGACCGCATTACAATCTGGTCCTAAGAGGTCCTGGAGAACTTTACCGACCGAATTACCGACCGCACATGCGGTCGGTAATTCTATTTTATGAAAAAATTGTTCTCGGGAGGGCTCGAACCGCCCACCTCACCTCAACTCTAACCAGCTTAGCTAGATGTCTAACAATCAATCATATTCCGCCATGTGTCCTTTATAGTACACCTTCCCATATATGTTGAAAGAATTTGCTGAAGAGAAGCCTCGAACACGGGTAGGCAATTGTATGCCTCGCGCGTGTGGCCATCTGTGCACTTCATGTTTCATGTCAATGTATGAAATATTGTATATATAACCTATATAAGTACATATATACATATAAATGTGAAAATTAGAAACTAAATTAAAATATAAAATTAAAATTAAAATTATATTAATTTTTTTTTTGCGGAACAGCCAATTCAGGCTAGAGAAAATTATATTAATTAAATAATATTAAAATTCATTAATTAAATTCTAAAATATAAAATAAAATAATAAAATAAAAAACCTAAAATCACTAAATTAAATAAAATAATTAATAAGAAAATTAAAGAAATATTTATTAAAAATAAAAAATTAAAAATGTGAAAAAAATTTAGCGACCGAAATTTCGGTCGGTAATGCGGTCGGTAGATTATTTTATTTTTTTGAAATATTTATTAAAAATAAAAAATGTGAAAAAAATTTAGCGACCGAAATTTCGGTCGGTAATGCAGTCCGTAGATTATTTTATTTTTTAAAAAAATAATAAAAAATTTAAAAAAATTGAAAAAATTGAAAAAAAATTACCGACCGCAATTGCGGTCGGTAATGCGGTCGGTAACACCGACCGAATTAAATTTGGTCGGTGCAGCGGTCATCCGGAAACCGGGTCAACCATAACGGCTCTAAATTACCGACCGCATGTTGCGGTCGGCCCTGCGGTCGGTAAATCCGACCCGCAACATGTCGGTCGGTAATTTCGGTCGGTAAAACGCGTTTTTCTTGTAGTAGCAGTTGCTCACCAAAAAATAGTAGTAGTAGTTAATAGATTAAATTAAATATAATCAATAATTATAAAAATTTGATATTACACAATTAGAATTACATTTCACTATATTTGAACTAAAATTGAAATATATTTAAATTTGTGTCGTATGGACCCCACCCACTTTCATAATTTGTAA
The DNA here is from genome assembly GCA_030278955.1 of Hygrophila difformis. NCBI lineage: Eukaryota > Viridiplantae > Streptophyta > Magnoliopsida > Lamiales > Acanthaceae > Hygrophila > Hygrophila difformis. The sequence goes on from JAOANR010000003.1 coordinate 4,379,814, forward strand.
GGTTGTTCAGTAAAAAAAATAAGTATATATTCATACTTACCGAAAATATATTAATGCTTAGGCTATTTTGGAGGTTCATACTCAATTTAAATAAATAATTCTAAATCCATTATAGGAGTATTTTAAATACTTAGTATTTTATATAAATTTATTTTAAGTTCATACACAAATTATACACAAATTAAAATGCTTCAATCCGAATAAAATCTTACAGTAATAGTAGTTTTCAGGATATAAGAAAGTGTTAATTTAATTTAATGTTAATATGAGTTATATAGAATAATAAATGATAATAAAATGGAATATCATAAAAGAATCAAAATATATAATTCAAAAATTATTTTATAACAAAATAATGAACTGTGAATCATAAGCATATTTATATATTGTTTGGTTGGTGCAGTAATAACTAGCACTTGATTTAGTGGGGAAGACGATTAAGAGTGGGATGAAATAATTTCGACATAACTCAACCATATTTAGATTAATTTCCGCAAAAAAAAAAAAAAAAAAAACCATATTTAGATTAATCAACTCAATAGGTCGGGCACTTGCGACTAATGCCAAATAAAAAAAAATAAAAAATAAAAAAATATTCTAATAATAAAGAAATAGGCATATACAGAAGCATATTTAGCCACGTTGGAAACAATGTATTCTTAGGGCAAATAAAAATGCCTTGACGAGAAAATAAATAAATAATTTTTTTGCGGAAATAAATAAATAAAATTAATGATTGAAGTATTTTAAATTTTCTAAAAATATTTCATAAATATTCAAAATACTATTATTTCATAATTTTTCAAGTGAAATGTGATATACTACTATAATTAACAACCAAATAACTTATTCAAAAAACTGGCAAGTACTTTTGTGTCTTTATATCCGAACCAACTAGTATATTTTTTTAGGAGCTATTGAAGGTTAGAAAAGGGTGGTGAGAGTCCATACCAGACAAATTACAAAGGAGAATAAAAATGGATGGATAGGGGGCCGGTTCGGATCGAACCTCCAACCTTCCGTTGGAACCACTTGGGCTAAGTTCTCATTCCCGAATCAACTATATTTAAGTAGCTACTAATTATTTTTTCTTTGGGCTGAAATCGAATTTTAAATCTATTTATTCATATACAAATACATCTATTTATAATAAAAATTAATAAATTTATTAAAATCCTAAACTTAATGATTAAATCTAATTAAAAATTATTATGTGTACCGTATGGAAAATCCACCGGTGTCTCTTCATTTTTCTTTTGCTTGATATTGGAAGTTTAATGGTTTTCCACCCTGTCTTCCGTTACTTCTTAATTCTGATTGGTTAGAAAAAGAAAGTGCCGGCGGGCCCCACATTAGAGCTGAGCACATGCTTAGGATAATTCTGATAGCGTGGCAAAACGGGCGCCCCAGGATGAAAGATCCGCTGTAGAAGAGAATCGAATCTGAGCCGTCAAATAAGCGGGAAGCGGCTGACCAGCGCAGGGCATGGCTTGATCGCATAGGGTATTTGTATTAATTTTGATAAGTTTTTCGAATAGGGTATTTGTATTTGTATTAATTTATAATTTAAATTTAATATTTTAATATTATGAATAAATATATTTTTATTAATTAGTAATTATAATCACTAAAATTAAAATTTTAAATTATTTAGCAATATTAATTTATATATTTATATATAATTTAATATAAAATTGAATATCGAATCGAATCAAATATTAATTGAAATATCAAAATTTTGAATAATTTCTAATCGAATCACGAATCGAACCAAAATTATTTGATTTGTTTACAATCCTAATTGCACCGCTCTCTCAGATACTCCCTTCATTTCATTAAAATTGCCACATTTTTCAAAATATTAACATGTATATGTCGACAAAGGTATTTGAAAATTCAAGATACACAAATTATCAAGGATGATAAAAAGAATAGATAGAGACCGAATTAAAACTGCCACATTTGATTTTGATAGTTTTAATTACTCTGTTATTTACAATATTTAATTCAAATTTATTATAATGATATAAGAAGAAACAAATGGGACGAGAATTTTGGCTTATGATCTCTTATGACTTCCAACTTTATATTTACATTGGTGATGATCAAATTTTATTAGTGATGGGAATGAGGAATTGACCTAGTAGTTCAGTCCATCGACTTCCAACTTTCAGGTTAGAGATTTAATTCCCCACCCAATCCCCTATCCCTCTCATTTATCTATTTGTAGTTTGTATGACATTAACTCATACCTTCCATTTCATAGCCTAATTAGGCTGCTTTTTTTAATAAATAAATAAATAAATTATTATTATTATTGGAGCCACAAATATGCTATGTGTGTGTGTCGGAATTGCTGAATTTACCAAAATTTGCTAGCTTATGTTAATTAATAATAGCTACTTAGAATCAAAAAGAGAGTATGAGGGATGAGGAGTGAGACTAGTCCAATCGGTCAAGTCCATGACTTCCAACCTTAAAATGGGGGTTCGATTCCCCACGCGGATCTCTATCCCTCCCATTTTACACCTTTGCAATTTTATGTGGCATGGGCTCACACCACTCTTTTTCTGGCTTCGACTTTGGAAAAAAAAAAAAATTATATAAGTGGTGGAGTTGGTGAGCCATGGCTTTTGCAGCCGAAATCTCGCCTGCTTCAATGGACCTTTTTAGCTTCCCAACTTTTGTTTTTACTTTCTTTTTCCATATTCTCCCTTTCAGAAATGCTCCGACTACTATTTGCAATATTTCCTGAATAATAAATAAATAATAATATGGAAAATGCAATCAGTGCAACAGAATATTCCAAAGAAAATTATGAAAATAGAATATAAAAAAACACTATGTAATAGAAATTTCCTTCTCCTGCCAAATTAAAAATAGGTGATGCATGTGCACCTTTGAATTATAATTATACTGTAATTAATATTTAAACAAAATTCCAAAGTAAACAAACTTTTGCCACTGCTGTCGGTCTCTCTGTCTCTGGCAGAATAATTATATCTATATATATATATATTTTATATAATATGGCAGCAATTGGACTTGGAAATATTATTATCAAATAAAAATTAATTTTGCTTATTTAAATACACAATTAAAACCTTCCATCAACCGACATGGAAAAGGCAAAAGAGCCATACTTCTCAACTCATGGGAGCAACTCTTTTCCATTTAGATTATTAAAATTTAATTATTTAAAATAAAAACTATACTAATACTGTAATATGAATTCAAGTACAAAACCCCGTTCAATGAAAGAAAACCAACTAAATAGTATCTCTATCAACAATCCGGTTTCTGTAATGGTAAAACAATTGTGAACAGTACAGACAATACTAAAAATGATGTGTAGCTCTTTGTAAAGTGATGTATAAGCCTTATAAAGTGATGTATAGATGGTAGTTTATTTTTATATTAGTTTTTTGTTCACAACATCCATCCATAACTTTTTTGTACTCAAACATCATTTCATATACACATACCCATTATTTTTAAATGTGTCAGCACCTACAGGTCGCCAGCACTCAAACGATTTCCCTCAATCAAAAGCTCCGTTATGATGGAAATTCGAAGTTTTTTTCCTTTTCCTTTTTATTTTTATAAAAAAATTGGGATTGGTTATCTAGAAAAAACAATATGTAAATTAAAGAAATGCTTATAGAATTTCAAAATTTTTGAGAAGTTATATTACTCTCCCTGCTAATCGATCAGGTAATCTTACTTCCTTTTTTTAAAAAAATATATATATATATATATAGCCAAAATCTTTTTTTTACTTAAAGGGCTATAGTGCGAGCTAACCACATTGTTGAATTTAGATTATATGAGTATTTTTTTTTTAAAAAAAAAGAAGAAACTATAAAAAACCTTACAATGTGGAAAACAATCATCCCCTTATTATTATACGTGGACAAAATAGGAAAAGGGACAATATAATATCAATCAGTGTATTAATTTATTAAATATTAAAATAATAATAAAATTAATTAAAGTGGCGCATATTCGGGGCGAAAATAATAAACAACTATGACAACATGTAGTACATTAATTGTCTCCAGGGAGGATTGTTCAAATATTTTGTTTATTAATGTTTAATTTCCAAATGTATATAAAAACACAATTCGGTTACAGTACAACCCTTCAAGAGTCTTTAGGTGCAGACATCACAAAAAGGCATATCGCATCACAAAACACATGCTCTCATCACATTTTTTGCATCACACAACACATCTCTCCTAACACACAAAATTAGGGGCGTGCAAATTTCGGTCGAAACAGAACAAACCGGCCGAACCGAACCGAAATTTGCAATTTGGTTCGGTTTTTGGATTTCGGTTTGGTTTTTGGTTTTGAAAATCCAAAATTTCGGTTTTCGGTCCGGTTTTTTATTTTTAAAAATCTACAATTGGTTAACCGAACCGAACCGAACCGAAATTTGAATTATATATTTTAAAAAATATAAAATACATTATGCCATTATATAATAAACATAAAATAATACCCCTATTAAGTGACTGTTTGTATGGATGAAAAGTGAGAACTACTGTTGAGAGTTTTTAGACTTTTATATTGTTTCGTATTTAAACTATTCGGTGACTGTTTCTTTATTTTGTCATTTCATTTGTGTGTAATTTGAACAATGCAATTTGGAATGGTTTAGTATTATGCACTCATAGTTATATATAGATATGATGTTTTTGTTTGACAGGGCGAATTTACAGGTTTGAAAATGGTAATAAAGATATTTTGATCAAAAATATTTTATTTTTTAGAAAAGCCGTTCGGTTCGGTTCGGTTAACCGGTATAACCGAACCGAATTCGGTTTACAGTAATTTTGGTTCGGTTTTGGTTTTTAGAAAAAATTTGGTTTTTAATTCGGTTTTGGATTTTGGTTCGGTTCGGTTAACCGAACCGACCGATGCACACCCCTACACAAAATACACAATTTCATACATCACACACATGATGGCTGCATGTGCACCCACCTACACACTAACCCATTCCATAAAATATAGCCCATTCGTATAAATTGACAACCTATTTTATTCCAAAGAATTCTTGTTACTAATTATTTCTTGCAAAGAGCATTTCACTTTTACATCAACACAAAACGTAAAGGATGCAACGAGCTAGAATACATAACAGAAATAGAAATATTTTAATTTGTTAATTGTATCTCTACTATTACTAAAATAAATTAAAAGATTTATTGTTAATAAATGCCCTTATTCAATTCTTAATAAGACATGAAAAAATGAACCATATTAAAAGAGTAGTACAGTAATTATTTTTAAACAGAGACAGAGTTTACTGTTAGAAATCACACCTGCCTTCATCTGGGGATTATGATTTTGAGGCAGTCATATAATTGTTTAATTTTATTTAAAATTTGGATAACTTAATTAATGAAATACCTACCCCCAATGTATATATAATTCATGTACATATATTTTCTTCTCATTTTTCAATGAATATGATTTTTTTTTTCTTTTAAATGTTTGTGGTGGTGAAATTCTTCAAGATTATAGTCACCAAAAAAAAAAATCTTCAAGATTATAGCGTGCATGTGACAATGGAATGGAGGTCTGATTGTGTGTGTATATGGCCATGCTGTTTTAATAATAAAAAAATAAATAAATATTACTGAGATGCAGAAAATTGCATCTTCGATCTTTCTATATATAAACATGGGTGCATGTAAAAAATTTCCTTAGCTTGCATGATTATTGATTTTATTATTATTAATATTAAAAAATTTGAGGATGCCACGTCTGTATATATATCGGTCTATGTTGGACATTTTCTACATAAACTCTTAATGAGATGTCTACATTAATGGTGTCGACAGTAACTCAAATTTTACCGTTAATGATGATGTTTAAAAACTGGATTCTTTTTTGTAATGCTTCAGTTTTTAATATTTTCCCCATTTACAATTTGCCTATTATTCTCACAATGAATTTGACTTAAAGTTTTATCATAGTTATACAAACTAAAATATAGTTAAGTGAGGTCTTGTTAGATTTGTCTTGTCTTGTAGTAGTTTTTAAATACTTCCTCCGTTCCTAAATAATTGTCTCTTTTAGTTCAATTTCAATAACCAAGATTTGTATTAAATAACTCATAAATTTATATTTTTACCCTTCAATTAAACTCAATCTTAATAAATATCAACACATAAGTGAAGGGCAATATAGTAAAAACATATTATAACTACTTAAAAATGACAACTATTTTGGAACAATTTTTACTCTCTAAAAAGACAACTAAAAAGGAACGGAGGGAGTATCAAACTTTTAGAATTTTTACATGTACCGAACTTAAGGTATTAATGATTTAAAATGTGTATTGTACTGCATGTTGGGTGGTTCGTAGGAAAAAAAAAAAAAAAAACCGATAAAGTATTTAGGAATGCCACGCTGCCCTAAGTCGTGCAACTCTCTAGGGAAGTTGTTTGCATCCGATGTGCTTCCTGAGAATTGGTGAATAAAACTTTTTTAAATATATATAGATTTCCAAAAATAAAATGACCTTATTCTGATATCATATTTTAGTTATTATCTCATAGTATATACAGTGGCGGTTTTAGGGGTACAGGGGGTCAGCTGACCCCCTGAGTTTTCAAAAAAAGTTGTTTTTTTTATATTTAAATTATATAAATAATTAGTTTGTTAAAATGTGTTAATATTTAAGTTGTTTTGTTGATTTATATTGGAGAATCTATGTACTACTAGCTTGGAAGTATATGTTTGAACATCATTATTTTAATATAGTATACTAAAATTACTTTACTTTTAGTAATGCATAGTATTAGCTATGTTAACATTTACTAAATTCTAAGAGCAAATAATAGTTGTTTTACAGTATGTAATAATAAAGACCAAAGCCTATTTCAATTTTCTATGGCTTGAGTATAATGTACTATATCTTTGACAACCCTACATTATAGGTCTAAGTTGACCTAAATAGGCCGCACTTTAAGTCTTTTACAAGTAAATTATGTTAAATTTTTTTTTTAAAACATATGTCCTAATATAACATATTTACATATTTGAAAAAAGCTTATAAATTTTTAAAAACTTATATAAGATTAAATTAATAGTTTCTTCTACATAAAATAATAATAATAATACCAAATATTCTTATACAATAAGCATACTAATAGGTAATTTATAAAGTCTGGTTTTGACATCTTTAGATAAATACGCTTTTAAAATTACTAGCTTTGCTTTTGTATAAAAAAAAGGATTGCCCTAGCTTCAAGAAATTAGAGTCAAAATTAGACAATGAATAGTGCCAAAAAGTCCAACGTAACAATTACAACGAGACGGAGGAAGTACAAGGGTGGTTTAATTATTTTAAGTGGTGAAGACATGTTAAATAATTCACTATTATTTTATGTTGAAAAAAAAAAACTTAATGAAATAGATGTAGATTCAGTTATGAATTTTTTTCAAGAAATATTAAGGCGACTATAGATTTTTTTTAAAGTTTGCACACTCTTACTTCGAATCCTGAAATCGCCACTAAGTATATATATAGATGATGTTTTTTTTTTTGGTGAACTATAGATGATGTTTTTTCTTTCTAGAATTGGTGAATAAAACATTTTAAAAAATACAGTATAAAGAATGCTTAAATATACGTTAATTTAAGAAAGAGAGGGTTTAATAATATTTTGAATTCTAAATCTTTATATATGGACAAATTCTTAAAGAACCCGCATGCTGTTATCGTGCTTATCTTATTACATCATCATTAAATAGATTTTAAATTAAATATATAAAAAACGTGACACACGAAAACAACCAACCAAAACAAAATTCGTTGGAAAAACTTTAGGCGTCAAGTCATTATTGTTTCATTATTATCCGAAGGACAAAGTTATAATTTATAAATGATTGATAATCAATTAATCATTGTACACTTAATTAATTATAATTAGGGATGAGGATTTAGCACAAGTAGTTAAATCCCTCGACTTCTAATAGAAGTTTAGATTACGATTCTCCACCGGCCCCTTATCCCTCCCTTTTATTCCCATTTGTAATTTGTGTAGCATGGACTCCCACCACAATTTTCCTAGCATGTATAAGTTGTTCAAAAAAAAATTATAATTAGGGGTACCAATTTAAATATGAAGGAATAACTTTAAGTTCATTAATTTTATTTTTTTAAAACTTAAAAAAAAAAAAAAATTCATGTCCCCTTTACTTTTACTCAGAAGTTTGTTGGTCATGTTCTTTTCCCAAGCCTTTGGACACATATAATCACTTGGACAAGGTCGATTCGGCCACACCTAGCTAGTGTTGGTATTTTAAATATTTTAAAATACAATTTCTTAAATTCGCACTAAATTTCATAAAACATTTTATAATTTTCTTGTAGGATATGCTCAATATTGTGCCGTGTGGCCTCATAATATTAAGTGTTAATCTCAAAATGAATGAAGATACGTTTTCAAGCTAAGGTTAAATTATTCAAAGCGTTTGCATGAATTTTTGAGAGAACTAGTAAGTAATTAACTCGTCGGCATAAATATATATTTTATATATAATATATATCCTTATATAGTTTTAAAAGACAGATTTTGACGTTCTTTAGAATCAAGTTTTTAACTTCTCCTTTCTTTCTAATTTTTCATATTTCTAGACATCCAAATGAACATGCCATCACTGAGGATGTTCGGGAGTCAGTGGATCCGGTAGCAGATTTGGAGAGAGAATTGTGAGTGAATATGCTTACTCAATCCGCTATATACGGGTAAATCTACCAACAACCAAACACACCCACTATAAGAGGAAAAAAAACAACACACACACACAATTTAGCTACTGAATTCGATAGCTATAGTAAAGAGTTTAGCTACTAAACCTCGTTAGCTACCAGGGGTTTTGCTATTGAATTTGGTATCTAAAACTTTATTTATTTATTTATTTTAGTGCGTTAAAGACTTTGCAATTATATTTCTAGCTGATATTTGTGACTTACTTTATGCTTAAATGCATATGGGCGTTTCACATTTAAAAAGAAATATTGTATCCGGTTTCAAAGTGCACCATCATGCATGTTATGTTGTGATGGAATAAATCCATTGAAACAATCATAACTAAATTATAAACATAAAATCAAAACACTTTCCTCAATCTAAAACTAGGAAAAGGGGCTAGTCACTTTCCCCAATAATGTTTTTTCGAATGAACATTCTCAACATATATATAGACCACACATTATTACAAGAAGATGACAAATTAGAGGACAAGTGCATGAGTTTGGTTTTAAGCATTGCTCCCACCATGTGATGCCAAACATATCAAGCTTTATTTCCATCCATTTTCTTATTTTCCCATCGATGATGGGATTATTGTTTTTGTACATATTGAGAAGGACAATTCGATAATTGGAATGTAAGGTTTGTTCTTGCAAAGTAGATGTACCTATGGATGCCATATTTGTGGTTGCGAAGTAATCCTATAATCTAACAATAGTAAAATAGGAGGCACTAATTTCAATTAATACTTTATATAGAATATTATCATGCCAACGACAATTCATTGAACCATCAAAGTTTCAAAGGTAATTAAAGCACGTTAATTAATACCATAATAGGAAATTCTTGATGAGTTTCTTGTATTGCAAATATATATTCTATATATTCTTGATGAGGCTTAGCCCAAGTAGTTAAGTCCCTCGACTTCCAACGGAAGGTTGGAGGTTCGATCTCCATCGACCCCATATCCCTCTCTTTTATTCCTCTTTGTAATTTGTGTAGCATGGACTCTCACCGCCCCTTTCCCAGGCGTTTAATGGCTAATCCAAAATATATATATATATATATGTGTGTGTATATATATATATATATATATATATATATATAAGGAAAACAATATACAACATGACTTTCAATTACTTGGTCAGTTCAAAATGAGATAAAATAATCTTGTTAGAAAATAAATAAGAAAATAGAGGATGTGATTAACGAAAGGAAATCAAATATATATAGGACCACAGAGTGAACTTTAGGGACCAAAGCACATCTTGATTTTTTCTTGCATGGGATGTAAGAGTATATACATTCACTATGATCACTACATTTTCTCCCTTTATGAAAGCAAGCCAGCAAGGTGCTTGAATGTTTCCCCATTGAAGAACAATATAAGCATCAACTATTTTTCTTGAAACATGTTTTTTTTAGATTATTTGTATGTATATTGTAGGGGGGAGAAGAATTAATTAATTATTTGATGTGGGAGGGTGCACCAAAGGGAGGATGACTTGATCAGATAATAGTCTATTGGGCCATGGTGGACCCATTTGCGGAGTGGACTGGCCCATTGTGTCTCCTCAGATGTGGACTAAAAGGAGTGTTGGGCTGCGTCCAATGAGAATACGCCACGTGTGAGGATGTGGGGCTTCGGTCATGTGCCTTTGTCGCGCGTGATTGCGACGTAAGACGTTTAGTCCGTGTTTGGAGGGCGACTCGACCTTTGCGTTCGGGTCGGTTATTTTGATTTAGTTTGGGACTTAGACTATCTTTAACTATAACCACCAGGCCAACTACACAACCATCTCATTATTTAATTAATTTATCTCTCTCCAACTCATCAATATCCATCTCAACCCAACCACCCCAATTTTACATAGTCTATCAATAACAACCTAACCATCCAACTATAATATTATATATAATTATTTTAATTGAATTTAACACACTCTATCAATATTATGTAGGAGTATTTAACAAAAATATAGCAAGAGTGGTCTCTATATGTAGAAAATAAAAAATTATAAAATATGATATATTTTTTATTTATTTTTATTTTTATTCTAAAATATAAAAATATAATGATTTTAATTAAATTTATTTAAAATTTTTGTTAACCAATGGTAATGAGTCAAATGTCACATTCCTATTGGCCAAGAGATAAGAAACCCCATGTCTCATTTCATTTTGGTCGACCCTGGTTGGGGACCAAGACATAATTTTTCTTTTTCTTTTTTTTTTTAATTCACATAATGACATGTTGGTTGGGATCATAGATAAAGTTGCTCTTAGGGGGAAGAGGAAAAAATAAAGGATCTATGACTATTCTTCCAAATTACTACTACGTACAATATTACCATATTCATTCCTATACTCAAACAAGAAACCTTTTAAAGACACATGAGGATTCAGAAAATTTAATTAGTGGTAGCGCAAAATCTAACGAAAACCATATTAAAATTAGAGATAATGATGACAATACAAAAAAATATTGAGAGAAACTAAGCTGGAATGAATAAGAGTGGTATCACCATAAAAACTGAGTGGTTGCACCAAAGCAAATAAATACAAATATAAAAAACTTTAGCTTAAAATAGCAATTTTATAAATTTGAGTGGTAGCCCGTGCCACCACCCCTTTACATGTGGATCCGCCCATATTTGAAGATAATTTTGATTCAATCTTATTATAGGAGTAAAAAACAATATAGTAGATTCATTAATTATACAACTGTAGAATATATTTTATAATTTTTACTTATATATTTTAAAATATTAACCGTTAAATATATGAATTATATTCTGTCACTTTAAGGTAAAGTGACGAGGTAATAGCTAAATTTCCAGCATTCCGCTTTTTGGGATGTGAGTTTTAATTTTCAGGTGGGTTTGATTCATTTTTGGAATCACATATGTTGCATATAGTTTATCGTATGGGCTTTTAGATGACTTCTGATTCAATTATTATAAATTACTAGAATTTTTCGCCCGCTACGCACGGGTGTTGAATGAATATGACGATATAAAATGAGAATATAATGTTTTTTGGTTACATGATATTCAGTTTCTTTTGTTTAAATGGTGATTGAAATGCATGCAACAAAAGATTAAAAGGAAAATAAAGGAGATAATAAGATGAATGAAGGAAATTCAAACTCAGGTGGAAATAATATAAAATAAATTATTTTTACTGTTACAAAATTAAATATATATATTTTCTTTCATATCTAAAATGATGATAGTAAGTGGAAAGTAAATACTCCTTAACTATTCAAAATTAAAAAAATTACTCCACACGTCCCACTAATTCTGCCTCACTTTCCTTTTTTGTCTGTCCCACTACAATTGTCACATTTTCCTTTTTAGAAAAACTACTCCATAAACATCAACTAAAACATCGAATCAACTAATTACTCCGCTTTATCACAATAACCCATTATACCTAAAAAACCGTGTCCAAAAGTTTTTGGGACGGTATTACCGGAACTGATGGAGTATATTTTTTATTATTAAGATTTAAAAAAAATTAGTTTTACTCCCTAATATGTTTTACATTTTAACTATTATCCCTAAAGTTTTTAAAAAATATTATTTATACTTTTTTTTATTATCTTTTGATCATTTAAAACTTATATTTTATTATGTAATGTATTTTAATTTTTTTTATAAACAGTGACACTCATGTGTCGGTAAAGGTGTGAAGGAGCCCAAACCACACAAATTACTATTTTAATTTTTTTTGTGATTAGTTTTTATGGACTATAATCCATAATTTTATAAAATAAATTTTAACTATAATTATGTTTTGATTATCTGTTAAATTTTTAAATATTATTTTAGTCCATAATAATTTATCCAATTTTTTCTTTTCCATATTGATTATGAATAAAAATTTGGTAGTTAATATTTTCATTTAATTTAATTAAATTCTATTATTTTTCAATTCATTATTATTATAATCTTTAAAATTGAATTTATACTCCGATACCAAGTCTTTTAGGGGTATACTTCTTATATTCTTTTTCTTATATTATTTTACAGTATAATTTTTTTTTAAAAAATTGTATAACAATTTACTCCAAATTTCATATATATTTTTATTTTATACTGAAATAGATGAGGATAATTAAACTATGATGTGTTTTAGTCTTTTTTTCTTTTCTTTTTATTTTCTTCTTTAAAACGAAAAAAAATATGTAGAATTTGTTTAGAATGGTACAGAAATTTTTAGGTTATTGGTCATTTTACATTAATCAATATATTTAGGGTCAATTTAATGCTTACATCATATTTTCAATGAAATATTTTTATTTAAAATATAATTATTATATTCCTTATATTGATATATGATTGTATATTTTTTTAGGCATAAATCTGTAACCTAATTAAATTTATTTAATAATATTATAATATTAATATTTTTTAAAATATTATGTATACAATCAAATAATTTATATATATATATTTATATTCAATTATATCTTTTTAAAATATATATGAAGATTTTTAAAAGATTTTATTATATTAATAGATAGATTTATTTTCTAAATATAGATATTGATGATGTGTCCGATGACGTGGAATTAGTCAGCATATTACATGTAAACTTAAGAGCCGTTGATCTAAAAATGAGGGTATAATGACTGATTAACCCTTTAAAATTAAGAATGATTAATTAAATTTAATAAGGACAAAAGAGTCTGCACATGCCAAAAAGTATTCAGGATTTATTATATAGATAAATTTCTTTGGTGAATAACCCATATTCTTATGTCTCATTGGACTTAAAGCATAATTCTGTATATACAAGGCTCGAATTCGAAGCATTTGTATAAGTCGCCAAGGTCTCATAACACCCAGACAAATTACGTTTGATATTATAATACTTATTTTATAGTATTTTAATTTATTACGAAACAAAATGCTGTATAGAACCTAGCAAAACATATGCTCTTAAATTATAATGAGATTTATATTTTTTTACCCAATAATAATATATTTATTTAATTTTTATAATAGATTTTATATATAATTAATAAATAGAATGTGTATGTGCATATATTTGAAACATAATTGCCACTGTGCGCAACACTAATCAACGACCACAATTAGATATGGTAATTATACAATGTGGCTTTTTTTTATTTATTTTTTTTTAACTTTACAAAATTATTCTTATATTCTACAGTGAAGTAATTAGGCGATTAGAAAGAGAGGTGCCAAATACAAATGAATTGGCCGACATAGTAATATCATGTTGGCCCACCTCAGATCCTTGCTTTTTCAAATTTATACCCTACTTTTCCTCTTCTTACAAATTCACAAACAAAAATGGGATGAGACATAGCCAAAGCGGTTAAGTACTTGACTTCCAACGGAAGTTTGGAAGTTCGATTCCCACCGGCCCTCTATCCCTCCCTTTATTTCCCCTTTGTAATATGGCATGGGATCCTACCACACTTTCCAGGCCTTCAATGGCTCTTCCAAAAAAAAATTCACAAACAAAAATGGAGTAATAAATGGTTGATGTTATTTTTGGGTTTAAATACATTGCATTTTAATTACGGTTCTTATATGAAAGAGATTCATAGACAATATATTACTTCTAATTTACAGAATGGGTCAATTATAAATAATGAAGCTTGTCAACTCCTATAAAAATGTGGTATACATAGGATATAGTAGCTTCTTTAGATAAGTTTACATTGCAGGATTTTATAATTTTCAATTTTGCTTCTAACTGTCCTAACTTTACCATAAATCATAAATGTAGTATGGGGTTGCTTAAAAGAATGTAACCAATTTGTAAAAACACTCTCTAAATCAAATCAAAAAGCTCAGTGAAAAGCCCTATATATGCTTTGCGCAAGAACTTCCAACAGTTTATTGCACACAAGAATCCATGACGATGACCCTGTTTGGCAAAACAACTAAATTCAATCAGCTAATTTGTCTCACAATATGAGATAAAATAGCTTATTTAAAAAGAAAAAATAACTTAAAACAGTGTTCAATCAGCTCTTTTTGTAACCGCTGCAAATAACAGCATTTTGGATTTTAGCTTATTCTAGGCAAAAAGTTAGTCTCGAAATTGTCAAACAGCTAATTTTAACTAATTATTACTCACAGAATCAGTTAACAGCTAACAGCTAATTACCAAACAGGGCCGATATCATCTTACTTTATAATTGATCACTACTCCCTTCGTTCCAAAATAGTAGTCTTTTTAGAAATGAAAAAGTGTTCCACAATAGTTGTCATTTTAGGTAGTTTTAGGTAGTTATGTTATGTTTTTACTCTATTACCCTTTACTTTATATAAATGTTATTTCTTGACATTTATTACGAAATGGTTTAGTTGAATGACAAAAATAGAAATTTATAAGTTAATTAATGCACATCTTGGTTATTAAAATCGAGCTGAAAGAGAACGTGTGTTGATCTCGAGGCAATTCTCATCAACAACAATTCATGTCGCCGCCGCCATATTCAACAATAGTATAAGTAGAATTCAACATTGTTGGGATGCAGCTATGTCTTTTATTCAATTACTATTTGTAAGTTGTTTGTAGTAATCCTTCAAACCCCTATAAATATATAAGAAGGTATTGTCCAAAACATTCACCTTAGTTTTGGTCTAGCCACATACTTCATATAGGTTGGGTTTGCCAATAGTTAGTTGCATTGAAAATTGTTAAGAGGTGAGTTAAATAACTGAGCCAAAGTGCCAAACCCCCCCATTGAATGCTGCAAATGAATTTGGGGAGTAAGGTTTGTGATTTGGCATCCCCCACAAGACAGCTAAATAGATAGCTCCTACCCAAATAATTTGCAGACAGCCCTTTATAAGTAGGGCAACCCTCTCTATATATATATATATATATAGCCTTTTGGAGTTTTTGTCTGCCCCTCATTTCACTAGGACAAACCTTTGATTATGCCCTGAAAAGGACATCTCTGTCCTTACATACTTATTACACCAACCAAATATTAGGTCCTAGTTAAATCCCAATTTCTCAATTGTGATTGATGACTATATGATTCATTCCTTAAACAAAAAACAGATTTATTGCACTTGTGATCCCAAATATTAGGTCCTAGTTAAATCCCAATTTACTTATTACACCAACCAAATATTGCACTTGTGATCTGATTCCACTTTGTGTTATTTGATACTACTTCCTTAACCAAAACTTTCAAATGACACATGATTATATGCGGATGTATTATTATGTTTATTTCTGTCACGAGAACAATCTTTGTCACACTGGACAAGATTTATTTTTTGCTATTTAATTCAAACTTTCAAATTGTTATTTTTTATTAAAAAAAATTTACATTACAATGCACATTTTTTTTTTTTAATTAAACTCCAGTACATATGTAAATATGATGAATATAAGGATAATAATAATAATACAAATGAAATACAGTATCATCTCATCCTATTTCAACCAATGAATTAATTAGTAGGAGGTAATGTGGGGGATGGCATTTTACAATGTACAGTAATAGACCCTTTTAATTAGAGGATGAAGACAAAAGTTGAACAGATCATGTGCAGGGAGGGAGGGAGGGTGGGGGTGAGTCAAGACTGTAATAAGAGAGTCAAGAGACAAGCAGGGGAGGCAAGTAGGCAACATGAACAATAGGAAATGACCAGTTGGGAATTTAGAACAAAATCCTCAATCATCATCTTTTGAAGGGCTCTTTTTGTGAAACACGCATTCATTCATTATTATTGACTGGCGCTGGTTATCCATATTATTATTATTATTATTATTATTATTATTATTATTATTATTATTATTATTATTATTATTATTACTCTAATATCATGCTGCCAAAAGCGGTAGGCCTATCTATCATTATAGTTGTAACGCCCCGGAAATTCAAACATGATTTTCGCAAGCATTACCGCTGTACTAACTATTCTAAACTAGTGGCCAGCTAATTTAAAACAGCTAGTACAACACTGGGTAAACCTAAAGTGATCATCTGATTAATCCAGTTTAATGCAGAAGCTATAAATAAATTAAAAACACATAGGCACATAAAAATGTCACCCAATAATAATCAGATAACGGTTCCAGCGACCCATCCAGGCTACAAGCCCCCCAACAGCATACCAATATCTCAAACAGGGCTACCAGCTTAAAGCTGTAAATCACATAAGGCCACCGGCCGACAGTATGTAAATCCCAGGCTCACAGGCCTCAACCAGCAGTAGTCCAAATACCAACCACAGATAGTCACATAGTATCACATTAACATAATGAACGCGTCCTATATACTCCTATCTATGTGATCTCTCAATACCCCAAACCCAAATCATACTCCAGCGCCTCCAGCAGGATCTATAAAACAGACAAAAGCAAAGGGGGTCAGTACAACGTACTGAGCAAGGCTACGTGCCGGGGAGTAAGGGAAAACAGCACAATAATAATAATAATAATAATAATAATAAATAACAGAGCATAATATAAATAAAGCAGATAAACACCACACCGTCCCATACCGGTGCTTCAACCACGATCATACAATTGACATAAATAAATCATCACACCGTCCCATACCGGTGCTTCAACCACAGACATACAATTTATGCACGTGATGCATGGCCTAACATACACCTATCTACCCTATATGCAAATGCAAATGAATATGCCTAGCCGGCAACCTAAACCCGGGCGGTATGTGTAACGCCCCGAAAATTCAAACCTGATTTTCGCAAGCATTACCCCTGTACTAACTATCCTAAACTAGTGGCCAGCTAATTTAAAACAGCTAGTACAAGACTGAGTAAACCTAAAGTGATCATCTGATTAATCCTGTTTAATGCGGAAACTAATACAAATAAAACACATAAGCACATAGGAGGTTCCACCATAATAATCAAATAAACATTCCAGCAGTTCATCCAGACTGCAAGCCTCTCAAACAGCATACCAACCTAGTCTCATAGTATCACATAACCACGTAAAGATAGACATAAAAGTCCTATCTATGTGATCTCTCAATACCCTCAAACCCAGTCATGCTCCAGTACCTCCAGCAGGATCTATAAAACAGACAAAGCAAAGGGGTCAGTACAACGTACTGAGCAAGGCTACGTGCCGGGGAGTAAGGGAAAACAGCACCATAATAATAATAACAATAATAATAATAATAATAATAATAATAATAATAATAATAATCATAATAATAATAATAAAGCAGAATATAAATAAAGCAGATAAACACCACACCGTCCCATACCGGTGCTTCAACCACGATCTGTAATATCCCGGATAATTATTTCATAATTAAAGTATACGGGAAAAGAGGGAATGATCTTAATTAATTATGATTAATTAGTCGAGTGGGCTTAAATAATTAAATTGAGTGAGTGTATAATTAGCTCAAACCCATGACCCTTGTACTTGACCCGACCCGGATTCACACCCTTATCCATTTGATTAAATTACAAATTTAAATTGGGGATTGGTACCACTCTTTCCCGTCACTCATTTTGGAGAAATTAGGGCTCACAACAATGGGGATCTCGATGAGGAAGAAGGAAGCAGTGAGTTGGGAAATTGAGAGGAGAATCGAAGCTTCACTTCAGCTCTTGCCTAGGTATGAATCCTATCTCCTTTCTTCTCTTTATTTCTCTTGTTCGAACATTGGGATTCTTGGAGATGTTTTCTTGTTGAGAAATCCGGCGACCACCGAAGATTAAGGGACGCTGGCGTCGTGGAGAGGGTTGAGGACGAAGTCGTGACAGTGGGTGGTGGAGGTGGCGTCGCTGTGCGACGCCTGGACGGCAGCAGCGGGCTGCCGCCCACTGTGATGAGACAGCGCAGCAGATGTGCTGCGCTGCTGGCCGGAGACGAGCCACCCTCCGGCGAGGGTGGCCAGGTGGGGATGATGATGTTGATATCCGGTGACTGGTGGTGGCAGGCGACCAGTGGCAGCGGTGGTGGTGTTTAATTTGATGGGATTCTTTGTTTAGACGTTCACCAAAGTTGGTTTTTCTTATGTAATTGCTTATGAATAATTGTGGGTGTTCTAGAATTAGATGTTAAAGGGATTTTGGTTGGTAACTTTTGAGTA
Organism: Hygrophila difformis; assembly: GCA_030278955.1. Lineage (NCBI taxonomy): Eukaryota > Viridiplantae > Streptophyta > Magnoliopsida > Lamiales > Acanthaceae > Hygrophila > Hygrophila difformis. The sequence continues at coordinate 4,398,675 of JAOANR010000003.1, forward strand.
TTGGGTGTTGGTTAATTGGAATATTGTTGGAATGTGTTTGCTAGAATTATTAAGATGTATTGGGTGTTAGATTTCTAATGTTAAATCCATTAGAATGATTGGTTTTTGGTGGATTCGATGCCTTGGGACTTTTTATATGAAGTTATGTGATAAATTGAGGATTATGAGTATTACATTGAAGGCTTCTAATTGGAATATGTGGCTATATTGAAGAACATAATTAGAATGTTGGTAAATAATAAAATTTGATGAATTAGTTGATTCTTGAATATTTTAGTTTGTAATTCTTGAATATATGAGATTGTAGGATGATTTGGGTTTGATTGGGTGATGTTGAATAAATAAGTTCTTGAATCCCAAATATTGGAGTTGGAACATTTGGGTGATTATTTAATTTATTTAAAATGATGAATTGGGGGATTTAAAGTAGTTATATGTTGATATTAGAGTTATGATAAGATTAGTTGGTGTTTTTTTTAAATCCTAGTGCAAATGGATTTGACTTGTTAATCCTTGGAGGATTTTGAATAAGTTGAATTAATTTTTGAATGAACAAGATGATGATTCTTCATATATTAAATTGGAAATGTTGATAAGGAAATGAATTGATAATTCATGGAATTTTAATTTGATATTAAAGATGAGATCTCAAGTTTAAATGGGAATTCTTGGATAATTTGGATTAAAAGTTTCTAAATGTTAAAGAGAGCAAGTGTGTAGATTAAATTTATCAAGTTGTTGGTTTTGAGGAAGTGGCATTCATAATTTGGAGGAAGTTGTTGATTAATAAATTGGGGATTTGGCTATTTTGATTTGTTGGGTGTTCTTGTTGAATGTATTTATTGGGATTTCTTATTTAATTGTTTATGGATGGTATAGAATTTATAAATTAGAGGATGGTATCACTTTATTATTTAAGATGTTTGGATAATAAGTTAGAGAATGGTTTATATTATTGAACTTGTAATTTTGTAGGACAATCGCGAGTTCAAATGGATGAGACATGCAATAGTGAAGAGGTGAAATGGCATCATCAAAGATTGATTATATAAGGCAAGGGTTATGCTTGCATTATTGTGTGTGTTGGGGTGATTTTTGGATGATATTGGAGTTTTTGCTCGATTTTTCTTCCGTTTGATTCGCAGGTTTATTATTCACAATATTTATGAGGGTTTAAGCTTATGGTATGATAATTTAGATGATGAGATGCTTATCGGGTTATCATATCGCTTATTAGATGGTGATGAATGCCTATTCGTGTGTTCTTGTCGAACTCCTCGCTCTAATGAATGAATTATGATTTCCTTGCGGTGTTTTGAAATTTGGGAATGTGTATATAACTCATGGAGGTCGTGAATATAACGTTACAACCTGTTGGGACATGAGGTTCATACTCATGTGGTGAAATGGCACTCATTATGTTGTGTCGGGATGCTGTCTTAGCTTTGAAAGGTACGCGGGATGTTTATATGGTATTGTGGAACCGGCGAACCTTGCGAAGGTAATTCTTGATTATCATGTTATTTTCATATGCATGTTATTGCATTGAAATTGATGGTTATTAACCCGATAAGTTATTATGACGTTTATGATGGATCGGGCAACCTTCACAGGTGTTGTTGAGTCTGGATGGCCTTGTGGGGTGTATTATTGACTGTTATGTCTGTTACCCTTTTGGGGTGGTTATTATACTGCATGATATTGCATTATGAATGGATGGACATTTTGGAAATGTCTGGTCGGGCAGCCTTCATAGGTGTTGTTGAGCCCCGATGGCCCTACGGGGTGATTATTAGGCTGTGATGCCTGTGATTAGGTTGTGATGCCTGTGATTTGGCTGTTATGCCTGTGATTGGGCTGTGATGCCTGTGGTCCCTGCGGGGATGGTGTATGTTACCCTGTAACGGGTTGGAGTTGATGATATCCTCACCCGTGGGTTCATACCGCCCGGGTTTAGGTTGCCGGCTAGGCATATTCATTGCATTTGCATATAGGGTAGATAGGTGTATGTTAGGTCATGCATCACGTGCATAAATTGTATGTCGTGGTTGAAGCACCGGTATGGGACGGTGTGATGATTTATTTATGTCAATTGTATGATCGTGGTTGAAACACCGGTATGGGACGGTGTGATGTTCTATCTGCTTCTTTTGTTATCTGTTTATTATTATATTATATCCCCTATAAACCCCTGCACGCATGCCCTTGCTCAGTACTTGTGCTGACCCCTTTGCTTTGTCTGTTTTATAGATCCTGCTGGATGTACTGGAGCATGACTGGGTTTGAGGGTATTGAGAGATCACATAGATAGGACTTTTATGCCTATCTTTACGTGGTTATGTGATACTATGAGACTATCTGTGGTTGGTATGCTGTTTGAGAGGCTTGCAGTCTGGATGAGCTGCTGGAATGTTTATTTGATTATTATGGTGAAACCTCCTATGTGCTTATGTGTTTTATCGGTTTTAGTTTCCGCATTAAACTGGATTAATCAGATGATCACTTTAGGTTTACTCAGTCTTGTACTAGCTGTTTTAAATTAGCTGGCCACTAGTTTAGGATAGTTAGTTCAGGGGTAATGCTTGCGAAAATCATGTTTGAATTTTCGGGGCGTTACAGAGTGGTATCAGAGCCTGTGTGCTCTTTTATCTTATTAAAATTTGTGTAGACATAGGCGGTGAGATGTGTGTGGGATACATATAGTGTAGATTTGCATTCTTATTCTTATTTTTGTTGAGATTTGCGCATACCAGGTTAATTCACAGTTGGGGAACTGTGAGGAAACCATGGTACTCCAGTCAGGATCCTTGTTATCTCACAGTCATTGAGGATTATGAATGACTTTTGACCGGTTATTTAATTTTGTCGTTTATATGTACTGCTTTGTATTATTGGTGATTTCTGCTAACATTGTTTGTTGATGTTGTAATCTAAGTTGGATGAATTGTTTGAAAAGGCCTTATGGAAGCCTGGGCTATTCGAATGGCGATCCAAGCTGGATCAATGTGCTGAATCGTGTTCAGATGGGTTTGACGTACCCTCGAGAGAGAAATAGGGTACTGAGAAAGTCTCCCTACTGCGATAACCCACTGGGGCGATATAGATATTTGCAGTCCGCCTGCATCCGAAGGATGGTGGAAACCATTTCGAGGCTATGCCAGTGAGGATATAGTCGGATTTGGTTAGAGAGAATAATGATTTGAAGTGGCATAGAATTGACACTGGGTCAATCAAAATAACATTAGATGGTTCGTCGAAGTTGAATGCCTGTCGCGTGAGACGAGGCAAGGTGACTGTTCTGCATGGAAAGATCGGTAACGTAAAGGGGGCCGATATCACTAGGGCGAGTCCGAACTAGGGGATTTCCTAGTATGTCGTCTTTATGTGATGGAAACGTTACGTTGATTGGATAACGTTTTGGCATGTGTGTAAATCTTGTATCGTGGGTGTTTCTTCTTGACTCTCTGGTTGAGAGATAAACCCGTTTCCCTGATATGGGAATTATTTATGTCGCATTTTGTGTTGTTGTTATTGTGTTTGATTCTGGAGTCTTATGTTCATTTGAGACTCTAAATTTCATTCGTAAGCATGGAGTAAATGCTACCACTGCTGCGAATCCTTCTGCCTTAGTACTGTGCGATTCAGAAGCCTCATGTTCTTTAGTGGATTTACGATTTGTGCGATAGCATGGAGTAGGACCGTTGGAGCCCTACTAGATGCTAGTTTCTTTACCGTCGGGTGATAATATTTGAAGTGACCATTTGATGCAAGATGCTGTGTTGAGCATCGAGAGTCGCGAATTCAGGGCTGACCTGGTGGTCTTTAGCCCGGCTGGTTTTGACGTACTATTGTGCATGGATTGGCTGTTTGCCATCGTGCTGTGATTGATTGTGGTGTTCCACGAATATCCTTTTAGGATTTTTTGGGTAACTGTGTTTCTTATCGACATCCGTTGATTCCACCTGTTATTGGTGTGGTTTCTGTTGCTTTGTTGTGTGACCTGATGCGCAGGGGGTTGTTCTCTTTCCCTGTGGCACATGAGGGATCTTCGAGCAGAGGTTCCTGCTGCTTCGAGTGTCTCTGTTGTCTCTGAGTTCGGGGATGTATTTCCCGACGAAATTCATGGTCTCCCATCTGCTCGGGAGATTGATTTTACTATCGAGCTGATGCCTGATGCAGCTCCTATTTCTAAGGCTCCTTACCGGATGGCTCCTGTTGAGATGAAGGAGTTGAAGGATCAATTGAGTGAGCTTACTAGTAAGGGGTATATCCAGCCGAGTAGCTACCCTTGGGGAGCTCCTGTACTGTTTGTTAAGAAGAATGATTGTTCGATGAGGATGTGTATCGATTATAGAGATTAGAACAGGATCATGGTGAAATAGAAGTATCCTTTGCCTCGGATTGAAGATTTGTATGATCAGTAGAGAGGGGCCTGTGTATTCAGTAAAATTGATTTAAGGTCAGACTATCACCAGATTAGGGTGGCAGAGGCGAATAGGCCTAAGACAACTTTCAGGACTTGGTATGGACACTTTGAATTCACAGTCATGCACTTCGGTTTGACTAATGCGCTAGTAATCTTCATGGATACCATGCATAGGGTATTCCGTCAATGGTAGGTGTGTGAGGTTGTGTTAATAGATGATATATATTGGTTTACTCACCGACTCGTGAGTTACACGCGGGCCACTCAAGAATTTTGTAGAATATATTGCGGGAGCCTAAGCTGTATGCTAAGCTCTTTAAGTGTGACTTCTGGTTGAAGGTGTCATTCTGAGGCACCTTGTTGGGCTGAAATGGCAAACACTAAGAATGTTGGTGAGATCATATTTCCTTGGTCCAGTTGGCTACTATCGCAGGTTCATGGAGGGATTCCCTAGCATTGCTAAGCCATTGACCCATACCCTTACATCATTCGAGGACAAATGATCCTAAAGGGGAGAGAATGTAATATCCCGGATAATTATTTCATAATTAAAGTATACGGGAAAAGAGGGAATGATCTTAATTAATTATGATTAATTAGTCGAGTGGGCTTAAATAATTAAATTGAGTGAGTGTATAATTAGCTCAAACCCATGACCCTTGTACTTGACCCGACCCGGATTCACACCCTTATCCATTTGATTAAATTACAAATTTAAATTGGGGATTGGTACCACTCTTTCCCGTCACTCATTTTGGAGAAATTAGGGCTCACAACAATGGGGATCTCGATGAGGAAGAAGGAAGCAGTGAGTTGGGAAATTGAGAGGAGAATCGAAGCTTCACTTCAGCTCTTGCCTAGGTATGAATCCTATCTCCTTTCTTCTCTTTATTTCTCTTGTTCGAACATTGGGATTCTTGGAGATGTTTTCTTGTTGAGAAATCCGGCGACCACCGAAGATTAAGGGACGCTGGCGTCGTGGAGAGGGTTGAGGACGAAGTCGTGACAGTGGGTGGTGGAGGTGGCGTCGCTGTGCGACGCCTGGACGGCAGCAGCGGGCTGCCGCCCACTGTGATGAGACAGCGCAGCAGATGTGCTGCGCTGCTGGCCGGAGACGAGCCACCCTCCGGCGAGGGTGGCCAGGTGGGGATGATGATGTTGATATCCGGTGACTGGTGGTGGCAGGCGACCAGTGGCAGCGGTGGTGGTGTTTAATTTGATGGGATTCTTTGTTTAGACGTTCACCAAAGTTGGTTTTTCTTATGTAATTGCTTATGAATAATTGTGGGTGTTCTAGAATTAGATGTTAAAGGGATTTTGGTTGGTAACTTTTGAGTATTGGGTGTTGGTTAATTGGAATATTGTTGGAATGTGTTTGCTAGAATTATTAAGATGTATTGGGTGTTAGATTTCTAATGTTAAATCCATTAGAATGATTGGTTTTTGGTGGATTCGATGCCTTGGGACTTTTTATATGAAGTTATGTGATAAATTGAGGATTATGAGTATTACATTGAAGGCTTCTAATTGGAATATGTGGCTATATTGAAGAACATAATTAGAATGTTGGTAAATAATAAAATTTGATGAATTAGTTGATTCTTGAATATTTTAGTTTGTAATTCTTGAATATATGAGATTGTAGGATGATTTGGGTTTGATTGGGTGATGTTGAATAAATAAGTTCTTGAATCCCAAATATTGGAGTTGGAACATTTGGGTGATTATTTAATTTATTTAAAATGATGAATTGGGGGATTTAAAGTAGTTATATGTTGATATTAGAGTTATGATAAGATTAGTTGGTGTTTTTTTTAAATCCTAGTGCAAATGGATTTGACTTGTTAATCCTTGGAGGATTTTGAATAAGTTGAATTAATTTTTGAATGAACAAGATGATGATTCTTCATATATTAAATTGGAAATGTTGATAAGGAAATGAATTGATAATTCATGGAATTTTAATTTGATATTAAAGATGAGATCTCAAGTTTAAATGGGAATTCTTGGATAATTTGGATTAAAAGTTTCTAAATGTTAAAGAGAGCAAGTGTGTAGATTAAATTTATCAAGTTGTTGGTTTTGAGGAAGTGGCATTCATAATTTGGAGGAAGTTGTTGATTAATAAATTGGGGATTTGGCTATTTTGATTTGTTGGGTGTTCTTGTTGAATGTATTTATTGGGATTTCTTATTTAATTGTTTATGGATGGTATAGAATTTATAAATTAGAGGATGGTATCACTTTATTATTTAAGATGTTTGGATAATAAGTTAGAGAATGGTTTATATTATTGAACTTGTAATTTTGTAGGACAATCGCGAGTTCAAATGGATGAGACATGCAATAGTGAAGAGGTGAAATGGCATCATCAAAGATTGATTATATAAGGCAAGGGTTATGCTTGCATTATTGTGTGTGTTGGGGTGATTTTTGGATGATATTGGAGTTTTTGCTCGATTTTTCTTCCGTTTGATTCGCAGGTTTATTATTCACAATATTTATGAGGGTTTAAGCTTATGGTATGATAATTTAGATGATGAGATGCTTATCGGGTTATCATATCGCTTATTAGATGGTGATGAATGCCTATTCGTGTGTTCTTGTCGAACTCCTCGCTCTAATGAATGAATTATGATTTCCTTGCGGTGTTTTGAAATTTGGGAATGTGTATATAACTCATGGAGGTCGTGAATATAACGTTACAACCTGTTGGGACATGAGGTTCATACTCATGTGGTGAAATGGCACTCATTATGTTGTGTCGGGATGCTGTCTTAGCTTTGAAAGGTACGCGGGATGTTTATATGGTATTGTGGAACCGGCGAACCTTGCGAAGGTAATTCTTGATTATCATGTTATTTTCATATGCATGTTATTGCATTGAAATTGATGGTTATTAACCCGATAAGTTATTATGACGTTTATGATGGATCGGGCAACCTTCACAGGTGTTGTTGAGTCTGGATGGCCTTGTGGGGTGTATTATTGACTGTTATGTCTGTTACCCTTTTGGGGTGGTTATTATACTGCATGATATTGCATTATGAATGGATGGACATTTTGGAAATGTCTGGTCGGGCAGCCTTCATAGGTGTTGTTGAGCCCCGATGGCCCTACGGGGTGATTATTAGGCTGTGATGCCTGTGATTAGGTTGTGATGCCTGTGATTTGGCTGTTATGCCTGTGATTGGGCTGTGATGCCTGTGGTCCCTGCGGGGATGGTGTATGTTACCCTGTAACGGGTTGGAGTTGATGATATCCTCACCCGTGGGTTCATACCGCCCGGGTTTAGGTTGCCGGCTAGGCATATTCATTGCATTTGCATATAGGGTAGATAGGTGTATGTTAGGTCATGCATCACGTGCATAAATTGTATGTCGTGGTTGAAGCACCGGTATGGGACGGTGTGATGATTTATTTATGTCAATTGTATGATCGTGGTTGAAACACCGGTATGGGACGGTGTGATGTTCTATCTGCTTCTTTTGTTATCTGTTTATTATTATATTATATCCCCTATAAACCCCTGCACGCATGCCCTTGCTCAGTACTTGTGCTGACCCCTTTGCTTTGTCTGTTTTATAGATCCTGCTGGATGTACTGGAGCATGACTGGGTTTGAGGGTATTGAGAGATCACATAGATAGGACTTTTATGCCTATCTTTACGTGGTTATGTGATACTATGAGACTATCTGTGGTTGGTATGCTGTTTGAGAGGCTTGCAGTCTGGATGAGCTGCTGGAATGTTTATTTGATTATTATGGTGAAACCTCCTATGTGCTTATGTGTTTTATCGGTTTTAGTTTCCGCATTAAACTGGATTAATCAGATGATCACTTTAGGTTTACTCAGTCTTGTACTAGCTGTTTTAAATTAGCTGGCCACTAGTTTAGGATAGTTAGTTCAGGGGTAATGCTTGCGAAAATCATGTTTGAATTTTCGGGGCGTTACACGATCATACAATTGACATAAATAAATCATCACACCGTCCCATACCGGTGCTTCAACCACAGACATACAATTTATGCACGTGATGCATGGCCTAACATACACCTATCTACCCTATATGCAAATGCAAATGAATATGCCTAGCCGGCAACCTAAACCCGGGCGGTATGAACCCACGGGTGAGGATATCATCAACTCCAACCCGTTACAGGGTAACATACACCATCCCCGCAGGGACCACAGGCATCACAGCCCAATCACAGGCATCACAGCCAAATCACAGGCATCACAGCCTAATAATCACCCCGCAGGGCCATCGGGACTCAACAACACCGGTAAAGGCTGCCCGATCGGACATTTCCAATATGTCCATCCATCCATAATGCAATACCATGCATTATAATAACCAGCCCAAAAGGGCCAACATGAATAATAACCAATAATCCACCCCGCAGGGTCATCGGGACTCAACAACACCGGTAAAGGCTGCCCGATCGGACATTTCCAATATGTTCGTAATCTCATAATGCAATATCATGCATTATAATAACCACCCAAAAGGGTAACAGATATAACAGTTAATAATACACCCCGCAGGGCCATCGGGACTCAACAACACCTGTGAAGGTTGCCCGATCTATCATAAATATCATAATAACCCATCGGTTAATAACCGTCAATTCCAATGCAATAACATGCATATGAAAATATAGTGATATTCAAGCACCTACACACTAGGTTCGCATGCTTCCCAACATATAAGAAATTCAATACATAGCCCTCTAGGCTAAAGCATTAATGATATAATAATTCAACAGTTTCCCCTAAGCAATTCAACAACCCCCACGGGCCAATTGATTAACCCACGGTTTACCAATAACATTTGGGGAAGTCATAACAATAATTGGTGCAAAGAAAACATTAATATAGAATAAAAATTGCACAAAAATGGGCCAAACAGGGGCTTCCTGCGCTCACTGCGCGCCCGCTCTCGTAAAACGCGTGACATACGCAGCCCAGTACTGTAGCGATACTGTAGCAATTACTGTAGTAATTACTGTAGCAATTACTGTAGCGATTACTGTAGCAAGTTACTGCGGTAACTACTGTAGCGAGTTACTGCGGTAACTACTGTAGTGAGTTACTGCGGTAACTACTGTACAAGTTACTGTGGTAGTTACTGTTCAAATTACCGTGGTAATTACTGTTCAAATTACCGTGGTAATTACTGTTCAAATTACCGTGGTAAATACTGTGGCGAATTACTGCGGTAACTACGCGAGTTACCGCGGTAACTAATGTACAGTTACTGTAGCAGTACTGTAGCAGTACTGTAGCAGTTACTGTAGCAGTTACTGTTCATCGTCTTCTCCGATTTTCCAATCAGTTTTTCCGGCGATTTCGCCGGAATCCGACCCCAAATACCCCCCAAACACGTAATTTAAGCAATATAATCCCTTGCCTGATGTCTTCCAACGATTACACTCTTCCAAACGCCCAAATCGGACCTCAATCGAACTAAAACCTAACATAAAAAAATCATCTTCCACTCACCACCAAAACCAACAAATATATACTCAAATCGAAGAGGAGGACGAGGGGAATAACTTACCAACAATCAATTAATCGATCTTCAAGAACACGCGATGATTCGGGGGTGTCAAAGCTTCTCCCTTTCTTCCCCCTTCCCTTTCTCTCTCTTTTCTCCTCCCGTCTCCTTCTCTCCCTTTCTTCACAATTTTCCAACTTATGCAAAACAACCCCTCTATACTTCCAATTTCTTAGTAATTATAGAAGACCCCCCAAACACTCTCAATAACAACAAATTGGCCCCATCCGGACTGAAATACAAAATAACCAAAGATCAAGTTATTTAAACAGTCCAATTAATTAAATCGGGTCATTACAGTATGTGTAATGACCCGACTTAATTAAATTGGACTGTTTAAATAATTTGGTATTTGGTTATTTTGCATTTCAGTCCGGATGGGGTCCCTTTTATGTCAATTGGGAGTGATGGGGCCTTTTTGCAATTATTAAGTATTGTAGAGTTAAATGGACTCTTTTTATAATTTAGAAAGAAAAGGAAGAAAGAAACGGGAGAGGAGACCGAGAGAAGAGAAAGAAAAGGGGAGAAGAAGAACTTCGTTCGATTCACCGCAATCCCTTGGAGATCGATTGAGAAATCGTTGGTAAGTGTTTTCCCTCATCATCTTCTTCGACTTGAGTGTAGTTTTGTTCATATTGGTGTTGATTTGAAGATGATCCTTCAATGTTAGGTTTTGGTTGTTTTTGTTCGATTGAAGCTTGTAATCGACGAATCGGAGGCCGATTTTTGTTAGAAGACATCAGGCAAGGGATTATATTGCTTAAATTACGTGTTTGGGGGGTATTTGGGGTCGGATTCCGGCGAAATCGCCGGAAAAACCGATTGGAAAATCGGAGAAGATGATGAACAGTAACTGCTACAGTAACTGCTACAGTACTGCTACAGTACTGCTACAGTACTGTACAGTAGTTACCGCGGTAACTCGCGTAGTTACCGCAGTAATTCGCCACAGTATTTACCACGGTAATTTGAACAGTAATTACCACGGTAATTTGAACAGTAACCACCACAGTAACTTGTACAGTAGTTACCGCAGTAACTCGCTACAGTAGTTACCGCAGTAACTCGCTACAGTAATCGCTACAGTAATTGCTACAGTAATTACTACAGTAATTGCTACAGTATCGCTACAGTACTGGGCTGCGTATGTCACGCGTTTTACGCGAGCGGGCGCGCAGTGAGCGCAGGAAGGCCCTGTTTGGCCCATTTTTGTGCAATTTTTATTCTATATTAATGTTTTCTTTGCACCAATTATTGTTATGACTTCCCCAAATGTTATTGGTAAACCGTGGGTTAATCAATTGGCCCGTGGGGGTTGTTGAATTGCTTAGGGGAAACTGTTGAATTATTATATCATTAATGCTTTAGCCTAGAGGGCTATGTATTGAATTTCTTATATGTTGGGAAGCATGCGAACCTAGTGTGTAGGTGCTTGAATATCACTATATTTTCATATGCATGTTATTGCATTGGAATTGACGGTTATTAACCCGATGGGTTGTTATGATATTTATGATAGATCGGGCAACCTTCACAGGTGTTGTTGAGTCCCGATGGCCCTGCGGGGTGTATTATTGACTGTTATATCTGTTACCCTTTTGGGGTGGTTATTATAATGCATGATATTGCATTATGAGATGACGAACATATTGGAAATGATTGATCGGGCAGCCTTTACGGGTGTTGTTGAGTCCCGATGACCCTGCGGGGTGGATTATTGGTTGTTATTCATGTTGGCCCTTTTGGGCTGGTTATTATAATGCATGGTATTGCATTATGAATGAATGGCCATATTGGAAATGTCCGATCGGGCAGCCTTTACCGGTGTTGTTGAGTCCCGATGACCCTGCGGGGTGGATTATTGGTTGTTATTCATGTTGGCCCTTTTGGGCTGGTTATTATAATGCATGGTATTGCATTATGAATGAATGGGCATATTGGAAATGTCCAATCGGGCAGCCTTTACCGGTGTTGTTGAGTCCCGATGACCCTGCGGGGTGGATTATTGGTTGTTATTCATGTTGGCCCTTTTGGGCTGGTTATTATAATGCATGGTATTGCATTATGGATGGATGGACATATTGGAAATGTCTGATCGGGCAGCCTTTACCGGTGTTGTTGAGTCCCGATGGCCCTGCGGGGTGATTATTAGGCTGTGATGCGTGTGATTTGGCTGCGATGCCTGTGATTTGGTTGTTATGCCTGTGATTGGGCTGTGATGCCTGTGGTCCCTGCGGGGATGGTGTATGTTACCCTGTAACGGGTTGGAGTTGATGATATCCTCACCCGTGGGTTCATACCGCCCGGGTTTAGGTTGCCGGCTAGGCATATTCATTTGCATTTGCATATAGGGTAGATAGGTGTATGTTAGGCCATGCATCACGTGCATAAATTGTATGTCTGTGGTTGAAGCACCGGTATGGGACGGTGTGATGATTTATTTATGTCAATTGTATGATCGTGGTTGAAGCACCGGTATGGGACGGTGTGGTGTTTAACTGCTTTATTTATATTCTGCCGTTATTAATATGTTTATTTATCACCTATATTTACTACTTGAGATGTGGTTCTGTTTTCCCTTACTCCCCGGCACGTAGCCTTGCTCAGTACGTTGTACTGACCCCCTTTGCTTTTGTCTGTTTTATAGATCTTGCTGGAGGCGCTGGAGCATGACTGGGTTTGGGGGTATTGAGAGATCACATAGATAGGACTTTTATGCTTATCTTATGTGATTATGTGATTCTCTATTGCGTATTATGACTTGGATTTTATGCTAGTTGAGGCCTGTGTGCCTAGGATCTACTTTCCGTCGGCCGGTGGCTTTATGTGATTTATAGCTTTGGGCTGGTAGCCCTGTTTGAGATATTGGTATGTTGTTGGGAGGCTTGTAGCCTGGATGGGTCGCTGGGACCATTAATTGATTATTATTGGGTGACATTTTATGTGCCTATGTGTTTTTAAATTATTTATGGCTTCTGCATTAAACCGGATTAATCAGATGATCACTTTAGGTTTACCCAGTGTTGTACTAGCTGTTTTAAATTAGCTGGCCACTAGTTTAGGATAGTTAGTACAGCGGTAATGCTTGCGAAAATCAGGTTTGAATTTTCGGGGCGTTACAGAGTGGTATCAGAGCCTGTGTGCTATTTTATCTTATTAAAACTTGTGTAGACATAGGTGGTGAGCTGTGTGTGGGGTACATATAGCATAGAATTGCATTTTTACTATATCTGATTATTTCTGCGCATACCAGGTTAATTCACAGTTGGGGAACTGTGAGGGAACCATGGTACTCCAGTCAGGATCCTTGTTATCTCACAGTTATTGAGGACTATGAATGACTTTTGATCGTTTATTTAATTTTGTCGTTTATGTATACTGCTTTGTATACGATTGGTGATTTTCTGCTAACATTGTTTGTTGATGTTGCAATCTAAGTTGACTGAATAGTTTGGAAAGGCCTCATGGAAGCCTGGGCTATTCGAATGGCGATCCAAGCGGGATCAATCTGTTGAATGGTGTACAGATGGGTTTGACGTACCATCGAGAGTGAGATAGGTACTGAGAAAGTCTCCATTGTGCGATAACCCACTGGGGTGATATAGATATTTACAGTCCGCCTGCATGCGAAGGATGGTGGAAGCCATTTCGAGGCAATGCCAGTGAGGGTATAGTCGGATTTGGTTAAAACGAATAATGATATGAAGTGGCATAGAATTGACACTGGGTTAATCAAAAGAACATTAGATGGTTCTCGAAGCGTTGAATGCCTGTCGCCTGAGATGAGGCAATGTGACTGTTCTGCATGGCAAGATCGGTAACGTGAAGGTGGCCGATATCACTGGGGCGAGTCCGAACTAGGGGACTTCCTAGTATGTTGTCTTTATGTGATGGAAAAGTTATGTTGATTGGATAACGTTTTGGCATGTGTGTCATTCATGTATCATAGGTGTTTCTTCTTGACTCTCTGGTTGAGAGATAAACCTGTTTCCCTGATATGGGAATTATTTATGTCGCATTTTGTGTTGCTGTTATTGTGTTTGATTCTGGAGTCTTATGTTCATGTGAGACTCTAAATTTCATTCGTAAGCATGGAGTAAATACTACTACTGCTGCGAATCCTTCTGCCTTAGTACTGTGCAATTCGGAAGCCTCGTGTTCTTTAGTGGCTTTGTGATTTGTGCGAGAGCATGGAGTAGGACCGTTGGCGCCCTACCAGATGCTTGTTTCTTTACCTTCGGGTGATAATATTCGAAGTGATCATTTGATGCAAGATGCTGTGTTGAGCATCGAGAGTCGTGAATTCAGGGCTGACCTGGTGGTCTTTAGCCCGGCTGGTTTTGACGTACTATTGGGCATGGATTGGCTGTTTGCCATCGTGCTGTGATTGATTGTGGTGTTCCACGAATATCCTTTTTGGATTCTTTGGGTAACTGTGTTTCTTATCGACATCCGTTGATTCCACCTGTTATTGGTGTTGTTTCTGTTGCTTTGTTGTGTGACCTGATGCGCAGGGGTTGTTCTCTTTCCCTGTGGCAGATGAGGGATCTTCGAGCAGAATTTTCTGCTTCTTCGAATGTCCCTGTTGTATCTGAGTTCGGGGATGTCTATCCCGGTGAAATTCCTGGTCTCCCACCTGTTCGGGAGATTGATTTTACTATTGAGCTGATGCCTGATGCAGCTCATATTTCTAAGGCTCCTTACCATATGACTCCTGTGAACTGAAGGAGTTGAAGGATCTATTGAATGAGCTTACCATGTATATTTAGCCGAGTAGCTCGCCTTAAGGAGCTCCTGTTTTGTTTGTTTAGAAGAATGATGAATCGATGATGATGTGCATCGATTACAGAGAATTGAATTGAATCACGGGAAAAACAAGTATCCTTTACCTCGGATTGGGGATCTATTTGATTAGTTGAGAGGGGCCAGTATTTTTTTAGTAAGATTGATTTGAGATTGGGCTACCACCAGATAAGGGTGGCGGAGGCTGATAGGCCTAAGATAGCGTTCAGGACTTGTTGAGGACATTTGAATTCCCGGTCATGTCTTTTGGTTTGACTAACGCACTAGCGATCTTCATGGATCTCATGTATAGGGCATTACATCCCCTGTTGGCCGTGTGCGTGGTTGTGTTCATAGATGATATTATGGTTTATTCGCCGACGCGTGAGGCACACGCGGGTCACTTGAGAACAGTTTTGAATACATTGTGAGAGCATAAGCTGTATGCTAAACTCTCCAAATGTGAATTTTTGTTGGAGAGTGTGTCTTTTCCGGGGCACATTATTTCCGGTAATGGTATGTCTGTTGATCCTGCTAAGGTAAAAGCTGTATTTAAATGGTAAGTCCCGAAAATTTGGGGAAGATCCGAAGTTTCTTGGATCTTGTTGGTTACTACAGTAGGTTTATTGAGGAATTTTCTAGCATTGCTAGACCTCGGATGAGATTGTTCTGTAACGATGATAAATTCCAGTGTGATGATGATTGTAACCAGGCGTTCGAACATTTGAAGAATGTAATGGCAAAGGCATTTTTATTGACTCTACCTCATGAGTCAGGTGAGTACGAAGTTTTGACCAACACATCACTTAAAGGTTTGGGTGGTGTGTTGATGCAGAATGAGAAGGTGATCAATAGAACTACCCGACGCATGATTTGGAGACGGAAGCGGTAGTTCATGTTTTGAAAATCTAGTGGCTCCCTCCGAGGCATTGTATGGGAGAAAGTGTAGGAGTCCATTATGTTGGAATGATCCAACAGATAAGGTGAATGTGGGTCTTGAGATGATTGAGCAGACAATCGAGTTGGTGAAGATCATCAGGGATCGAATGAAAGAAGTTCAGGACAGACAGTGGAGCTATGCTGATTTAGCTCGTCGAGATGTGGAGTTTGAGGTTGGTGATAGCGTATTTTTGCGGGTATCGCCTCTGAAAGGGGTACGCCGATTTGGTAAGAAGCCAAGCTGATTCCGAGATATATTGGATCCTATGAGATTGTTGAGATGGTTGGGAAGGTGATGTATATGTTGGCTTTGCCAGCAGAAGTGGGTCGAGCCCATGATGTATTCCATACCATACTTCCCAACTTAGGAAGTTTATGTCTGATCCAGATAAGATCATTCAGCTTGATAAAGTTGAATTGGATGCTAGTCTTAAGTTCGAAGAGTTCCAGATCGGGTGATTGATACAAATGATGAGGTTCCGATGAATAAAACCATGTTGATGGTTAGGGTGTTGTGGTCTAGACACGGAGCTGAATATGCTACTTGGAGAAACTGAGGAGCATATGAAACTGAAGTAGCCAGACTTGGACTTGACTCCGTTCCCTTGAGGTAACCTCTTTCCCCCTTGATTTTGATTTTTGATCATGTTCTTGAATGTGCATTTCGGGGACGAAATGATCGTAAGGGGGGAGGAATGTAATGACCCGACTTAATTAAATTGGACTGTTTAAATAATTTGGTATTTGGTTATTTTGCATTTCAGTCCGGATGGGGTCCCTTTTATGTCAATTGGGAGTGATGGGGCCTTTTTGCAATTATTAAGTATTGTAGAGTTAAATGGACTCTTTTTATAATTTAGAAAGAAAAGGAAGAAAGAAACGGGAGAGGAGACCGAGAGAAGAGAAAGAAAAGGGGAGAAGAAGAACTTCGTTCGATTCACCGCAATCCCTTGGAGATCGATTGAGAAATCGTTGGTAAGTGTTTTCCCTCATCATCTTCTTCGACTTGAGTGTAGTTTTGTTTATATTGGTGTTGATTTGAAGATGATCCTTCAATGTTAGGTTTTGGTTGTTTTTGTTCGATTGAAGCTTGTAATCGACGAATCGGAGGCCGATTTTTGTTAGAAGACATCAGGCAAGGGATTATATTGCTTAAATTACGTGTTTGGGGGGTATTTGGGGTCGGATTCCGGCGAAATCGCCGGAAAAACCGATTGGAAAATCGGAGAAGATGATGAACAGTAACTGCTACAGTAACTGCTACAGTACTGCTACAGTACTGCTACAGTACTGTACAGTAGTTACCGCGGTAACTCGCGTAGTTACCGCAGTAATTCGCCACAGTATTTACCACGGTAATTTGAACAGTAATTACCACGGTAATTTGAACAGTAACCACCACAGTAACTTGTACAGTAGTTACCGCAGTAACTCGCTACAGTAGTTACCGCAGTAACTCGCTACAGTAATCGCTACAGTAATTGCTACAGTAATTACTACAGTAATTGCTACAGTATCGCTACAGTACTGGGCTGCGTATGTCACGCGTTTTACGCGAGCGGGCGCGCAGTGAGCGCAGGAAGGCCCTGTTTGGCCCATTTTTGTGCAATTTTTATTCTATATTAATGTTTTCTTTGCACCAATTATTGTTATGACTTCCCCAAATGTTATTGGTAAACCGTGGGTTAATCAATTGGCCCGTGGGGGTTGTTGAATTGCTTAGGGGAAACTGTTGAATTATTATATCATTAATGCTTTAGCCTAGAGGGCTATGTATTGAATTTCTTATATGTTGGGAAGCATGCGAACCTAGTGTGTAGGTGCTTGAATATCACTATATTTTCATATGCATGTTATTGCATTGGAATTGACGGTTATTAACCCGATGGGTTGTTATGATATTTATGATAGATCGGGCAACCTTCACAGGTGTTGTTGAGTCCCGATGGCCCTGCGGGGTGTATTATTGACTGTTATATCTGTTACCCTTTTGGGGTGGTTATTATAATGCATGATATTGCATTATGAGATGACGAACATATTGGAAATGATTGATCGGGCAGCCTTTACGGGTGTTGTTGAGTCCCGATGACCCTGCGGGGTGGATTATTGGTTGTTATTCATGTTGGCCCTTTTGGGCTGGTTATTATAATGCATGGTATTGCATTATGAATGAATGGCCATATTGGAAATGTCCGATCGGGCAGCCTTTACCGGTGTTGTTGAGTCCCGATGACCCTGCGGGGTGGATTATTGGTTGTTATTCATGTTGGCCCTTTTGGGCTGGTTATTATAATGCATGGTATTGCATTATGAATGAATGGGCATATTGGAAATGTCCAATCGGGCAGCCTTTACCGGTGTTGTTGAGTCCCGATGACCCTGCGGGGTGGATTATTGGTTGTTATTCATGTTGGCCCTTTTGGGCTGGTTATTATAATGCATGGTATTGCATTATGGATGGATGGACATATTGGAAATGTCTGATCGGGCAGCCTTTACCGGTGTTGTTGAGTCCCGATGGCCCTGCGGGGTGATTATTAGGCTGTGATGCCTGTGATTTGGCTGCGATGCCTGTGATTTGGCTGTTATGCCTGTGATTGGGCTGTGATGCCTGTGGTCCCTGCGGGGATGGTGTATGTTACCCTGTAACGGGTTGGAGTTGATGATATCCTCACCCGTGGGTTCATACCGCCCGGGTTTAGGTTGCCGGCTAGGCATATTCATTTGCATTTGCATATAGGGTAGATAGGTGTATGTTAGGCCATGCATCACGTGCATAAATTGTATGTCTGTGGTTGAAGCACCGGTATGGGACGGTGTGATGATTTATTTATGTCAATTGTATGATCGTGGTTGAAGCACCGGTATGGGACGGTGTGGTGTTTAACTGCTTTATTTATATTCTGCCGTTATTAATATGTTTATTTATCACCTATATTTACTACTTGAGATGTGGTTCTGTTTTCCCTTACTCCCCGGCACGTAGCCTTGCTCAGTACGTTGTACTGACCCCCTTTGCTTTTGTCTGTTTTATAGATCTTGCTGGAGGCGCTGGAGCATGACTGGGTTTGGGGGTATTGAGAGATCACATAGATAGGACTTTTATGCTTATCTTATGTGATTATGTGATTCTCTATTGCGTATTATGACTTGGATTTTATGCTAGTTGAGGCCTGTGTGCCTAGGATCTACTTTCCGTCGGCCGGTGGCTTTATGTGATTTATAGCTTTGGGCTGGTAGCCCTGTTTGAGATATTGGTATGTTGTTGGGAGGCTTGTAGCCTGGATGGGTCGCTGGGACCATTAATTGATTATTATTGGGTGACATTTTATGTGCCTATGTGTTTTTAAATTATTTATGGCTTCTGCATTAAACCGGATTAATCAGATGATCACTTTAGGTTTACCCAGTGTTGTACTAGCTGTTTTAAATTAGCTGGCCACTAGTTTAGGATAGTTAGTACAGCGGTAATGCTTGCGAAAATCAGGTTTGAATTTTCGGGGCGTTACAGTATGAACCCACGGGTGAGGATATCATCAACTCCAACCCGTTACAGGGTAACATACACCATCCCCGCAGGGACCACAGGCATCACAGCCCAATCACAGGCATCACAGCCAAATCACAGGCATCACAGCCTAATAATCACCCCGCAGGGCCATCGGGACTCAACAACACCGGTAAAGGCTGCCCGATCAGACATTTCCAATATGTCCATCCATCCATAATGCAATACCATGCATTATAATAACCAGCCCAAAAGGGCCAACATGAATAACAACAATAATCCACCCCGCAGGGTCATCGGGACTCAACAACACCGGTAAAGGCTGCCCGATCAGACATTTCCAATATGTCCATCCATTCATAATGCAATACCATGCATTATAATAACCAGCCCAAAAGGGCCAACAGGAATAACAACCAATAATCCACCCCGCAGGGTCATCGGGACTCAACAACACCGGTAAAGGCTGCCCGATCAATCATTTCCAATATGTTCGTCATCCCATAATGCAATATCATGCATTATAATAACCACCCCAAAAGGGTAACAGATATAACAGTCAATAATACACCCCGCAGGGCCATCGGGACTCAACAACACCTGTGAAGGTTGCCCGATCTATCATAAATATCATAACAACCCATCGGGTTAATAACCGTCAATTCCAATGCAATAACATGCATATGACAATACAGTGATATTCAAGCACCTAGACACTAGGTTCGCATGCTTCTCAACATATAGGGAATTCAATACATAGCCCCCTAGGCTAAGCATTAATGATATAATAATTCAACAGTTTCCCTAAGCAATTCAACAACCCCCACGGGCCAATTGATTAACCCACGGTTTACCAATAACATTTGGGGAAGTCATAACAATAATTGGAGCAAAGAAAACATCATTATATAATCAAAATCGCAGAAAAAGGGGGCCAAACAGGGCCTTCATGCGCTCACGGCGCACCCGCGCGCGTAAAACGCGTGACATACGCAGACCAGTACTGTAGCGATTACTGTAGCAATTACTGTAGCGATTACTGTAGCGAGTTACTGCGGTAACTACTGTAGCGAGTTACTGCGGTAACTACTGTACAAGTTACTGTGGTGGTTACTGTTCAAATTACCGTGGTAATTACTGTTCAAATTACCGTGGTAATTACTGTGGCGAATTACTGTGGTAACTACGCGAGTTACCGCGGTAACTACTGTACAGTTACTGTAGCAGTACTGTAGCAGTTACTGTAGCAGTTACTGTTCATCGTCTTCTCCGATTTTCCAATCGGTTTTCCGGCGATTTCGCCGGAATTTGACCCCCAAATACCCCCCAAACACGTAATTTAAGCAATATAATCCCTTGCCTTTGATTCTTGAGGTTTCCAAGCTCAAATTTCAAGTTTGAATCCTCTCAAAGCTTCCATCTACAATTCCAAGCCTATATTGCAAGAAATCAATCCAAACATCAAAAAAAATCATCTCCAAACATGGAGATCTTCCAACTTGCATCCAAAGAGTTCCAAAAACTTGAAATCAACAACACCAAAATGGTCTCAAGTACTAACCTTAGCTTCCTCCAACACTAATTCAACTTCCAAACAAGAATCCAAGCTTCAATCAACACCAAAATCAAGAAATCCTACAAACACCCAATTCTCGTCACTATGAACAACACCTCCATAAATCACTTCAAAACTCTTTGGAAATGAGATTAGAATGAAGAAATTACTTACCAAGAGATGTATAATCACTTCCCTTACAAGATTTGAGCTCAAGAACACCAAAATCTCTCTACGAAGTCATTTTTCTTCACCCTTGGCCTCTCTAGCGGGATTGCCCTAATTTTCCATGTGTTGGGTGCAAATGGAAGAGATAAGGCTGATTTGGGGGTGTTTTGATGAGATGTGGGTCGACCCGGGTTGGCAAAAGGGTCGGGTCGGGTCGGAATGTGGGTTAAAAGGGTTACACCACTTGTCTTGACCACATTGCACCCATTTGAGCACTTGACTCTTATTATCTTGTGAGTTGAACTCACATATTCCCCCACTTAAATCTTCATTCACCTACAAAATAATCCACATACCAAGTCTTTTGTTAATTAACCATAACTAAATTAAATTAATTATGAGTTAATTAAATCGGGGTGTTACAATAGTATAATATATTTCCTTACAATAATATTTCGAACACCATAACAATAATAATAGCATATATGCATGCATCGTCCTAAACCTCATCAACACCTGTGTCTGTGTAGTAAATAAGTTGCTTGATAATCTGTGTTTCCTCCTATTAGGGAGGGAGGGGGTATCAAACATGTACACACAGGATAGGATTGAGTAATTTGGGGTAAATGTTTCTGTTTATTGATTATAGTATTATTATTATTATTATAAATGAGTGCACTAACTCTCTTCTATTCTCTGTTGGCCCAATTGCTATTATCATTAATTCATTACGAGACACATTTTTTTTTTTTTTTGGTTGTCTGTGTGTGTAAACTGTAAAGTGCCGGGTGCAGAGATATCAAATATTCCTACTACATAGTAGTAGTAGTATTTTGAGATGGGGGAATGAAACAGGGACTCCAACTAGGAGTATATAGTAGTATAATGGAGTACTACTCCATATGAGAAGGGGCTCATCAGTTATGAATTCATATGCAATAATAGTAGAAGCTAAAAAGGTGATCTGATCACTAGGCCATGGACTTTTTATATTGTTCCATTACAAGCCCAATAATACTGTCTCAATAATGGGTTTTCATTAATATGGAATTTGTAGACAACTAGGCAAAGGGAAATTGGGATAAAAAGAAGGTGCAGTTGGTGTGTCTTGACACTTGTATGATTAATTAGATTGATTGAGTTGTTTGGGGGGGAGAAGATGAGGATTTAGCTAGTAGCTACATGCACGACCGGAACTCTAGGACCTGTTGCTGCTGCTGCTGCTGCTTGTTTAAGTCATCACTCTAGGAATAGGGAATAGGAATAGGATTTTTGAATGGCGGAAGAAGTGCAATAGGATTTTTGTGGATTAACTTTTTAATAGGTAAGGATCCACAAAATGCAGAAAAAACTTTTTAAAGCCTATATTGGCAAGGAGATCGGTGGTAGTAACCCATGCCACACAAATTACATAAGGACAAAGGGGAGAAATAGAGAATTGGGTGGAGAATCGAACTCCCAACCTAAAGGTTGAGAATCAAGGGACTTGACCGTTAGGACATGTCATCATCCTCTAAAAACACACAACTCAAAATCAATCTCTTAATAGTTTCTTAAAAAATTATTTTAAATGTGCTTTGTAGTTTTGAAATATTACCTTCATTTTGTACGCTTAATGATCAAGGGCTGCTTTTAAAGAAAAAATCAAATTTCAAAAGCTTAGGGACTTCCATTTATACTCGCAGGTTTCAAAGAGACAAAGACAGTGAACCCTAAAACAGAGTTGGGCACCCGTGGGCATTTCCAAGTCATGAACTCCAGGAAAACTTGAACAAAATAATTCACAGTGCAAAAAACTATCTTACCAAAAGCCAGCCAAATACAAACAGAACAACAATTAGGAGATGGGCAGCAACTTAGGAAAACAGACAATGGCAATCTACCAATTGTAGAAAGAGAGCTTTATCAACCATAGTCAATACTCAATACTGAGAACTGCAAGATCATGGCAAACCATGGAAATAATGAAAACTGGATACTTAAACAAAGAACAACCAGAGAACGAAAACAGCAACAAGAGAGCGAGCTGACATGTCAAACAACCATATCTCATATAAATTTAACATAAGTAGATTACTCAGATAAGCGAATCAAGACATATATTATCTTGCACAATCCACCTTCTTGTATGACAAGAATGAGAGGCAATTGACTGAGAAGAGTTCATATGCATATTACATGTGTGCATAAAAGATCGATCTTATATGCAATAGTTGCATATGATACAGTGAGAAGAAAGCGAAGGGCAATAAGGTGCTATGAAATAGACGAGCGAAAAGCCTATTTCTAGAGAAAAACAAAGCGTGAAGCTTCTTTTATTAGAAAGAGAAACATGATATTTATTGACAAGTACCAAGTATATCTCTGAGACAACACAAGCTCAATAAAATCAACCATTAGATGTATTTTTTTACCAAAGCATACCTTCTTCAGATATGAATTGGAATGAGATACTGCACATCGCTCAAGCGCATAAAGCATTAGACACATCTTACTGGTGTCCACCTTTATCACGTGTAATGGGAAGACGGTACTAACCCAAACCACTTTATATGCATTAGTTACGCATTGCCAATGTGCATAAGCAAGACTTTTGATACAATTCCCAGGCAGTGTTTTCAGGTAATAGAAACGACACATTTGATACATCGTACACGGGTCTACCTCTTTAACATACGAATTATCAAACACATACACGCAAGTCCACACGTATATCATGCATTGAATTGACATAATGATAAAAAGCTCACTAGCTCATTTTAAGCTAATGATTAACAATACAAATTTACAGTTAGCCTATAAAACCATTTCTTTCAAACCTCACAGCTGCAAATGGACCAGAGAGAATCAGTTACAATCTCAAACAACATATAGCATCAAACCATGAACAATTAATAAAGCTAACACCACTTCAAAATGCAGAGCATGGAGAAATTAATTCAAACTAATAAGTATATTGGAATAAAGACATCAAAATGAAACTCATACAAACAAAAGTTTCTTGACCATAGCCAAAACAGATATTATTTATTAAGCAATATCACATAACCAGCATCTATCCAGCACTTAATACCTCAAAACCCTAACCGAAATGTCGACAGATCTAACGCAAAAATTACCAGAAAAGAACCAAGAACGATTCAACATCAAGCTCCCAAATTTTTATACGGGGCTGAGGAGTTGCGACAGAGAGGGCTTCGGCTCGGAGTTCATGCCGATTATGATGACCATCGGGATGAAACCATAGTGGGTTATGACTTTAGCCTTCTTCATAGCCCAGGTGCTCCATTCCTTCACGAACTTGGACGCCACGGCCAAGGATCCCTCCTCGTCGTCTGCCGCCGGGGTCTTTTTCCCCTTCCCTTTTGCCGGCTTCAGAGAAATCCTTGAAGACATATTTTGGTTACCTCCGTGCGCGGACGGCACCGCCGCTCTACTATTTATAGTAGCAGTAATTGAATTGAAAAGGGCAAAAAGAAAATAGATTGCCCTAGAAGAGCAGAAGGTATAATGATTAACTTCAATCCATCTATTAATGGAATAATAATTATGTGAAATAATATTCGTCTCATTTTAAATGTCTTTATTTGAATATTTTATATTATTTGATTTAAATTTTTATTACAATTATATAATAAAAAATAATAAAAGATGAGATTTTGTTGGATTCATCTTTTTATATAATTTTAAAATATATTTTTATAATTTTTATTTTTTATATTTTAAGATATTTATGTTTAAATAAATGCACTAGATTATATGTCCAAAAGTTTTGAAATATTTCATGAGAGCGAGGGATTATTTTTTTCCATTACATCTTTGTGGGACGGTTGGTCATCACATTTTCATATATACCAAAAAAAAAAAAAAAAACTCCCGTTTTTTTTTTGTAAAAAAAAATTACACTTGGTTTTGGTACGTGATTTAAGGAACATTTTAAAAGTACTTTAATTAGTTTAAAATTTGTAATATAATCATAGATTAATTTTTTAAATATTACACTTGTAGATATAAAAATAAAGTGTAACACTTATTTTAATCATACTTATGTTTTAAAATAAGTGTTAATTTACATTTTAAAACTTTAAAAAGGGTCCAGTTAGGGTGCGATCAATAAATCCCGCAGCATATCAAGTCAGCGATCTGAAGCGTCCGTTTAAAATCCAATGGTTGTAAATGAAAAAGGGTATAATTGTCATAACACAATAATAGTTCATTTTAAAAACAATGCATTTCAGCGATACAACAAGTATTTTAGACATGTTATCATATCTAATATTTCGTAACTCTATATTTAGTATGTTATCATATTTATTATTTGGTAAATCATATCAAATATTTGGTAATCCATATCTAATATTTCAAATAATATCTTTTTATGATCAAAGATACGTATCAAATTTATTAATACCAAAAACAATTAAGTGATGCTATAAAATATATTTTAGGGACCACAAGTAGAGGAATTCAACGACCGTATCTAGCATAATTCAGCGACGGTACCAAGAATAATTCAGCGACGCAACCTAAAATGATTCAGCGATGCTACCAAAAACAATTATGTGATGCTACCAAAAATAATGAAGGGATGCTATCAAATACTATATTTCAGCGACCGTATCTAGCATAATTCAGCGATGGTACCAAGAATAATTCAGCGACGCAACCTAGAATGATTCAGCGATGCTACCAAAAACAATTATGTGATGCTACCAAAAATAATGAAGGGATGCTATCAAATATATTTCAGCGACCGTATCTAGCATAATTCAGCGATGGTACCAAGAATAATTCAGCGACGCAACCTAGAATGATTCAGCGATGCTACCAAAAACAATTCTGTGATGTTATCAAAAATAATGAAGGGATGCTATCAAATATATTTCAGCGAGATCAAGTAGAGGAATTCAGCGATGGTACCAAGCAGAATTCAGCGGCGCTACCAAGAATGATTCAGCGATGCTACCAAAAATAATTCTGTTATCATATCTAATATTTGGTAAATAATATCATATCTAATCTAATATTTTCAAATAATCATCAACGAATGGTAACAAATATATTAATAGATAATTTCAATCATGCTATAAAAAACAATTTAGTGATGCTATAAAAAATATTAAGCGACACTATCCTAGAAGAGTTCAGCATTCAGCCACATTACACAGAAGAATTCAGCGACGCTACAAAGAAGAATTCAGCGAGGCCGTCAAGAAGAATTCAGCGATCCTATGAAGAATAATTCAGCGATGCTATGAAGAATAATTCAGCGACTCAACTAGAATATTTCGGGTACGTTTTCATGAACAATTCAATGACTTTATTTAAAAATATTTCAGCGACGTATATCTATGTATAGCAACATAATTAAGCAAATTGGAGGGTAATATGAGATCAATCCTTGAAATGCAAAGAAGAAGAGAAGAAGAACGAAAGAATAAGAAGAACGGAAGAAGAATGGAAGAATCAGCAATTGTCTGTTTACAAACTAAATGTAGCAAATTTACTATTTTAACCTTTAAGTTAATCTCAACCATCAATTTATAAATTAAATCAATGGCTGCGATGTACCGCAGTACATCAAGTCAAAATGCTTAGTCGCACCCTAACGGAATTGCTTTAAAAATATTCTAAATATAGTAATGTAACGCTTATTTTAAAATACCTATAAAATGAAAGTGTAACCTTTAAAAAAACCGGAGGAAGTATATTTCAAACATTTTTTTAAAGAAAAAATAAATTATTTACCGTATTTCAAAATTTTATGTTTACAGGGATGCGAACTTGACCTAGTGGGCATGTTTCCGGACTTCCAACCTTATGGTTTGTGTTCCATTCTCATCCAACCCCTTATCCCTTATTTTATTTTCCTTTTAATTTGTGTAGCTTGGGCTCCCACACACCTTTGCCGACATTCTCATGTCAATGTTAAAAAGAATAAAAAATTGTGTTTATAAAAAAACATGAAAAGAGTGGTACTGGTAGCTGCTAGCTATGCGTTCCTTGTATATTTTTTGGTAAACATTGACACCTATGTGTCGGCAAAAATGTATTAGAGCTCAAACCACACAAATTACAAATGCGTTCCTTGTATTTAAAAAAGAAAAAAAGAGCAGATGACTACTTTAATGCTAGAATTTATTTGAATCAATTAAAAAAAAAATAATACTAGACCTTGTGCTTGTGAAATAACAGCTGCTAATTACAAAATTGTTGAATTCTCATTGTGTTTGCAAACCATATCCTGCAGGTTTTATTGATCTAAAAGAGACATCTACTACTAATTATCAGTACCAACAACATTTAGTTTGAGTAGTTTAGAAATTATAACAGTTTAAGCAAAGTTTAGACTTCGAGTCATAGTAAATGCACATAAAACTGTACTGTGAAAAGTTTGTCCGGTTATTATTGGATCTTTACACTACAAGAAAAATCCCCTCCCCTGCACCGACCGCAAATCCGGTCGCCGGACCCGGGATACGGGTCGTCTCGGAGGCCACCGACCGCATTGGTCGGCCGGTAAAAAGCTGGTAGGCGGCCGAGAAGCAACCAAATGTGGTCGGCGCACCGACCGCTGTACCGACGACATTTAGGGTCGGTACAGGCTAGTCCCAAAAGGTCCGGGAACCCCCCACCGACCGACTGGTGCGGTCGGTAATTCTCTTCTATGAAAAAAAATATTCTCGGGAGTGCTCGAACCGAGCACCTCAACAACACCCAACCACAATCCTAACCGGCTTGGCTAGCTCTCTGAATGATCAATCATTTACCACCACGTGTCCTATATAGTATACTTTCTCAAATATATTTGAAAGGTTTTGTTAAAGAGAGGACTCGAACCCAGATGCTCCTCAGGTTCCCCTCACGCACGTACCATCTGTGCTACCAATATTTCATATTATTCTATGAAATGCTTTATACATAACCTATTTAAATACATATATACATATATATGTGTATTTAAAATATAAAATAAAACTAAACTTATATTAATTAAATAAAAAACTAAAATAAATGAATTAAATAAAATAATAAGATCATTTCAAAACTAAGATAAATTTGAATTAAATTATAAAATAAATAAATAATTTAAATATAAAATAATTTAATTATAAAATAATTTAATAATTTAATAATAAAATTATAAAAAATAAATAATTTAATAGGTCACCGACCGCACATGCGGTTGGTGACGCGGTCGGTGGCACCGACCAACAGAATGTGGTCGGTGCCGCGGTCGGGTGCACCGACCAAAAAACAAAAAGCGGTCGGTGCCTTTGATTGCCGCAAGCCCGGGGGACCCCCAACGGCTATTTCGCACCGACCGCACAGTGCGGTCGGTGGACCGGTCGGTAAATCCGACCCGTGTCCCGTCGGTCGGTGCGGGCGAATTTTCTTGTAGTGTTAGTTAGAAGTTTTAAAAAATCCCTTCCGAAAAAACTCTAGTAATTAGTCTAACAAGTTTCATACGGACAAGGCATGTAAATGAAGTCCTAGGAGAGGGCTGAATCTGATACACAAAAAACCAGGAATGAATGAAGTAAAAAAAACTTGCATTCTAATTGAACATGAGGAGCGATAAATAACAGGGATGTTTGCTGCCAAGACATAACTTTCAGAAAAACAAGAGATTTAGACAATGAGGAGGAATATAATGTTGTAAAACGACGACTGGTTCATTTGATTGACAGAAAAAGACTAAATTACACATGAAGCAGATCAACATGGTATTAGTTCTCTGCCTGAATCACAAGATAAAAGGGTCAGCATCATACTTCCTCCATTTTTTTTAAAGGTCTCACTTCTTATTTACACGTATGCCAAATGCATATTTTCAACGATTAATAACTCAAATTCGGTATAAGTAAAAATTCTAAAAATTTGATATTTAAAAACTACAAGATGAGACGAATCCAACAAGATCTCACTTGCCTGTCTTTTATAACTATAACAAAAATAAAAGTCAAAATACTACAATGAACAGTAAAAAAAGTCTAAACGTAACCTTTTAAAAAAACGGAAGAAGTATTAATTAGAGGGCTTATTCAAAATTTTAATAAGAGGTTTAATAAGACTACTTAACAAGAATTATCAAACATGTTCAAAGTCTTGCTTGCAAGATGACACATTGCAGTTCCAATGTTGTAGAAGTGTATCATACACTAGTTATTATAAAGAAAGAACAATAAACGCCCATGCATGAAGATATGATCAACCAACAAATCATAGCAAAAAAACATTTACACAACAAAAATCCAAACTAGAGTCACTTAGCTTGAAAAAGCAGTAATTATTTGATTAGTAATCTATCTGAGGGAAAACAATACACCAGTTCAATTATATTACTTATAAAGGATTACTATATATATCAATTTGTAGATCAGATACACCAGTTCAATTATATATTTGTGTATATAGCTAGAAATGAGTAATTCTTAATTCATAATTTCTGCCTGTAAAACATAAATATTTTCTCGAATTTTAATTATTGAATTACATATTTAATTTTTTTTATTCAATTTCGAATTGTTTTTTTTTTATTATTAATTATTTAATTAGTCGGAATATCCAGATAAAAATATCTCTTGAAGTCCTCCATGCACGCGACCTGAAGACAAAGTGCAATGACCAAGGCGCCGTCCCCATCACCGCTAGGTAATATTAGCGAATCCCCATCACAGTCATGCGTACCGGGCGCCATGAATTCTTCTTTCCCCCATCCAAAGTCGAGCCCCTGCAATGGAAGCGACATCCAGCTTATCACCCCGAGATTCGGATTCCCGTAGAATGTCCCTTCGTTCGTTCTCAAGGCATGTATATCCTGTAACCTCGTCAGATCCTTGAGGTTCTTCAGGAAGTCGACCGTCGATTCCACGTACTCACTCGTCACCTCCTCGATCGCCTCCCTTATCCGCTCCGCCGCAAACCCTAGCGGCCTCGCCATGATCTCCCCCGACCGGCTTCTCGCGATCACGTCCACTATTGCGTTGCCGAAGAACTTCTGGGGCAGCGGCGGCCGCATCCGCCGCCGTACGTCCACGCAGATTCCCAGGCTGGTGGGCTGCTCGGGGCGGTGTTGCCGCGCCTTGCAGGCGCACCGCCATATGTGTCCTGCGATGGACTCGTACCGAGTGTGGGCTCGAGCACCACCAGCAGCATCGGGATGGGGACTTGTCCTAGTGGCCTCGGACTTCAGCATTGCCACCTGGATTCTCGACAGCTTTAGCATCGCGACCGTCGTTTCCTTCCGCCTTTCGCCGCAGTTGCTCGTTTGGCCAATGAGGAGCGGCGGAGGGTCAAACTCCGGATGGTCGAAGCAGGGTTGTTTGACCGGAGGCTCCCCTGCTTGGAGTATTGTCCGATCGAGAAAAGGCGCGGCTCCTAAAGGCTCGCCGCGCGCCAACGCGGCCCATTCGTTGATGAAGTGGAGGGCGCTCTGGCCGTCTGCCACAGTGTGGGAGACCGCGTAGCTCAGCGCCACTCCACCGCATCGGAATTTAGTGAGCTGCACGCATAACAGGGGAATTTTTTCAATGGGGGCCGTGTAATTTATTTGAGGTATGAGGTAATAAAAGTCCGGGCACGGTGTGAAATCGCCGAGATCATCCATGGCGGCCTCCGCCTCCGCCTCTATGAGCACCGCGCCTTCGCCATTGCAGTCGAGCTTGAGACGGGCGCCTTCCAGCCACTGCAGACGGCCCGCCATGGGGTAGAAGTGCACCAACGCCCGCCTCAAGGACTCCCGAAGGGTTCGGGAGATTCGGTCCGGTGGTGAAAGCCAATCCTGGGAAGGCCTATAGAAGTATATAGTTGGAACATGTGTTAGGACACCAACCTGGTCTAATTCAGTCAGGGGCATGAAGCCAGTCCATGTTGCTTCGGCTGGCTTCACTAAGCAAGAATCTTTCACTATGACTTTCATTTTTTTTATTTTATTCCTTTTGGTATTCTTGGATGTGAAGGTACATTCTGATCTATGGGCATTTTATAACTTTTTCATATGGATGGGGGGAGACTAAGATTTGGGGTAATTTAAGGAAGAAATGCGCTTTACATGACGATCAGTTGTTTCCACAAAATTGTGGCTTCCAAATTCCAGGCTGATATATGATGATCATATCATTCACCCCGTTTGAATGTGGAGTTCAGTGTTTTACTCCGATCGAGCTTGCTATCTCTAGATGCAGATAATCCACAAAATATTATAACTGGTGTTATAAAGAATGAGTGGTCAAGTGTTAATTAGAGATAATATTTCAGCATATAGTCGTTGAGTATCTGGTGTACGTTTATTGATGCATATTTGCATTTTCAATTTGCTATTGCTAATTATTACTTCATCCGTGTTTTTTATTTGCTAAGGACTCACCCAGCTGTTCTATGTACATTTTAAATCATTAATAACTAAGTTCGGTACAAGTAAAAATTCTAAAAGTTTGATATTTAAAAACTACATTTTAATATCTGCTACTCAATTGTGCTGGTCATATTTGTCACTTATTATATGCTACTTGCTTACATCCAAAACAACCCCTAAAATTAATTAGTAATTTATTTTCTCATATTATAATCAAATGAAAAGTTACTTTAATACATATATATATATTCTGAATATTATTTGAAAATAGATTTAAGTATTATTTTTATTTTATAATTTTATATTGATTTTTTTAGTTTTTATTATTATTATCTTTTCATTCATTTATTTTTTATCCAGCACTTTTGTTGCGGAAATATGCCTCAAAACAAACCCAATTAGGGACAATCGTAAACCCATCGCCAAATGCAGCAAAATAAATAAACACAAAGAATTTACGTGGTTCGATCAAAATCGACCTACATCCACATGCAAAAGGAGAAATAAATTTTTACTATGAGGGACAAATATTATAAAAGGATTTGGGCACTAATTCCCTAAGGAAAAAAAACCCAAATGGTCCCTTAAGTTTGTCTAATTTCTCATTCAGTCCCAAAATTATTGTATTAACTCAATCCGTCCATTAATTTTACTAATTTTTGCCTAATCCGTCCAACACCCCATTAATTGCGTTTTTTGGTGACGTGGCAAATAATTAACGAGGGCTGACCATTTTGACCACATTCTGACCCCAATGTGGCAGCTTACCTGGATGTTTTTGGACCGGACCGATTGAAAAATGGGTACCAAGTGTGTAATTATTCATACCCAATGAAATAAATGTTCCCCTCGGTTCTTCCCCAAATTTCACTCGCCCCTTCCCTTAGCTTCCATATCTCCATTTCCGGCATCCCTCAGTCTCTCCCCCCCTCCGCACGAATTTCTTGCATCTTTTTTCTTTTGTGTTATTGTGTTAAAGGAGCTAACGCTGGAGTCACCATGATGATCAGTGGCACACGAACGCCGATGTGGAAGGAGAGGGAGAACAACAAGCACCGTGAGAGGCCGCGGAGGGCGTTCGCCGCTAAGATATTTGCCGGACTCCGCCTCTATAAGCATTACAAGCTATCGAAGCACTGCGACAACAATGAAGTGCTAAAGGCGCTCTGCAATGAGGCTGGATGGACCGTTGAGGCCGACGGTAGGTGGTAATAACACTTGGATGGACCGTTGAGGCCGACGGTAGGTGGTAATAACACTAATTAATCGCCTCAATTTTTATTTCTCCCAACACCCAATACCTAATGAGCATTTACTTCACTCCTTTTCCCTAATTACTCTACCTTCCTCACGGTTAGGCTTTGTTGGAATGTATGAATTCAAGGATAGTTTTTGTGCCTTTTTGGATGGATTCAGTATTTTTTAGCTTGAAAATTTAGTTGTTTTAATTTGTGAATTTCATGCATTGCAGTGCTCCTTGATTCTGTGTTGTTTAATTTAAAAATTGATTACTGATTAATAGTGAATTAGCATTAAAAAATTACTCCACTGTGTTGCTGGTTTTCGTCTCCCTCTTTTGAGTCCTGAATTGAAGATAAAAACTGGAACAGGTTGAATCCCGTCAAGGACCTCCACAACCCTTATTCACAATTTGACCCGAAAATTGCAATAAGGGGATGGTGCAAATCTTGGGTCCATTCGCTGTTTTCCCCTCCTTCGATGGTCCATTGCACAGCTCGTAGCCTTCAAGTTCCAGAGCTATCCTTCAATTCGTATGACCCGCACCCAAATTTTGGAAATGGGGAGGAGAAAATGGATGAGGGAGATGAAGAAAGTGAATTAGGGTTGAGAATGGGTGGGCCGTGGGGGTATTTACCATTTCAGGGTATTTCTTCCCTCCATAGCCTATGTGGCATCTTCAAATACGGTCAAAATGGTTAGCCCTTATTAATTATCTTCCACATCAGCTCAAAACGCAATTAACGGGGTGTGGGACTGATTAGGCAAAAATTAGCAAAATTAATGGACGAATTGAGTTAATACAATAATTTTGGGACTGAATGAGAAATTAGGCAAACTTAAGGGACCATTTGGGTTTTTTTTTCCAATTCCCTAACCCACAAAACCCACTCACTTTTGAGGGATTCTTACAAAATAAACCTAC
Organism: Hygrophila difformis; assembly: GCA_030278955.1. NCBI lineage: Eukaryota > Viridiplantae > Streptophyta > Magnoliopsida > Lamiales > Acanthaceae > Hygrophila > Hygrophila difformis. Next base: position 4,432,138 of record JAOANR010000003.1, read on the forward strand.
CAAAATACCATCATAAGAGTATAAAAACTATCTCAGTCAAAACCCTCTATTTTATCAAAGAGCTACCATTGCCCCCATATTAAGGGAACTGTCAACATCACTTATAAAAAAAATGAGAGCTGGCTTATGCCCCTTTTATTTAAGAAAGATGTTACTGCCTGTACCCTTGCTCTTTCTGTCTAAATAGTTGTGAATAAGACTGATAATCTTAAAAACATCTATTTCCACAACTTCTCTCGATTTGATGGTATAATCCTAATAGAATATTATGCTAAACGTGGAAATGAATACAAAATTAAACCTCTTTTAAGGAATCATAGACTTTATGGATTAAAGGTCTATAGAGGGGATACCCTATTGTATTGTTTTCGTGACTCATTAACTTTACTGAAAAATGGATCACTGTCATAAATATTTATCCATTTAATTCAGTAGTGTGGATAGAATAGCAATATATAACATGTAATTTATGAGCAAGAGCCCAGAAGTTAAAATAACTTATATATAAAAAATGTTGAATGGCCTTTCTCTCCTTTTTTTTTGTCCTTTTATTGGGCTGTAATTAGATTGTTTAATTCCATTATTACATGTACAGATCAGTATACAGTAGTAAAGTAGCAGTGAGCGAGTAATATATGAAGTAGTACTCATCATGGCTTCCCAAAAATCTTTCCAGCAACAATGGCAGCCCTAATGGTTTCATTAATGACTTTATATACGTCGTTCATGTCGCATGTGTTGCCCTTGAATGAGGGTGCACCTGATCTCCTGTGCTCCTCCACACACGATAATAGATTCGAGTTGCACTTTAGGCTCAAGTATTGATCTGCACCCATATATATATATATGCATGCAATTGCATCACATTTCATCAGATCAGATGAAAAATGATTCAATAATTGATTTGGATCAATAAATATACACCATTGCATCATCACTTATTTCATTGAACCCACTTTGTAAGAGAAATACTCCATTAAGTAATTTGGAATAACTTACTTCCCATTTTCTCTATACATTTGTCGTGTTTCATGCAGCACGTGTCTAATTGATCGCAGGGTTTTTCTCCGGGACACCCACTATATAATAGGCCACAGTATTTTCCATATCTTAAAAATGGAGGTGCTGAAAATTTGAACCATCGTCAATGCCGTGCGTCAATAATAAATAAATTCAAAATTCGACATCTTTTTATAATATACTGTATAATTCAATATGTATTCTTACCATCACAAAACATCGACTCGCATTTTCTGCTGCAGTTTCCATCCTGCAAAATAGAACAAAATAGGGAAGATTAAGAAACTGCAACAAAAAAAATTATGTTGTTTTCCAACTTTCATACGAATTATATTTTATTAGGAAAACTTTTCAAATCGCTAATAATAATACATGAAATAGAACATAAAAGGACTTACTATGTCATTGTTATCATCTTTTGCACGAACGCCAATATTTAGGGCATGTATGGAACCTTGCAAAAAGGCAAAAATGACAACAATGAGTAGAATAATCGAGTTCAACATCACCCTCGGGGCACAAGCCATTAAGAGAAATATAAGAAGTAAAAAAAAAAGGAGATTAGGCTATAATTATATATATATATATTAATATATACTTAAAAAATGAATAGGAAGATGATCGATATGTATATATATAAAGGGAGAAACATAAGAATGAATGGTTGAGGAATGTGAGGAATGCCGCGAGCAATGCTATATGAATGATTTATATTTAAACAGGGCCTCAGCTTTCCCATTTCCTGCTTTTTATGATCCATATATACCTGATACCTCTATTAATATATACTCCTTATGTTATATAGTATGTGTGCATGTATAAATCATTTTCTTTTTTTTAGGGAAGAAAGACTTTAATAAGGAGAGTTCAGTTCATTAAATTAAAATTGAAATAATTTCCAAATCTAGTGCACTTCAGATATCGAAAGTACTCACGACAACAAATAGTGGAGACATTATTGCATTCAAGAATCAAAAGTGTAAAAAAGAAAATACTATATTCCATTGTGACAAATATGTTGCCACATTCAAGAATATTGGAGTATTACCAATAACAACTACCTTGAATGGTTATGAGTCTCTCCAGATGTTTAAGCCATGAGAATTTCCTATGTTTATCCAAAAAAAAAACATCACAACAAGAAAAAATCAATTTAGCGACCGCGCAAAATAGGTCGCTAATTTGCGACCGCAATAGCGACCGTATTTTGCGGTCGCTGATCTGTGACCGCAATAGCGACCGCTAAATTGGTTTGATGTCGTTTTTTTTTTTTTTTTTTTTTTTTTTTTTTTTTTTTTTTTTTCTGGGTCGCAAAATTGGTCGTAGATTAGCGACCGCAAATGCGGTTTGCGGTCGCTAATCTGCGACCAATTTTGCGTTTGCGGTCGCTAATCTGCGACCAATTTTGCGACCCAGAAAGAAAACGACATCTTTTAGCGACCGCAACAGCGACCGCTCATTTGCAGTCGCAAATTTTTCTCATTTTTCTTTTTCTTAAAAATTATTTTAAAAATAAATACTCTAGCGAACGCAACATGCGGTCGCTAAGTTTTTTTTACCATTTTTAAATTTCTTTTTATTACTTTTTAATATATATATATATATCTCTTTTTTTTAATTTTTAAATTAAGTTTTTAAATTTAGTTTATTAATATTTTTCTTTAAGCTTTTTAGTTATTATATTTTATTGTATCTTACTATTTAAATATTCCATTTAATCCAATTAACAACTTAATTCAATGAATATTAATTTAGTTAATTTATAAGTTATTATTTAATATAATTTTATAATTTAATTATTAAATAATAAATAATAATAATCATATAATTAAATTTATTTTATTTTTATTTTAATATATAAATAATTATTATAATATAATTAATTATTTTTTATATAAGTAATTATTATAATGAATAATTTAAATTATTTTATAATTATTAAATAATATTTCTTTTATTTTTTTTAGCTAGACAGCCTACAAGAGGATATTTCTTTTATTTTGATTTTATTATTGATTTTTATTTTATTTTATATTTTTTTATTTTATTTTATTGAAATATTTATTTTATTTACTCTTATATTCTATATTTATTTTATTTATTTATTTATTTTGAAATTTATTTCACTAAAATTTATTTTATTAAATTAATAATTTATTTTAATTTATTAAGTAATATTTATTTAAATAAATTTATAAAATATTTAATAAAATTAAATCATTTTCTTTTTGCGGAGCCGAATCTAGAAAAATATTAAATTAAATTAGTATTAAATTAGTTAATAATTAAACTTTATTAAATATTAATTAAAATAATTTATTAAATAAATCAACACTAGATTAAATTAAATCAAAAAATTAATTAATGTAATAATTTTGTACAGTTTACTATAATATATAGAGGGCATTATAACATATATCATGAAACATTGGTTAGCACAATGGCACAAAGGCATATTTTTTCTTTACTTACTTGGGTTCGAATCTCCTTGGACACAAAATTTGTGTGGTAGTTACTGCCTTACTGGGAGGGTGTGGGTTCGAGTCTGGGGCACTTAAAATTTTTTTTATTCTGTATTTTTTAGCCACCCCAATTTGGGGTCGCTGATATAAAAAATAAAATAATATTTAAAAATGTAATTTTTCTTTAGCGACGACCACGTAGGTCGCTAATGCGGCCGCAGACCAGTCGCTGGTCAATTTGTAACCAGCTGTATAGCGACGTCCAATATGGGGTCGCAGATGCGGTTGCAGACCCTAATAGCTACCCCATTCAGGCTTCCTGCGACCCCATTTGTGGGTTGCTATTTTGACATTTTCTTGTAGTGCATGTTGCCACATTCAAGAATGCGTGTGACGAACACAATTAATTAGGATTGGTGCTACAAGAATTTTTTATTTTAACAATAGAAATTTTGATTAGCTACTAACGATCGAATTCAGGAGTTAGAATGGATGTGCAAACATCACAAAAAGCCTGAAAAAATTTTCCAGCACACAAAATATATCTTCCATAATATAAAACATACAATTTCATCTATTACACAATATAACACACACATCGTATAAAGAGTGCCTGCATGTTCGGGCACATGTTCAGGCCTGCATGGGTTACTTTTAACTTCGGAGTGTGTATAAGAATGGAAAAAGGACAAATACGTTCTTTTTCTTTTCTAAAAATTCAAATCAGTCCATTTTCTATTTTATTACCAAAACAGTCCGCTATAAATGCTAATTATGTCTAAATCAGTCCCAATGTTCACTAATTTTGTTCTAATTGCTGACGTGGCAAGGGTTTAAATTTAAACCTGACACGTGTGCATAATATTAGTCCTTTTTTTTTTTATCTTTTGCCAATTCAGTCATAAACTTTTATTTTGTTCCATTTAGTCATCTACCAAAATCAGTCATTTTTATATTAATTGGTCTCTAACCTTTCAAATTGTTTCATTCCAGACCAAAACGTTAAATTTTTTATTACTACTAATCCATTTTTCAAATAAATGCCAACATACTTCCGTAAATAAAATTAAACACAAAACCTCATACATTGGGTTTGACTGCCTTGTTACCGGGTCTTCCAAGTTTCGGGATTTTACGGACTCTCTCTAACCACCCGACCGTAACCGATGGTTCATTGGTTTTGGTTTCCTTCAGCAACAATTAGCACAACCTTACTTTGTTTCCTACCTTAGAACGTAGCAATGTTTGAGTAAATGATTTAATTTTAATTTTTGTGTAAATAATTTAATATTACTTTTTTGAAGGTTATGGATGCAGGAAGCATGGACAATAAAATTCAGGCTATTTTTTAATATTTTTAATAATACTTTAATAATATTTTTAATATTTTTCAATAAAATCAAGGCTTCCTGTATCCATAACCTTCCAAAAATTCAAGTTAAATCATTTACTCAAATATTGTTACGTCATAAGGCAGGAAACAAAATAATGTTGTGCTGATTGTTGCTGAAGGAAACCAAAACCAATGAACCTTCGGTTGCAGTTCGGTGGTTAGAGAGAATCCGTAAAATTCCGGTACTTGGAAGATCCGATAACAAGGCAGTCAAACTTAATACATGAGGTTTGGTGTTTAATTTTATTTACGGAAGTATGTTGGATATTTATTTGATTAATGGATTTGTAATAATAAAAAATTTAAGGTTATAGGCCTGAAATGAAATAATTTGAAAGGTTGGAAGCCAATTAATATAAAAATGACTGATTTGGGTAGAGGACTAAATGGAACAAAATAAAAGTTTAGGACTTAATTGACAAATGATAAAAGAAAAGGGAATAGTATTATGCCCACGTGTTAGGTTTAAATTTAAACACTTGTCACGTCGGCAATTAGAGCATAATTAATGAACAAGGGACTGATTTGGATATAATTAGCATTTGTAGCGGATTATTTTGGTAATAAAATAGAAAAATGACTGATTTGAATTTTTGAAAAAGAAAAAAAAAAAAACGTATTTGTCCTTTTTTAGTATAAGAATACTAAAATATAGCACTACGTCGTTTCAATATACAACGAGGATGGCAAATAAGTGCTGTACTGTAATAGTGACATTTTAAACAAAGCCCATGTAAAAATATCTACGGTGTAGTGCGTGTAAGAAAGAAAAATATATAGCGTGATGATTTAAATTTGTAATCGAAACACTAGCTAGATCTTTTATTCGTATATGCTCTCTATTTTCGAATGTTCTCCTTCTCTACGGAGTATGGTCGGTCCACACGGTTCATCTTCGCTATTTCTATGGTTATCAAAGTTGGAATTAGCTGAGATCTATGCTGTCTGGAAAAAACTACGGATGCCCAATTTGTCTATGAAGTAATAGTGTCTGTTGCCCTGTCAGACATAGTAAAAAAGTGTTTTACACCCACCGCTTAAAAGATAACCTTTCTACCCGAAATGACAAAAAACCCTTCGGTCGGGTACTTCGATCGGACCGATCGAAGCTAAAATTAGCCGACCGAAGTGCCTATTAATTAAGCATGCTTAGTTGAGCTTCGGTCGCGAGAAAACCTTCGGTCGGCCAATGTGATGGCTTCGATCAAAATATAAATAGCCGACCGAAGTGCCTATTACTCTAATAATTGCTATTTTTATTGAAAATTTATTTTGATTTTGTTTTCATTACTATATATTATATTATTTGAAATTGTATATATTTATTTTGTTTTAGTATTATGGAAATTATTATTATTATTTTTGATGTATTTACTATATAATTATTATTATTTAAATTATATATTATATTTATTATATTTTTGGTGTATTTGGACATTTTAATGTATTAACTATATTTAAAAATAACAATAATGATATTATTTTTAGGATTATGATTATTATTTAAATTATTATATTTACTATATAATATTGTATTTTAAATTGTATATATTATTATTTCTAATATTAATTAGTATTATGGAAATCATTATTATTATTTTTGATGTATTTATTATATAATTATTATTATTTAAATTATATATTATATTTATTATATTTTTGGTGTATTTGGACATTTTAATGTATTAATTATATTTATGATACCAATAATGATATTATTGTTATTATTATGATTAATTTTTAAATTATTATTATTTAATTATTATATTTACTATATAATATTGTATTTGAAATTGTATATATTATTATTTCTAATATTAATTAGTATCATGGAAATCATTATTATTATTTTGGATATATTTATTATATAATTAATATTTAAATTATGTATTACATTTAATATATTGTTGGTATATTTGGATATTTTAAAGTATTAATTATATTTATCATACCAATAATGATATTATTGGTATTATTATGATTATTAATTAAATTATTATATTATTATTATATTTACCATATTTTATTCTATTTGAAATTGTACATATTATTATTTGTAATATTAATTAGTATGATGGAAATCATTATTATTATTTTTGATGTATTTATTATATAATTATTAATTAAATTATATATTACATTTAATATATTGTTGGTATATTTGGATATTTAAAAGTATTAATTATGTTTATCATACCAATAATGATATTATTGGTATTATTATGATTATTATTTAAATTATTATTATATTATTATTATATTTACCATATTTTATTCTATTTGAAATTGTATATATTATTATTTCTAATATTAATTAGTATTATGGAAATCATTATTATTAGTTTTTATGTATTTATTATATAATTATTAATTAAATTATATATTACATTTAATATATTGTTGGTATATTTGGATATTTAAAAGTATTAGTTATATTTATCATACCAATAATGATATTATTGTTATTATTATGATTAATTTTTAAATTATTATTATTTAATTATTATATTTACTATATAATATTGTATTTGAAATTGTATATATTATTATTTCTAATATTAATTAGTATCATGGAAATCATTATTATTATTTTGGATATATTTATTATATAATTAATATTTAAATTATGTATTACATTTAATATATTGTTGGTATATTTGGATATTTTAAAGTATTAATTATATTTATTATACCAATAATGATATTATTGGTATTATTATGATTATTATTTAAATTATTATTATATTATTATTATATTTACCATATTTTATTCTATTTAAAATTGTATATATTATTATTTCTAATATTAATTAGTATTATGGAAATCATTATTATTATTTTTGATGTATTTATTATATAATTATTAATTAAATTATATATTACATTTAATATATTGTTGGTATATTTGGATATTATTGGTATTATTATGATTATTACTGCGGTAACTACTGTAGCGAGTTACTGCGGTAACTACTGTAGCGAGTTACTGCGGTAACTACTGTATCGAGTTACTGTGGTAACTACTGTACAAGTTACTGTGGTAGTTACTGTTCAAATTACCGTGGTAATTACTGTTCAAATTACCGTGGTAAATACTGTGGCGAATTACTGCGGTAACTACGCGAGTTACCGCGGTAACTACTGTACAGTTACTGTAGCAGTACTGTAGCAGTTACTGTTCATCGTCTTCTCCGATTTTCCAATCGGTTTTTCCGGCGATTTCGCCGGAATCCGACCCCAAATACCCCCCAAACACGTAATTTAAGCAATATAATCCCTTGCCTTGGATGTAGACGAGTCTCCAAGCTCCTCTCCTCAACCTCCAAGCTTCCAATCTACAGTTCCAAGCCTCAAGCTCCTTCTTCACTACTTTAAGCTCCAAACAAAGATTCAACACCAATACCAAGCAAATCTACAAAAATTCCAACCCAAACCCTTCAATCCCGCCACCATCATAACACCCTCCAAAATCCACTTCAAACTTCACTAAAACATGAAATAGATAGTGGAAATTACTTACCTCATGTTATACTATGAATTCCCCACTTGATTTGGCCCTAAAATCTCCAATTTCTCAAGAGCTTGAAGATCCCCAATTTGGCTCTTGCATAGTGACGGGAATGGGGTGGGTTTTTGGAGTGAAATGGGTTCCCAATGCCCAAAAATCTGATTTTTAAGAGTCAAAATGGAACCGGGTCGGGTCATGGGTCTCGGGTCGGGTCGGAATGTGGGTTAAAAGGGTTGCACCACTTGTCTTGACCACATTGCACCCATTTGAGTACTTGAGCTCTTATTCTCTTGTGGGTTTAAACCCACTTATTCTTCCACTTCATTAAAATCATACCTACAAAATATCCATATAATAAATCCTTTGTTAATTAACCACAATTAATTAAATTAATCATGTGTTAATTAAATCGGGGTGTTACAATCCCTCCCCCTTAGGATCATTTCGTCCCCGAAATGCAAAATCAATCACATGAACAATCAAGGGGAAAAATGTTACTTCATTATGAAGAAGTAAAAATCAAAGTCTGGCTACTTCAGTTTCATATGCCCCTCAGTTTCTCCAAGTAGCATCTTCAGCTCCTTGTCTAGACGACAACACCTTAACCATCAACATGGTTTTATTCCTCGGAACCACATCATTTGTATCAATCATCCGATCTGGAACTCCTCGAACTTAAGACTAGCATCCAATTCAACTTTATCAAGCTGAATGATCTTATCTGGATCAGACAAAAACTTCCTAAGTTGGGAAGTATGGTATGGAATACATCATGGGCTCGACCCACTTCTGCTAGCAAAGCCAACATATACGTCACTTTCCCAACCATCTCAACAATCTCATAGGATCCAATATATCTCGGAATCAGCTTGGCTTCTTACCAAATCGGCGTACCCCTTTCATAGGCGATACCTGAAACAACACACAATCTCTAACCTCAAGAACTACAAGGCGACGAGCTAAATCAGCATAGCTCTTATGTCGGTCTTGAGCTTCTTTCATCCGATCCCTTTGTTTCTCATTAACACATTAATTTTACTCAATTACCTCAGGACCCATATTTACCGGATCTGCTAGATCATTCCAGCACAAGTGACTCATGCACTTCCTCCTATACCGTGCCACTAGATTTCCAAAACATGAACTACCGCTGCCGTCTTCAAATCATGCGTCGGTAGTTCTACTGATTACATTCTCATTATGTATTAACACACCACCCAAACCTTTAAGTGAGGTGCTGGTCAAAACTTCATACTCACCTGACTCATCAGGTAGAGTCAATACAAGTGTCTTTGTCATTTCATTCTTCCAAATTTTGAACGCTTGCTCACAATCATCATCCCATCTAAATCTGACATCGTTACACAACTATATCATCAGAGGTCTAGCAATGCTAGAAAATCCCTCGATACCTACTGTAGTAACCAACAAGATCCAAGAAACTTCGGATCTTCCCCACATTCTTCAGGACTTGCCATTTAAATACAGCTTTTACCTTAGCATGATCAACAGACATACCATTACCGGAAATAATGTGCCCCGGAAAAAACACATCTCCAACCAAAATTCACATTTGGAGAGTTTAGCATACAGCTTATGCTCTCACAATGTATTCAAAACTGTTCTCAAGTGACCCGCGTGTGCCTCACGCGTCGGCGAATAAACCATAATATCATCTATGAACACAACCACGCACACGACCAGCAGGGGATGTAATACCCTATACATGAGATCCATGAAGATCGCTAGTGCGTTAGTCAAACCAAAAGACATGACCGGGAATTCAAATGTCCTCAACGAGTCCTGAAAACTGTCTTAGGCCTATCCGCCTCCGCCACCCTTATCTGATGGTAGCCCAATCTCAAATCAATCTTACTAAAATTACTGGCCCCTCTCAACTAATCAAATAGATCCCCAATCCGAGGTAAAGGATACTTGTTTTTCCCGTGATTCAATTCAATTCTCTGTAATCGATGCACATCCTCATCGACCCATCATTCTTCTAAACAAACAAAACAGGAGCTCCTTAAGGCGAGCTACTCGGCTAAATATACATGGTAAGCTCATTCAATTGATCCTTCAACTCCTTCAGTTCACATGAGTCATATGGTAAAGAGCTTTAGAAATATGAGCTGCATCAGGCATCAGCTCAATAGTAAAATCAATCTCCCGAGCAGATGGGAGACCATGTATTTCGTCGGGAAATACATCCCCGAACTCAGAGATAACAGGGACACTCGAAGCAGCAAGAACCTCTGCTCGAAGATCCCTTATGTGCCACAGGGAAATAGAACAACCCCCTGCGCATCAGGTCACACAACAAAGCAACAGAAACCACACCAGTAACAGGTGGAATCAACGGATGTCGATAAGAAACAGTTACCCAAAGAATCCAAAAAGGATATTCGTGGAACACCACAATCAATCACAGCACGATGGCAAACAGCCAATCCATGCCCAATAGTACGTCAAAACCAGCCGGGCTAAAGACCACCAGGTCAGTCCTGAATTCGCGACTCTCGATGCTCAACACAGCATCTTGCATCAATGATCACTTCGAATATTATCACCCGAAGGTAAAGAAACTAGCATCTGGTAGGGCTCCAATGGTCCTATTCCATGCTCTCGCACAAATCACAAAGCCACTAAAGAACACGAAGCTTCTGAATCTCACAGTACTAAGGCAGAAGGATTCGCAGCAGTGGTAGCATTTACTCCATGCTTACGAATGAAATTTAGAGTCTCAAATGAACATAAGACTCCAGAAGCAAACAAAATAACCGTATCACAAAATGCGACATAAATAATTCCTATATCAGGGAAACGGGTTTATCTCTCAACCAGAGAGTCAAGAAGAAACACATACGATACAAGAACCACACACATGCCAAAACGTTATCCAATCAACGTAACGTTTCCATAACATAAAGACGATATACAAGGAAGTCCCTTAGTTCGGACTCGCCCAGTGATATCGGCCCCTTTCACGTTACCGATCTTTCCATGCAGAACAGTCACCTTGCCTCGTCTCATGCGACAGGCATTCAACGCTTCGAGAACCATCTAATGTTCTTTTGATTGACCCAGTGTCAATTCTATGCCACTTCAAATCATTATTCTTTCTAACCAAATCCGACTATACCCTTACTGGCATAACTAAGAAATGGTTTCCACCATCCTTCGCATGCAGGCGGACTGCAATTATCTATATCACCCCAATGGGTTATCGCATAATGGAGACTTTCTCAGTACCCTATCTCACTCTCGAGGGTACGTCAAACCCATCTAAACACCATTCAACAGATAGATCCCGCTTGGATAGCCATTCGAATAGCCCAGGCTTCCATGATGCCTTTCCAAACTATTCAGCCAACTTAGATTACAACATCAACAAACAATGTTGGAAGAAATCACCAATCGTATACAAAGCAGTATATATAAACGATAAAATTAAATAACCGATCAAAAGTCATTCATAGTCCTCAATGACTGTGAGATAACAAGGATCCTGACTGGAGTACCATGGTTTCCTCACAGTTCCCCAACTGTGAATTAACCTAGTGTCCGTAGAAATAATCAGATATAGTAAAAATGCAATTCTATGCTATATGTACCCCACACACAGCTCACCACCTAAGTTTACACAAGTTTTAATAAGATAAAAGAGCACACAGGCTCTGATACCACTCTGTAACGCCCCGAAAATTCAAACCTGATTTTCGCAAGCATTACCGCTGTAGTAACTATTCTAAACTAGTGGCCAGCTAATTTAAAACAGCTAATACAACACTGGGTAAACCTAAAGTGATCATCTGATTAATCCAGTTTAATGCAGAAGCTATAAATAAATTAAAAACATATAGGCACATAAAAATATCACCCAATAATAATCAAATAACGGTCCCAGCGACCCATCCAGGCTACAAGCCTCCCAACAGCATACCAATATCTCAAACAGGGCTACCAGCCCAAAGCTGTAAATCACATAAGGCCACCGGCCGACAGTATGTAAATCCCAGGCTCACAGGCCTCAACCAGCAGTAGTCCAAATACCAACCACAGATAGTCACATAATATCACATTAGCATAATGAACGCGTCCTATATACTCCTATCTATGTGATCTCTCAATACCCCAAACCCAAATCATGCTCCAGCGCCTCCAGCAGGATCTATAAAACAGACAAAAGCAAAGGGGGTCAGTACAACGTACTGAGCAAGGCTACGTGCCGGGGAGTAAGGGAAAACAAAACCACATCTCAAGATAGTAAATATAGGTAATAAATAAACATATTAATAACGACAGAATATAAATAAAGCAGTTAAACACCACACCGTCCCATACCGGTGCTTCAACCACGATCATACAATTGACATAAATAAATCATCACACCGTCCCATACCGGTGCTTCAACCACAGACATACAATTTATGCACGTGATGCATGGCCTAACATACACCTATCTACCCTATATGCAAATGCAAATGAATATGCCTAGCCGGCAACCTAAACCCGGGCGGTATGAACCCACGGATGAGGATATCATCAACTCCAACCCGTTACAGGGTAACATACACCATCCCCGCAGGGACCACAGGCATCACAGCCCAATCACATGCATAACAGCCAAATCACAGGCATCACAGCCAAATCACAGGCATCACAGCCTAATAATCACCCCGCAGGGCCATCGGGACTCAACAACACCGGTAAAGGCTGCCCGATCAGACATTTCCAATATGTCCATCCATCCATAATGCAATACCATGCATTATAATAACCAGCCCAAAAGGGCCAACAGGAATAACAACCAATAATCCACCCCGCAGGGTCATCGGGACTCAACAACACCGGTAAAGGCTGCCCGATCGGACATTTCCAATATGCCCATCCATTCATAATGCAATACCATGCATTATAATAACCAGCCCAAAAGGGCCAACAGGAATAACAACCAATAATCCACCCCGCAGGGTCACTGGGACTCAACAACACATGTGAAGACTGCCCGATCAATCATAAACATTATAACAACCCATCGGGTTAATAATCGTCAATTCCACTGCAATAACATGCATATGAAAATACAGTGATATTCAAGCACCTACACACTAGGTTCGCATGCTTCTCAACATATAAGAAATTCAATATATAGCCCTCTAGGCTAAAGCATTAATGATATAATAATTCAACAGTTTCCCCTAAGCAATTCAACAACCCCCACGGGCCAATTGATTAACCCACGGTTTACCAATAACATTTGGGAAAGTCATAACAATAATTGTTGCAAAGAAAACATTAATATAGAATCAAAATTGCACAAAAATGGGCCAAACAGGGCCTTCCTGCGCGCCCGCGCGCGTAAAACGCGTGACATACGCAGCCCAGTACTGTAGCGATTACTGTAGCAATTACTGTAGCAATTACTGTAGCAAGTTACTGCGGTAACTACTGTAGCGAGTTACTGCGGTAACTACTGTAGCGAGTTACTGCGGTAACTACTGTATCGAGTTACTGTGGTAACTACTGTACAAGTTACTGTGGTAGTTACTGTTCAAATTACCGTGGTAATTACTGTTCAAATTACCGTGGTAAATACTGTGGCGAATTACTGCGGTAACTACGCGAGTTACCGCGGTAACTACTGTACAGTTACTGTAGCAGTACTGTAGCAGTTACTGTAGCAGTTACTGTTCATCGTCTTCTCCGATTTTCCAATCGGTTTTTCCGGCGATTTCGCCGGAATCCGACCCCAAATACCCCCCAAACACGTAATTTAAGCAATATAATCCCTTGCCTTGGATGTAGACGAGTCTCCAAGCTCCTCTCCTCAACCTCCAAGCTTCCAATCTACAATTCCAAGCCTCAAGCTCCTTCTTCACTACTTTAAGCTCCAAACAAAGATTCAACACCAATACCAAGCAAATCTACAAAAATTCCAACCCAAACCCTTCAATCCCGCCACCATCATAACACCCTCCAAAATCCACTTCAAACTTCACTAAAACATGAAATAGATAGTGGAAATTACTTACCTCATGTTATACTATGAATTCCCCACTTGATTTGGCCCTAAAATCTCCAATTTCTCAAGAGCTTGAAGATCCCCAATTTGGCTCTTGCATAGTGACGGGAATGGGGTGGGTTTTTGGAGTGAAATGGGTTCCCAATGCCCAAAAATCTGATTTTTAAGAGTCAAAATGGAACCGGGTCGGGTCATGGGTCTCGGGTCGGGTCGGAATGTGGGTTAAAAGGGTTGCACCACTTGTCTTGACCACATTGCACCCATTTGAGTACTTGAGCTCTTATTCTCTTGTGGGTTTAAACCCACTTATTCTTCCACTTCATTAAAATCATACCTACAAAATATCCATATAATAAATCCTTTGTTAATTAACCACAATTAATTAAATTAATCATGTGTTAATTAAATCGGGGTGTTACATTCCTTCTAATTAACTACAAACTAAATTAATCACCGTTTAATTTACTAAATTTAAACTTAATTAACCTACAAATTAAATTAAAATGCAAACAGAAAACTTTACTAACATTTGTGGTACATATATCATCGCATCTACACTTCTTAAAACAAAAACTTTAGAGTATATTTCAAAACATAAACAAAAATAAACACTTATTAATTATAAAAATAATTGACCATAACTTACGCAATATAAACTTATAGACTTACGAGTTATGCAAAATGACACAGGATCCGGGCCTTTAAGAACCACAGTAGCAATTCCAAGAAGCACAAAATATATTATCTAAATGCAACTTGAAGAAAGAGATGAAGCTTTCGTTTGTGAATCTAGATCTGAGATGCAACTTGAAGTATATTATTTGAGCTGTCCACCAATAATTGAGTTGTCCCCAGCTATCCACCAATAATTGAGCTTCGATCGGCTATTTAAAGGTTCGATCGGACTTACCTATTTGAAATGGATGATCGAAGTTTTCAGCTTCAGTCGGCCATTTATGCTTCGGTCGGCTATTTTAAACTCCGACCGAAGGCCAATATAGCCGACCGAAGTCTCCTTAATGATGTTTAATTACGTTAATCAGCTACTCACTTCGGTCGGCTAATTTTAGCTTCGATCGGTCCGATCGAAGTCCCCGACCGAAGGGTTTTTTGTCTTTTCGGGTAGAAAAGTTATCTTTTAAGCGGTGGGTGTATAAAAGTTTTTTTACTAACTCTGACAGACAGGGTACTGCGGTTTGCTCCCTTTGTCTATTTAATGCAATCAGACATTTGATAATTATGTTGGCGTCGCCAGGTACGGCATGGACCAATGGTTTCGTATTGGATTCTAAAAAATTTCCCATTAATTAGCAATAGCAATCAAGCATGTTTTTAAAATTTTCTGTATTGCAGTTTTTTTTGGAGGAGCCGCTTGGAAAGGGGTGGTGGGGCCCATGCCACACAAATTACAAAAGAGAATAAAAGGAAAGGTTGCAGGACTTAACCACTTAGGCTAAGTTTTCATCCCTTCTGTATTGCAGTTATGCATGTGTGACTAATTATTGAATTTTGCAATCTGAAATTGAATACAGTTTGAAATATGGGGAGTGAAATCATAATACTTCCTCATTTTTTTTTTTAAAGATTGCTACATTTGTAAATATGGCATTATCCACACAAATATTTTGACTTAAGGTTTTATCATAGTTATACAAGTCAAAATATAGCAAGTGAGATCTTATTAGATTCGTCTCGTTAATATTTAGATATCAAACTTTTAGAATATTTACTTGTACCACTTGTACCTAACTTGAGTTATTAATGGTTTAAAATATATATTGGATTGCGTGCTGGGTGGGTCCGAAACATTAAAAATAAAAAACAAAGTAAGTATTTTAGAATAAAATTTTGAAGAAAATATGGTGATTGCCCACTGGTTGAGTGGCAACCACTGGTTGAGTGGCATTCCAAGCCGCAATCAGTTTTCCAATTTGTGTGGATTATAATCTTCGAGGGAGGGTGGGATGCATTAATGACGACGATCTTGGTGGATTTCGTTGTCAGTTATCTTCTAAAGAAGTATGTACGTATCTTTTTTTCATAATCATTTTAGATTCAGTGATTACTATTGTATGGTTGTCGAATGTTTCGCTTCCTCTTGATTAGGTTTTTATTAATTGGCTGACCGATTCTTCCGCCAGGTATGTATTTGGAACAATGACGGACCTCGCACCACTGGAGGTTACGTGGTGTGTTCGTAGAAATTTCTCTTTAATTTGGAATTTTTTTTTGAATTGTGGGAAATGGAATCGATGGTGACATTGGGGGTTGGTTCATCTCGTGGCGTTGTGAAATAGGTCTTCTCAATTATTGGTGGATTTGGATCTTTTAAGGAGATATTTATTAAAGTATTGAATGGGTCAAGCCACTCATCAAAGTTGCCATGGCCGACCCGAGACCGGGGCCGCATAGTGGATCCCAGGCTACGTGTCATCTCAAGCCTCTCCGCGGTCCATCAGGAGATTATCCAACACGGTCTGGACCCAGAGGTCCAAGCCATGACCCAAGGGTCCAAGTCATGCAGACTATGCACCCCAGCCCATCCCAAGGCTAACTTTATTAATACTGGTGGCAGTGGCGGACGGAAGCATGGGCTTGGGTGGTGGGGGGGGGGTCGAGTTCAAAATTTTCCATTAATTTTTTATATATTTATGTGCATTTTAGCTATGGTATAAACCATTTTTTGTAAATTCGCCCCCTCGAACTCAAACTTTGTCATGAATTTTTATAGAGTTGTGTGAATTTTATGTAATTTACGTAATGGGGAAGATGAATGGGAAAAGGAACGTATTATATTTTGTTAGTGAATTTTTTGACATATGCTCCTTTTTTTAAATCTTAATAAATAAAATAATAAATTTGGTCCAATTTTCTAAAGTTGTAACTAGACTAAAGAAGGCTTGTTTTTTATGGAGCGAAAGCAGCTTTCCATTTGGTTTATCGATTTATGGTATTAATATTGGTCCTATATATCACAACTGCTACTGTTGAAAGATTTTTTTTTTCTGCCGAGAAAAAAAATATATACTTAGACCTCGCCCCCGGGCTGTAAGACTCTGCGTCGCCACTGACTGGTGGGTTGTTTAGGCAGTGTCGACCCCTAACCTCCTTTTGATATACCGGGAATTTATGCCAACCCTATACGATTTGTGGTGCGAATGCGCACTCATGTTTATGATGATGGAAAAACAAGTGTGGAGCCACTAATAATCTGGCAAATAGCTTTTGTCTCTACTTCATCTGGTGAAGTGTTGTTCATTTTTTGTTTGTCCACTTTAGGGGAATTAAAGGGATGAAAGAAACCTGGGCAAATTATTTCCACCACATATACGTATAAGAAGGGTCGTCGTGCCATGTATGCTGTGGTAGGAAGTTTCCTCAAAGAATCTACGGATTTAATTGTTAAAATACTTTAGATAGTTGCATTCTGTCTGTATCTTGAACTGCTTAGGTATGGAAGGTTGAATCTTTCAAAAATCCTCCTATTGAAGTAAAAAAAATTCAATCCTGTACTATATATGGTGTTCAGTTTCATACTTTCATAGTTAAAAACAATGTTCTTCTACTTCATGTGATGGTTCTCTTAATTTTATCTGGTCTGATAGATGGCTATTGCTGTACAAATTAGGTCACAGAAAACTTGGAAACAGAGAGGCAAAGATTAGGCATTGCTTTAAATTTTTGACATGAAAGAATTGCAGTGCCTTATTTACACTTCCATCTCTAAAACTACATGATGATGACCTTCTCCATCCTAGTTAGGTGACAGATGAGTGTCCAGGCTCCACCTCCACCTCCACCTCCTTTCTTGTTGAACTTCTTGAGTCTACCAAAAAACATGACCATGATTAGGATCACCTTACTCTCGTCCCTCCATTTTCCTGAAAACCCATACCACTTGTTCACGCAACTTGGATCGTGTCTTAGTTGACGATCGCAGGTATACCCTGTCGTGAACCCCACATTTCCATATGCGCTGCAATAATGCAAAAAAATACATGTTCGGTAATGATTTATGTACTGAGAGTGATATCTGAATTCAGCTTTAGCCCATGTGTTTTTTTTTTCTTTCATTTCTGAGAATATTATTATTGCATTCCAAGTTGAAAGGGATAGGGCACCTGCGACGAATGCTAGGAGGAGTTTTCTAACATTTAACATTTTAGTAATGACATAAAAGTGATCTTCTATTACCTTATAACCTCTACTGTGATATTCAGCACACTGAAGTTAAGAGGATCCTGTTTCAGATTCTTCCTCTCCACAATGCATATGGAGATTATAAAGATAATCAGATAAGTAATCTGTGGAAACACTAAGCTTTCTGCTTTGTTTTTTCTCCTTTGCTTCCCTCCTTTGGACTCTTGGGCTGATGTGCCTTCTTCATCCCTCTTTTTTGGTTGGATTAAAGTGTAGGGAGGAAGGTACCTGTTGCAGTTCATTGGGATATCAGCATTCTGTATATGTCAATAGAGAGAGAGAGAGAGAGAGAGAGAGAGAGAGAGAGAGGCTTACATGAGGATGACAAAGAACACAAGTATGGCTGGAGCAATAGTTGAAAGATCAACTATAGTTTCACCAGAATGCCTAGCATTCACACATTGAAAAAGGACACCAACAATCTTCTGGTAGGCATTCATTCCTCTCAGGGCATCCGAGTTCCACTCCATGGAGCAGAACATTATGAATCCAACAAGAAAAAGGCCCGACACTGTGACTAATAGAAACAAAGATTTCAGACCAGGAAGCAAGTGGGAGTACCCTACTTCTTCTGTCCTCTCCAATAAAAACCCGGCCTCTGTCTTCTTAAACCTCTTACCCAAAACCCACAGTACGAGTCTCAGAGCACAAGGGAACAGTGTGTTCCCCAGGAGGATTTGGGGGACTAGAATCAACAGGAGGCCTGAATTCTCTCTGAATACCACCATGTTCTCATTCGTCGGAATGAAGCCACAGTTGCTGAACGTCGAAAATATCGCGAAAATGGCGAAAGTGGACGCCTTTAGCCCCTTTGTTCTGAGTACATCTCCTGCACTCCGAACATGGTTTAGGTAGAGCAGAACGGAACCTATCCCTACAACTTGAATCACCAGAAGATAACCTAGAACTACATATTCCAAAAATTTGATTGATTCGCGCTTGAGAAATGGATCGGGCCGAGGCGAAACATCGTGTTGCGACAACTCTACTTTGATTGATTGGGAAGAATCAGGCATTGTGACAGTGTGCAGCTCGATTTGGACAAAATCATCGGTGGGAGGTGATGAGAATGAGCTGGGAATACTCTTTGCTGCAGACTTGAGTTTTTCTATGCTCCCCCACGTTGTAATAATTTCGAAACTCCTGAAATAAAGCCCAACCAGAGAAATGAAAACCTCACCTCCTGCAAACATCAAAAGAGACATAACGATAAGCTGTGAGTTGGAGAAGACCTCCATTTCAACAGCTGACATGCTGGAGAGAGTTGTGGCCGAGACCGAAGTGAAAAACAAATCGATATTCCTAACATTGGATCTAGGGGTCAAGCACTTGAGAATACTGAAACCCAAACAGGAAAGCGAGAAAAAGTAGAAAACATTGATCCAGAATGGGCTGATTCTTTGAAGACTTTGGCTACAGAAATATGCGGACAGCTTCAGTGTCCAGAAACTGGAGCAAAGATGATGTGCTTTTGTCCTGTAAACGGACAGTGTATTCATCTTTGCTTACACAGGATTTTGCAGTGTGATAAAGTTTGATCTCGCAGAGAAGCCATGAAGGGAATGCCATATATATATAGAGAGAGAGAGACAAGTATTAAGGATATACTTGTAATAGACAACCTGAAATGGTGTGGTATCAGGTAAATTCAGGTATGCCTACAGCCTACAGTATCTAGGTAAGAAGTAAAATTCTTTGTTGCGTCATTCATATTGCGTTGTCCTTATTATGTTGAATAAATTGGGAAACTGAATATAGTGAGAAGACAAGATTTTGGTCAATGTTATTGCATGTAGAGGTCGTCTTATATTCAAATTTAGACGAATATATGCAAAACTGAAAACGTGTATCACTACCAAGAATTGACTATAATATATGGTGATCAATTTTTTTTTTTTTCAACTCAAAACTTTGTGGATGGAGATATGCCATGCAAATATTTTAAATAGTGTACTATTTAGTTTTCACTTTTCACTGTGTAAAATTTTACACAATCCTACCGTTGCACATAAGGATAACATAGTACAGTATAAATCAAATTGCTGCTTTCTTGGTTTTTTTTTTTTTTTTTTTTAGAAGTTAATTGTTTTCTAGACTAAAAGCAACAACATTTTACTTTGTAAACCTATAAGCGCTCTGTTCTCGAGTTTTTCAAAAGTGATAAATGAAAAGAAAAGGAAGGAAATAAAAAATTTGTTCTCAATTTTAATTAGCAAAAGAATGGATTTGGAAGGAAAAGAAAGAAGAACAAACCGCAGGTATTATGCTATCTTTATTTTACCTTCACCATCTTTCATATACTATATTAATTAATTAGGCAAAATGCATGGTAAATACACATTTTCTTTATCTTCCATTTTTCACCTACATTTATCTCTCTTTCTTTCCCTTTCTTTCTTTTTATTCCCTTTTTTTTCGACAAAAAATCATAAAACTCAAGAACACATGAAGGAAGTCTCGTCCCAATCATTTGGTGCCTAACTCAATAGCAATCATTGGCAAATTAAACATAGCTTTGAACAAACAGTTGGGTTGATGTCATCATCATATAAAATTGGAGTGGTTAACTATTTTAGTGTTACTCGATAATAACGTGCTTTTAATTTGTTCTAAAGCTGATTGGTATCCGTCTCAGTAATTCTTTCACTGAAAAGGGCACAACATGCCTGCCTTTTTTTTTTTTTTGATAATGGAGACGTGAAAACGTCGGGAAAGAGGAAAGTTAAAAAAAACTACAGCAACAAGGGAAGGGAAAAGAAAACAAAGAAAGGACAAAGATCAGAACCACTGGAAACAAGTCCCCAGCTGATCAGCAAATACACTCGCCCGAGTGTTGTCTGGTGGGAAAACCCAAGTCGTGTAGAACTCCAGCGACTTGGCGCCATTCTTTGCTAGTATGTCCGCCACATGCCTGCCTTGTTCTAAAATTTGGCATTTGTCTGATTATTTTTTTTTTTTACTGGAAAGAGAAAGTTACTGTGGTAATAGAGAATTTAAAAAGTGATCTTTGCACTATTCTCCATGATTTGTAGACCCGTCCGTCACAATTAAAAGTAAACTTCTGGATGAGACATTGATCTTTCGTTGAGACATTGTTCAATATACTGTTGATTATTTTACATGAAATCTTCTTCTTCACTATTCGTCTCTACTTGGAACTTGTCTTGCACACTATGTGTGTCCAGTGGCGGACGCAGAGTGTGAAAACCGGGGAGCAAGCTATGAATTTTTTTATTAGGATGCTCTCCGTAGTCTAGTTACAACTTTATATAGTAGGCGAAGTTTATTATTTTATTTATTAAGATTGAAGAACATATGAGCCTATGTTAAAAAAAATCCACCAACAAAGAAATATGTTACCTTCTTTTTCCCATTCATCTTCTTCATTGCTTAAATTACACAAAAATGCATTCTACTATAGCTAAAATTCACTCAACCATATAAAAAATTAATGGCGAAGTTTGAGCTCGAGGGGGCGGAATTACATAAAAATATTTTCTCTCATAACTAAAATACACATAGCTATATAAAATATTAATGGCAAACTTTGAACTCGGGGGCGGCGGCCCCCCCAAGCCCCTAAGTGTGTCCGCCACTGTGTGTCTGTTTTTGACTCTTTTGAGCCCTCTCTTTCTATGGACTCTCTCCCCTCAGTAAAATACTACTAAAATTGTTTTCAAAAAAAAGGAAACAAAATGGTTGGTATGTGGAATGTGGTACCGGAACGACATTATTGAATGGAGTAATATTAGTCACCCAAAATATTAAAATCCAAGCTCTACACCATTTTCAGATATACTAATATTTAATGCATGAAGCGAGCGTTGAGGCCTTGAGGGAGACGAGGGGAAATTTATTTAATCTGTTACGATGTCTTTTGAGAGTCTAAATTGAAACAGGAATAGGCTGGTCGAGGTGAGATGTCTTGGCTGACTTTTTGGCTTTGATTTCTTCTATGACATTGGCTTATTTTATTCCCTCATGGTTTTCTCAGATGGTTTTTTTTTTTTTTTTTTGAGAGCAACCAGGGTAAATCCGAGCAGTCAGCAAATGTCCACTCCATGCTTTCTTTAGTTGCAGCAAACACACGGTTCTTCCATTGTTCTTGTCTCAGACTTCCAGAGCCGTGAGATTAAGGCAATGAAATCTTCGTATTCATCAATGGATCACATATATAATGTAACACAGTGACCATCCCATTAACTTGTTATCACACCACATCTCCCATGCAATATAATTCATCCAATGTAAGTGCAATCAAAGGGTAATTCTAGGATATGTTGGTGACAAGACTGGAGATCAAAATTAATACTGGCTAGAGGAGGTTGAAAAATCTCTATGATTGATCACCTTAGCCCAAACGAGAGGCACAACTCAAGAAAGGTTTTCTCAGATGGTTAGTTAACATCTTGTTCCTTTTTAATTGGGAAGGTAATAAGGTGGACATATGGTGTGCAAGTTTTTGGGTCTAAATCATAACATTGAGTACTTAAGCATGGGGAAACCGTTGTCTGATGACTTCTCGTCAAAAATTGTCTTAAGCTTTATTGGTGAAACAAAGTAGTATAAACGAAAAACCTTAGGCTTAAAGATTTGTGGTAAGAATTAAGATTCTAGGAGTACTATCTAAGCCGATCACTGTTCTGTTTTCCTTTCAAAAAAAAAAATAGAGGTTGAAAGAAATAAAGGTTGAGAAAGAACAAAGTGAGAATACTGGGCAAAAGTCGAGGGTCTGATGCAATTAATAAAACAAAGCTTCTTTGCCCAAAAGTAGAACAGTATTTACATTTAAAGATTAACTGGATATGTACAATGCACAAATTAAGTCGAGACCAATCCCACAAGTACCTTGGAGAAAGGTGAGACGGATTCTTTCTAGATAAACAGAACACTGTCCTGTCCTTCGATCATCCAAACCCAACAACATTGGCTTTTAGTATTTTTTGTCGCCTTGG